>PVKU01000604.1:13167-440227 GCA_004027475.1 Anoura caudifer
TCCCCAAGGACATGACTGGGGGAGGAACCCTAAGTTAAAGCACCTGTGTGGGAGCTTGGAGAAGATTGGCTCCAGAAAATGGGACACACCTGCCCAGACTCATGATGGCATCCCAATAACCTTGGAAATATACGGGAATGCTGGCAGGTGTAACCGATTGTAGGAGGAGTCGGAAATAGGGCTGCAGAGGAGGATTGGCGTGGGGATTAAAACCCAGGCGTGGCAGCCATTTCGGGGGAGATCGGTTTCACGGGAGAGACCCATGCGGTTTCACCAGAGTGCAGACCCCTGCAGCTTTGGTGAAGAGGGAGAGCCACGAGGCTTTTCCAGAGTGGGGACCCCTTCCCCACAGCTTTGGTAGAAGAAGAACCACGAGGCTTTGGGGTGCTCCCTTTGGCTGCGTGGCCTGGGAGCAAGAGAGACTGCCTGGAAGAAGAGTGAGAGAACTCTTGCCAGTGGGCCATGAGAAGGTGCCACATGGCTTCAGATTAACCAGAGACCCTGCCTGGAAGACGACACAGCTGACGGTGTCAAGAGCCTGGATCCCGGATGTGTGCTTCTCTTCCTTGCAATTACAGTACCCTGGCTTTGGTGAAGAGGGAGATAGGAAGCACTGTGAGTGTCTGTGGGTATCCTGAAGGACTTTGATATTTCAATGGAGATGTTAGGTTCCTACTTTAACTCTGTATAGCACTAATAAACATTTCCTTTCCTTTTCACAAATCTCTGGCTTTGAGAGACATCTTTCCATAAGGCGGTGAACAATAACGGACCTTTTCTGTTGCTCGGTAACAGTTTTTGGGGGCTCGTCTGGGACCTTAATTGTCCGTGGCAGACTGACCCCTCAGGTTCGAGAAAGTGAGACTTTGGAAGTGTTTTGCCAGTCTTGAGAACCTTTCTAGTTGCTCTGTAACACAAGGGGGTTGAGTCTCTGCAGATGAGCTGAAGGCAGCCCAGAGAACCTGCTTATCTGAATGTGGTTCTGGGATTTCCAAACCTCCAAAGACTTCGGGAGAAAGGGGTAAGTTTAACTCATTGTTCAGAAAGGAACTAGTGGTTAAGACACTAGAGACAGTTCAGATCCAAGGGGTTTAGATTTCCTGATCGTGTGCCTGAAGGCAGAGTAGGGAATCCAGACCCAACTGCCACAAAACAACCCACACGGGAGCAGAGCCCCAGGGAACTGAAGAGCCATTGGTTCAAACACCCATTAGCTGAGGTCGGAGAGGCTCTCTTGTAGCCCAAAGAAGTTAAATTACCTCCAAGGAGGAAGAGAAACAAGAAGCCTAAATCTAAATCAATATTTATCGAAAAAAAAAAAAAAAAAAAACCTTATTTATAAAGTAGAAATGAATGACTTGCCTTACATTATATGATTTTTTTTTTTTCTATCAGTGTAAAAACGGTTTTGTGAGTTCCATTGATTTCAGGTATAGAAAAATTGTTAAAACTTTGCTCTGTTAAGTTCCAAACGTGGATGCCTGAGGTTTATGAGCCTCATATGTTTTAAAGTCATACTCAATGAAGAGCATGTTTTTGTGAGGCATTGTGATGATCTACAAAGTACGAAAACTTTTAGAAATGTAGTTCCATGTAATGTTAAAAAGAGAAAAAATAGAGACTTATGTACAAGGATGTTTATTGAAGAATTGATTATTATAGAGAAAAATCACTAACAACTCAATATCTATGACTAAGGAATGAGTAATATTTTAATGCAGTTACTCAAAGTTATGTTTTGTACAAATATTTAATGCAGTAAAAATTCTAATAATACAATATTCAGCACATAAGCATAATATAAAAATATTGGTTGGAAGAAATATTTTTCTACTTTTCACAAGTTTAAAATAATTAAAATATGTTAATATTTAAAAATTAGATATACTGTATTATCATATTTTTTAAAAAATCGAAGATATATGAGATGTTTATTCCCAAAAGATGTTATACATCTTGTGATAACAAAATCTGGTATAATGTGTGGTTTCTATAATGCTGGATTCTGTATATGAGACAAATTTCCAAAGTTGCTTTCTTTTAGGAAAATTATTTAATACAAATTTACTAATCACAGAAAAATCCCCAGATTTACACAGGCAAAGTCCATAATTGTATTTTCTTTCTCTAATTTCACTCAGTATACCCTGTCTATTCCACTCAGTCTGGCATTAAACCATATGTAGTTGATTGCCCACTACCTAACTTGGCTAAATGTGGACAGTTTTTCTCCTCTTCTCAACTTCAGGCTATTGGAGAGCAGACTAGAGCAAAGCTTGGAACAATTTTTTTTTTTTTAATTTTTGAGCTATCTGTCTTTTCCCTAGCTCCAAGCTCTAACATTATGAGTCAGATAGTAAGTACTTAATGCTAAGGGTATGTTTAAAATATATGTATTTTTTGCAATTGCTCTCTGCTTGCTTCTATTTCCATAAAATTCAGGGTCAGATATCCTAAAACTTCTTTAATTGACTTACCGATGTATGTCATAAAGTATTATTGTGCTTTTTAGTAATCCAATGACAGCATAAAGTTCTCCTTTCTGAGATGCAGCCCAAATCAGTTAATCATCTTTTTCAACCCCTTATTCTAGAACATTATCTATGAAGCTCTCCAATTAAGTCAATCTATATCTCAGGTAAAAGGAGGGCATTTAAAAAAATATTTTTCTATTACAGTTTGCATTCAACACTTTTGTATATTAGTTTCAGGTGTATAGCCCAGCAGGTAGACATATATATAGCTTACAAAAGGTTCCCTCTGATAGTTCATGTGCTCACCTGGTACCATAGATACTTATTACAATATTGTTATCTATATTTCCTATGCTTTATTTTATATCCTAATGTTTATTTTGTAAGTATCAATTAGTACTTTAAATCCCATCACCTTTTTTTTTTACTTAATCCTCCAAAACTCCTTCCCTCTGTCCTCCATCAGTTTGTTCTCTATATCTATGTCCTTCTATTTTGTTTGTTCATTAATTTTTTCTATAGATTCCACATGTGAGTGATATCAGATGGTATTTATCTTCCCCCTCTGGCTTATTTCACTTAGCACAATACCCTCTATGTCCATCCATGCTGTTGTACATGGTAAGGTTTTGTTTTTTATGACCAAGTAATATTCCATTGTATATATGTACCACATCATTTTTTTTATCTACCTGTCTATTGATGGAAAATTGGGTTGGTTCCATATTTTTGCTATTGTAAATAATGGTGCAGTGAAGATGGAGGTGCATACATTCTTTCAAATTACTGTTTTGTGTTTCTTTGGATATATACCCAGACATGGAATTGTTGGGTTATAAGGCATTTCCATTTTTAATTTTTTAGGCACCTCCACACTGTTTTCCATAGTGCTTACACCAATTTGCATTCCCACCACAGTGTACTAGAGATTGAAAGGGGAATTCCTTAGTTCCTTTTTTGCATGAGCTTGATGTTACTCTGGATTCTAATCAGTTTCTGCAAATGCTGTCCGCTGATTAAGGATGCCATGTGGACACCTTCTGTGCACTTCCAGGAGTGTGCACTACTTAGATAATCTCTCTCCAGACTGTCTAATGCATGTCCTTTCAGAAACAGAGGTCTATTTTTGAAGAATAAAATCATAATTTTTATCCATGTACTTACCTATCATTTCCCCCACCCTGAACCATTTGAAAGTAAGTTGAAAATAATTCCTCTTTACTTCCTAAATAATTTAGTATTTATTTTTTAAAGAATAAGAGCATTCTGTTGCATCCCTTATGCAACAAGAAGACAAAAAATTAGGAAATTAATATTGATTAAAATTATCATCTAATCTACAATATATATTCAAATTTTACCAGTTGGCTCAATCATATCATTTAGAGTATTTAACTATGTCCATATATATGCATGAATAAATGTATTTATTGATCCAGAGTCCAGTCTAAGATGTTGCATTTAGTGTCACACACATTAGGAATCAACAATGTGGAATAGTTTTCTTTCTTTGTCTTTCCAGACCTTGATAATTTTGTAAAGAAAAAAATGTCATTTTTTAAAGATGTATTTACTTCATAATTATACATTCTCTTTAATCAAGTATAGCATATTATTCGCATGAATTTTATGAGGTGGCCTATTACGATTTCAGAAGGTGAGAGATCAGGGACTTGAGTTTAAAATTTTCTTGTATGATCTTCTAGATCAATTATGATTTGTCCTGACCTGGCCAGTGTGGCTCAGTGGATTAAGTGCTGGCCTGCAATCCAAAAGGTCATCAGTTCAATTCCCAGTCAGGGCACACACCTGAATTGTGGGCCAGGTCCCAAGTAGGGGGTGCACAAGAGGCAACTACACATTGATATTTCTCTCCCTTTCTTTCTCCCTCCTTTCCTTTCTCTCTAAAAATAAATAAAAATATGTATTTTAAAAAAATTATGATGTCTTTCAGAAAGTGGGGCCAATTTGAATTTCCATGTGAAAACATAGTGTTTATAGTCACTTTGATAGCTTAGGGTAGTGGTGCATAGCAAAATAGGGCAGGAGGAGAAGAGGAAGAATAGCAGGAAAAGAAGAAGCTTAGGAGGAAAAGAAGCAGCAGGAAGAGAAAGAACAAAGAAGAAACACTGTCATGTTCTTAAGAATATCTTGGAAAGGGTTATCATACTTATTCATCTGAGACTTATCAGCAAACATATATAAGTTTACATAAATAAGATAACTTAATAAGTTAAACATAATAAAGATATATTCAGCAAACATAAGTTCTTCCTTTCCCTCCACAAAAATGTCAGTAAATTACAGTCTGTCAGGTCTTCCCAAAATACTGCAGGAAAGAACATTTCTCTTGGATATCCAATTTAATTACTTTAGGAGTGCTCATTGTTACAATATTTCATAGCAAATCCAAGTGCCCTAGAGATTTACAAGCCTGTTGAGGTAAAAAAAACAAAATGGTGTGGGTGCCCTGGTTACTTTTCAGAGGTTTTGTGGAATACTGATGATATTACAGTTGTGCTTTGAAAAATATGAAGTCCCATGCAATAATATCAGGTAAAATGGGTTTAGGAAACACTAAACCCATTGGAACTTGTAAAGACTCCAGTGGTATATTGGAAAATATTATGTGTATTATTAAAATACATATAGTAAAAAATGCTGGCATTCTGCAAGTCACTTGAAATCGTGGTAAAACATTTTAACAGACTGAATTGGTTAAATTCACTTCAGTAACACAGGTCTTTATTACAAAATATAATTAAAATGTTCTTTTGACTGTTCAGAAAACAGAGAAACAAAACATCTTTAATAATTTAAAAATGAATTCTAAAATGATTTTAATTTTGCTTTCTCTCACTCATTACACTATGAATCTCCTAGTCAGAGTGAAGGACAATGATTCGATTCTTTATTTAAAAGATTAAACATTTTCCAATAATTACTGAGAAAAATTAATCTTAAACATTTTGAGAATGTTTCTAAAAAAGATATCTTTTTCTTGTTCTGCTTACATTTCTTAACTGTTTTAGGAGTTAATAAGTGAATAGTCATTTTGTTAATATATGCTATTTCTCAGCTGAATATCTCTTGAGAACTTCATTTAAGATGCAGTAATTATTTTTATTGCTTTCATATAAATTAGTAAAATGCATATCTTATGTTACCAACATAGTGCTGCCGGCAATTAAAAAGACAAACATTATTGATAGCTATATTTCAAAAACATTTTTAAAATTCTGCACTGTTTACAATGTTTCTCTGTGTTCACAGTATCACTAATGTGCAACTATAAAAATATTGGCTCAAACTTCCTTAAGAATTGTTTTGTCCCACTGGTGGATATAATGACCTCTTTTACCTTGTCAAAAGGGCAAATTTGTCAAGCTCACAGTAGTCAATACTCTGAAGAGCATCCCTTCAGCCCAGAAACATGGACCAAGCAGGGACTCTGGAATGCAGGTGCTGAGATGTGCAGATCTGACATAGACAAATAGTTTCACAATTCACCAGCTGATCAAGGACAAAGGGACACTCTGCCTCTGAAGCTGAAGCCCACATAGATTCTCTTGTATCACTTAATGATGTGAGCAGAGACTTAATTCTTTGAAGTGCCTGATTTAAGGAGCTGAAGAGCAAAGGAAGCCCTTTGCTTGATCTGATTCTTGTTATTAAAAGAAGCAGATGAGATAAAACACTTTCTATTTTTATGTATTGATGAATTTTGAGGTCAGTATTTTAGTCTGTTCATCTATATTTTGACCTCTCTCATTTCAAAGTTCATTTTAAATTCTGATTAGGAGTGTCAATTAATTTGTTGACACATCTTTTTGCTGATTATAGAAAAACATTTTCAAATTTGGAATAATAGTTTGTCTTGTTTTAGTTGACTTATAATCATCCATTTTGTACTCCAATTTAATTAAGAACCCTAATGAAAAATCTCAGAAAATTTACTGATAAATTATTGTGCTTTGATATCCTTTAAAAAGTAAGCAAATAGGAAATCTGGATCATATTCTCATCCAAACATAGTCTATGCACTAATGTCTCTCAAAAAATGTTTAAGAAATAATTTTGTTTTCCTTTTCTCCTTTACTGCACAGATTCACTGTGTTTCTAGACTAAAATGCTACCTCCCATTGTAATATTTCAATGACTTTTTTATTTTATCTGCAAAATCCAAGGGTAAGACTTTCCTCTTTTCTTAACCCTTACCCAATGATACATTTATTAATTTTAGATAGAGAAAATTGGGGGGAGGGGGAGAGAGAAAGAGAGAGATGATGTGTGAGGAAAACATTGATTGGTTGCCTCCTGTAACAACCCCATCTGGGGACTGAACCCACAACCTATTTATGTGCCCTGACCTGGAACCAAACCCAAGACCCTTCGATGCTTGAGACAATGCCTCAATTAATCAAACCACACCAGCCAGCATGTGATCCTCTCTCTTTGATCTGCTGTTCCTGCTTAATCATTTTAGATTATGGACTTTATTGCTGTCCGGTACATGATGCTTCCATTTCTAAAGGTGTCACTAGAAATGTAGCATTCAAGCCTCCTCTACAAATGCTTCCCCCTCGCATGACATTTGTGGGAAAGCACTACATTTACTGCAGGTTTTGGAGAGATGAGATTTAGAACACAAATATGCTAATAGCATCATAGTCTTAGACAACTTGTTTTTATTTGTTTGTTTTTATAAGATTTTACTTGTTTATTTTTAGAGAAAGGATAAGGGAGGGAGAAAGAGAAGGAGAGAAAGACTGAGCATGCAACCCAGCCATGTGCATGATGGGAATCAAACAGCGATCCTTCGGTTTTTAGGATGATGCCCCACCACCTGAGCCACCCAGTCAGGGAAGATGCCGTGTTTTAAAACTACTACATCCATAGCCCAGTACTTCTCTGAAATTGATTCCCTCACCCTTCTCAGGCTTCTCATGATGCTGACCTATCTCTCAACTATTATTTATTTTTAATACTAAAATATTTATGGATCATTATTTTAGCTCTAGTTTACCAGTTTCCAGAGGTCTCAACTACCACCCCAAATGACTTATTATCATTACCATTTATGAACAACTGCTTATGTTCTTAAATAAGAATACTTTCATCCTTAGAAAGGTAACAAATGTTACCTTTGTTAACTATGAAGAGATTAAAAAATAAACATTTACCACACTTTACTGCATATGGTCAGAGACCCTGATTACCAATAACTGGTTATAGACGTATTTACCTTTCACCTGAGATTTTGCATTTAGGTTAGCTTTGCTTGATGTTAAGCCTAAAAAAATACGACAGCTTGCGTTTCCTTTTTTATCTCCCTTTGGCTTTCAGTCTGAAGGACAGCGGTAGTTTTCATTCCCAGAATCGTCCCTGAGCTAATATGCAGTTGCAGTGACAGTACAACTACAGCATCAGTATCAGCATCCTGCCTGTGAGAAGAGCAAAACTGGATCCTTCCCTGGAGGGGGCCTGGTGCCCATGGCATTTCACAGTTCAAATAAATGCTGTGGGATAAACTATAGATTCTGGAAGTCAGCTTGTCTTCTTGAGATGAAGACAAAAACGATCTGCTTTTAAATGATACCCCTCTTCCTGTTTCATTTCTGCTGTTGTGCCCCAGAGTGTCTTCCATGAACACCTGACTGTTGCTACTGCAGCTGACACAATTCACACCTTAGATCAGATGTTTTGAAGTAGTGACTACCAATGAACAACCTGTGGTGTGTAGACTACCTTTATAGAACCACTCTTAAACATTTTTCCGTAAAGTTTAGGCACATACTAAGCCATGTCCCCGTATCTTGATACTGGTTATGGTTTCCTACAGCTAGGTGGTAACAATTGGAGCTGAGAGCTCAAATGTAATTGTGTATGTCAATCAGGCAAAATGAAATTTATTACAGTAATAGCTTCCATTTCTCCACTTAATCTTCAACTTTTGGTTAATGGTTCCTAAGATTAATGATTTTATTTTAAAAGGTTTACTCTACTTAACAGATTAATAAAGCCATATTGGGAAAATTACTTACTCTCTGTGAGCCTCAATTTCTCCCTCTACAAGACTGGAATAGTAAAGAGAGTTTAAAATCATAGCAAGGGTTACTAACTAAATTGCCCCCATAAACAAGGATAGTCACTTAAATTAGTAGATCTAGACAGATGTAAGTGATTAGGAATTTGAAGGACTTTTAAAATATGCAAAAGATAAAGGTATTCAAATACAAACTTCATCACCCACGCAAAACATTGAGGGAAAAATCTAGTCACTATTTACTTGTAACTTAGAAGAATATTTAGTATGCAGGAGGTTCAAAGTGTTATTCTCTTTCACTTCTGTTTTTCTTCTACCTACTATCCTTACAAATTTGTAACCTCAGGCTTATGAGTGGTAATCAAAATGAAAAATAAAGATGACTAAAGCTTTTTCTATGTCCTGAAAGATCACTGAAACTCTTGGGAAGACATGTACTATGTAAAACATAACCAGGCAAGGGCAATAATGGAAATTGAAGAGTGGCAGAATATGCCACTCCAAAATATGATGGGACATTCCATCTAAAAATATGTCAGTTTGATACGGTGACTGCTTTGAGCTGTAGGTCCTTGAAAAACAGCAGATGCAGGGAGAAGCTTTTTCTGAACTCTTATCTGCCTAAAGGCAGATCCTCCAAAAGAACTCAGAACTCAGACAGGAGTTTCATCAATCAGGGAAGATCGACTCTTACTGAAGAACAAGAGACTAGAAGTCATTACACTCAGAAAAACTTTGTCACAAGCTATCA
Organism: Anoura caudifer; assembly: GCA_004027475.1. Taxonomy (NCBI): domain Eukaryota; kingdom Metazoa; phylum Chordata; class Mammalia; order Chiroptera; family Phyllostomidae; genus Anoura; species Anoura caudifer. The sequence goes on from PVKU01000604.1 coordinate 22,439, forward strand.
TACTTTCCACCTATTCTTCCAAGGTGCCATTTATCTTTCCTAAAAATTATTTTCTCTCCCCTAAGAGACCTACAGCCCTTCGACCCTTTCCCTATTAAGATGGTACTTGATCCTAAATTCTAAAGCCCCTTCTTTGGTTTACTTATTTTTCTCTTGGTGTGTCCTATGATGTAAGAGGTGTATAGGTCAGTAGGCTTCTGTTTGTTTTGCTCTTGTTAATCTGTCTTTGATTATGGGGGTCTCAGCTAAGAACTCAGAATGATAGAGGAAAAATTAATTTTCCTCCCCTACAAAACATAAGTCAATGTCCTATAAACAATGAAATCACCAAAATATTTACTTATGGGATGTTCAGGGAGGATTTCATTAGATAAGCTGGCATTTGAGGTAGCCAATGTAATAAAGGTTTGTCAAGGGTGTTTAAAATAGCCAGAACTATTTGTGCAAAAATATAAATAATTAAACATACATGGCAACAATTCACCACCATAGAGTCTTGTATTCAACTAATTAAGCTACCATAGAACACATTCTGCAAGGCAACAAGTAAACTCAATAAATGCTTACCCAGAATCTTTAATTATTCTGAGGTACTTTGAACTGTTTAATTCATTTACCAAAGATACATTCCCTGCACCTAATATAATTTGAAAGGATTTTTCATTGTATTATGCATTAAATAAAAATACTCAGCATATTTTAATAGGTTTCAACAATACAATAATTTGGGAGAATCACTTAGGGTTGGCCTGTAATTACTACTGGCATTCCTTATCTTATTGCACCAACATTTGACATTAGTTGTTTTATAATGTTGCCTCCCTAATACTTCCCTGCCTTATGTCAGCACTTTATTTTACCCCAATCTGGATTTTTATTATATCCTGCTACACTCAGCCTCTCCTCCCCCTTAATCTACTTTGAATTAAATGTTTGGACCAGAGAAAAGATAGGTTTACAATCCAGGCTCTTATGTAATTCTCATATTAAATATGAACTGGACATTCCAAGGGTTGTTAATGGTTTGGAATTTATAAATATTATTTTAATTTATGACACAGATTTCCAGTATAACAACATTCTCTAAATAGAGTCAATAGGAACAGGTATTCTCAAACAGAACACTATTAAGAAATGGTCTACAATAAAGAAGAAGAGAAAAGCTGTCTAAGCTTCTAAACCAGATCAGCGGTGGAAATAAAGAAATAAGCATACCCCCATTAAGAAGATTTAGACCAATTCATTTAACAAAATCTTTACTATTAACTCTATTTTACAGATGTGGAAATGGAGTAAAGCAAGTTAAAATAACTCATGTCAAGTCATACTGATAAAAAGTGTTATAGTCAGAATTTGAACTCAGCAAGTTTGGTTCTAAGACTCTATGTTTTTAATCACCATTATTTCTTGGCTGATTATTTGCTAATAAATAATTGAGTACTGTCCATCAAAAAAAAAAGGAACCATTGAAAGCTAAATAAAAATACATATGTACAATTTAGATTTTCTGCACAATAAAACAGCAATTGTTTCTTTAGCTCATGATTCTTTGGGTCAGCAGAGTGGTTCTTCATGTCTGGATTGGCTCAGCTGGTCTCTGTGGGCTGTACTCAGTTGGATGGTCTACAATAGCCTCACTCAGATGTCTGGAATCTGATGAGCTTTTAGCCAGAGTGCCTTCATTCTTCTTTATAAGGTATGATCTTCCAACAGGCTAGGTTATGTTTACTCACGTGGTAATTTAGAAGATTCCTCCGTGAATCCAGGATTGCAACATGAGTAGCCAAGTCCCAATATGAAGCCTGTTTTCAAGGCTTTACATCAGCTGTTGTCAACCAGGAGCATTATCCCCTAAACCCAAGAGATATTTGACCATTCCCAGAGATACTGGATTGGCCAAAAAGCCTATCTAGTTTTTATATAAAATAAAAGACACATTTTTTTGTTTTCACCAATAACTTTAATGATTTGGATATTTTGAGTATGTAGTCTATCTCCTGCTATTGACTTCTAGTGGGTAGAGGCCAGAGGTGCTGTTAAACAGCTTCCAGTGCATAAGACAGCCCCACAGTAAAGAACTATTTGCTCAAAAGGTCAATAGTACCAAGAAACTTCGCAAACCACTTTTGACATGTTTGACCAGTCACAACACTTTCTCCATACACTGCACAAATCTATTTTTTTGGCATTTCAGTTGCATTTTTACCTTTCTTCCATCAATAAAGCATAATATGCAGAAAATAGATTTTCTCCCATCTTCAACATTAAGATGGTTGCCCCAAAATTCACCAATTTTGATAAGTTTTTAAATGCAGACTGATATGACAGCTGTCAAAATACAATCTAACAAAATTGTTTCAAATGGAGTTAAAGACAACTAAGCACCACTAAAGCCATCATATGGAAAAAACTAAATGAAGTTTTTTGACAACCCATACATTTTTTATTGGAATAGTTGGAGGGTTGTTACTAGCATACGTGAGTAGAGACCAGAGATGTTGCTATATACCTTAGAATGATCAGTACAACCATCTTCAACAAAGAATTATCCAATCCAAAATGTGAACAGTTCTGAGGTATAGAAAATCTGATCATTTTAGTGGGTCACATTTCTTAACGTTCCATGATCAAAAAAAAAAAAAAAAACTATAACGGCCTACCTAATTTCAAGGGGCAAAAAAATAAATAAATAAATAAAATCCATCTCCTGATTAAAAAAAAAAGAAAAACTGGTGGTCATTTTTGCAAACTGCCATTGCAATAATGCAATAATAACGCAAATCATTTGAGAAAAAGAAGCAAAAATAGCAACAATGCAGCCTCAGCAGCACTAACAGCAGAAGCTAAAGGAACAAAGTATAGGGGGTTAAAGAGTGTTCAACAGGGTAGCAAATAAAGCAGCAAATAAAACAGGATGGTTTTCTTTAATATTTTGCCTTTATTTAATCAGACTTTATACATTTATGTATAGTTAGGTGTGATCTTTTCATAGCCTTTAAAAGAAGTCTGTCTTAATATGGGGTTTTATATATTTGAAACTAAAATAATCAACACCATTAGGACATTAGCCTATATATACAGAGCATTTCAAAACATTGTGTGGAAAACAACTGTAATTGAACAATAAACCTGTCCATAGTAATTATTGAGGCATTCATATAATTTGTTAACAGTAAATCCATTTTATATTTTTCTCTCTCCATTAATGTAATTATTGATAAAGGATAAATTAAAATCAATGTGTCTTACTGGAAGATCAATAATTACTGACCATATCATAAAAAGAGACTTTGAGAGCAGAGGTTTTGTTTTGTCCATTGTCTGCTGAAGGGATCCCTTCAATCTCAGTCTTTTTAGTGAGGAAGAAGAAAATAGAAAAAGAGTAAGGAGAATTTAACTATTTAAACCATCTACTGCTACTTTAGAAACCCTAAGCACATAAATTAAGTATTTAGAGCTATTCTTTATTTTTATATTTGGTGATCTCATTATACCTATATGATATAAGATGCTTCATAATAATGACTTCATATTTATGTCATTTTTATGTATCCAAATATGTGGAGTTTATGTGAATTGTGTAAAACTTAACTAATATTTTATCATTATCATTATATCTGATAGAGTAACTAAAAATTACATGAAATATTGCATGTATGAAGTATATAAAATTGCTAATGACCATTATATACATGTACAAATTGCAATAATATCTGGTTCAAATAAATATTATTAGCTAACTCAAATAAAGATAATCTTATAATTTTTAAAAGGTTTGACAAATCTAAATTTATTGCTTAAATGTTCTGGCCATGTGATAAAGAGATCCTAAAAGAACAACTTCTTTAAATCTTTATCATGTCAAATATATATGATCACGTGCTGTGCAAAATTAAGATTTCAGAAAAGATATTAGACAGATACCACCAGAAAATTAAAAATTAAAAAGTGGCTGTAGGAAAGAAACATTCATATCTTTTTAGCCCATAAATTTAACACCACAAAATTGTAAATGCACACACACACACATATATACCTATAGACCTCCAACTGTATGTGCATATATACATTTTAATATAGGATGAATTTGCTCATGAAGTGTAAATGTTATTTTCCAACAGAAATACAAGTTTGTCCTTATGACATATGTGCTTCAAAACCTTAATGAGAAGCGGCGCAGCACTGTGAGAAGAGAATAGTGTCTTCATGCAGACCCCATTCACTTTTCATATCTTATGTAGCACTGGTCTACATCTTTATTGCTGTTAAGTACCTTCTCAGAGGCTTAACTTACTAGTGTGTAACATGTAATAATAATCTTACCCTCCATGTTTGTTATGAAGTACAAAGGAGACAGTGTAAATAGAGTAACTTACTGTGTTAAGTTATAACATATGATCAATTTTAGTTTCATTATTCCAAAAAACATTTTTTGTTAGAATTTAGTATACATTTCCGGTTTTAATTAAGTTGTCTACATTGTGTTTTTATCTCATTTCCTTTCTATCTCCCAAGATTTCTGAATTCTTACAGGAGCAGAAAATGGGAAAAGTCTCTGGACTTCACCAGTGTTAATTTACCTAATTACTCCTACTCCTTTGTTTCTCTCATTCCATTTTTTCCACTCTAAAATTTGCTTCCTCACTTACCTCTGTACAAAACATGCCCTCTGATAACAAACTCTTTTAAAATTAGACAATAGGTTAGTACCTTTAACTTCTCCCTTTAGAAATAAAATGTTAAAATTAGACAACAAAAAATAAATTTAGGGAAAGTTATCTAGAGGGTCAAACTGCCTGAGCTGCTGACTAGAACATTCTGCATGTTTCAGCACTTATGTCTGAAAAATAACGTAGCCTCTTCCGCTAGCACTCGGAGAGTCCTCCCTCTGTTTTCACAGTGTCAAAGTCACTTTCAGTTTATCTCAGATCGAGAGACAGCCAAAATGATCTTACAGAAAATGCTGTTTTTAATTCTATCTGTAATGGGATTATGATGCATAACCAATATTCCTTTAATTGATTACTTATACTGGGCTAAATAGTCACATTATAAAATCTGGGGGACAGAATCATAGATATTTGCAGGCTACAAATAACCCTGCAAATAAAATATTTCTGCACAAATCTTTTGTGACTGGCTATGGCAAGAAGACAATACGAATTGATGGACTCATTTATCTCTACTTCTTCAGAGACCAGTTTATTATTTTTCACTGACTATATTAATATAATCTGCATGTGTGACTATGAATAGTCACTGCTATGAGATACCTTTCAACAGCCCTGACCAGTTTAATATTATCAAGGTTACAGCTGTACTTGTTCATAAATAATTCATTTAAAATGCATTTTTTAATTAAAAATAGATCATATGATTCATTTTGAAGTCCTGTGGGTTGTAGGGAGATCATCTGGGGATGATTCATTAATTCCTTCTCTAGAATCTGCAGTTTGCAATCCCACATTTGTTCATAAATGAACTGAGTTATACCACCTCTGATTCCCAGGCTTTCACTGTAAAATTTGCAGAGCTATCTTTGTCTAGCTCCTCCATGGATTTAAAAACAATATGGGCTCATCATACTCCAATACAAAGATACCAGACATGTGGTGCTTAGAAACCTTTGCCCGTTTGTCAGGCTGAATTGTAATTCAGACTCAGAAGCAGAGAAAATTTGGCATTGTATTTTTACTTGCATATAACATTACTGGTAACTGTAAACTGACTCAATAAAACAGAAAATAAATTTAGGATATCTGCAGTTACACGTATATATTGCTACCCATGAGGTCTTTAGGGGACATGATTTTAAAATGGAGTAGCTATTGTAGAGCTTATTTTCAGCTCTGTTTTGAAAAATGACTGAATAATGGTCAATAACCTGACAGGTGGATAAGATTCTCCCAAGATTTGGCATTCAAGGACTCACATAAACTATCTAGGAGTCATTATAGTTTCATAGGGTCCATTGCAGAGCTGGTGGTACTCTAGTGGCATCAGTGGTCAGTGCACCTTTAAAAGCACAAGTCATCTGAGCAATTAGTACACCTACCAGGATGCTGAAAACATAGGTCAGACCCTTGTAAAAAAACCCTTTTCTTTGCAGAGGAAAAACAAACAAACAAAAAATGCTTAGTTCAAGCCCAGAGATAGAGACATAAATTTACCTTACAAGATAACCTGGCTTAGGTAATATAGTTTGTACTATCTCACATGTATTTTCTTTCTTTCTTTTTTATTTCAAGGAACATAATTTTTTTTTTATTCCTCATAGCACATAACATGGTAATTTGAACGACACATGAATTCAGAGTTCTCATCGCTACATTGATCTCACAATGAAGGTCCCATAGCTATAGACAAAGATAAATAGAATGTATAAACCAACATCTACTTATTTGTTTGTTTGTTTGTTGTTGTTCTAAAGTGATTTTATTTTATTTTATTTTTCCCCAATCCAGCCTACCGCCACAGCCCTCCCCACCTACCTCCCATTTCCAACCCTCTAGTTTTTATCCATGTGTTGTTTATACTTGTTCCTGTAAACTCTTTACCTTTTCCCCTGATCTTCCCTCCACTCTCCCCTCTGGTGACTGTCAGTATGTTCTCAATTTCAGTGTCTTTGGTTATATTTTCCTTGTTTGTTTGTTTTGTTGATTACGCTCCTGTTAAAGGTGAGATCATATGGTATTTATCGTTCACTGCCTGACTTATTTCACTTAGCATGATGCTCTCCACTTCCATCCATGCTGTTGCAAAGGGTAGGAGCTCCTTCTTTCTTTCTGCTGCATAGAATTCCATTGTGTAAATGTACCAAAGTTTCTTGAACCATTCATTTACTGATGGGCACCTAGGTGGCTTCCAACACTTGGCTATTGTAAATTGTGCTGCTATGAACATTGGGGTGCATAGGTTCTTTTGGATGGGTGTTTCAGGGTTCTTAGGCTATAATCCTAGCAGTGGGATTGCTGGGTAAAAAGGTAGATCCATTTTTAGTTTTCTTAAAAAATTCCATATGTTTTCCTTAGTGAAAGTCTGCAAACCCACCAACAGTGCACTAGGGTCCCCTTTTCTCCACAACCTCTCCAATACTTATTGGTTGTTGCTTTGTTTATGATGGCCATTCTGACAGGTGTGAAGTGGTATCTCATTGTGGTTTTAATTTGCAGCTCTCTGATGGCTAGTGATACTGAGCATCTTTGCATGTGTCTCTGGATCCTCTGTATATCCTCCTTGGAGAAGTGTCTGTTAAGTCCTTTGCCCATTTTTTAATTGGGTTGCTTGTCTTCTTACAGTGGAGTAATGTAAGTTCTTTATATATTTTGGAGATTAAACTCTTGTCTGAGGTATCATTGGAAAATATGTTTTCCCATACAATTGGTTCTCTTTTTATTTTACTACTATTTTCTTTAGCCATGCAGAAGCTTTTTATTTTGATGAGTTCCCATTTGCTTATTCTTTCCTTTATGTCCATTGCTTTAGGGGACCTATCAGTAGAAATGTTGCTGCATGAAATATCTGAGATTTTCCTGCCTATGTTCTCCTCTAGGACTTTAATGGTGTCCCAGCTTATATTTAAATCTTTTATCCACCTTGAATTTATTTTTCTGCATAGTGTAAATTGGTGCTTGAGTTTCATTTTTTTGTACATAGCTGTCCAGTTCTCCCAACACCACTTCTTGAAGAGGCTATTTTTACTCCATTTTATGTTGCTGCCCCCTTTGTCCAATATTAATTGACCATAGAGACTTGGTTTATTTCTGGGCTCCCTGTTCTTTTCAACTGGTCCATGTGCCTATTTTTATGCCAGTACCAGGCTGTTTTGATTACAGTGGCCTTGTAATACAGTTTGGTATCAGGTATTGTGATCCTGCCTAGTTTGCTCTTCTTTCTTAAAATTGCTGCAGCTATTAGGGGTCATTTATAGTTCCATATAAATTTTTGAAGTGTTTGTTCTATGTCTGTGAAATATGCCATTGGTACTTTAGTAACTATTGCATTGAATTTGTAAATTGCTTTGGGTAGTATGGACATTTTGATGATGTTGATTCTTCTGATCCATGAACACAGTATATGTTTCCATTTGTTTGTGTCTTCCTTGATTTCTTTCTTCAGTGTTGTGTAGTTTTCTGCTTACAGGTCTTTTACCTTCTTAGTTAGGTTTATTCCTAGATATTTTATTTTTCTTTTTGCTATAATGAATAGTTTTTTTTTCTTGATTTCTGCTTCTGCTTATTCTTGTTGGTATACCAAAATGCCTTTGATTTCTGGATATTGACTTTGTATCCTGCTATTTGGCCAAATTCATTTATTAGGTCAAGCAGCTTTTTGGCCAAGTCCATAGGGTTTTCCATGTACACTATTATGTCATCTGCAAACAATGATAGTTTTGTGTCCTCCTTTCCGATTTGAACACCTTTTATTTCCTCTTCTTGTCTAATTGCTGTGGCTAAGACTTCTAATACTATATTGAATAGATGTGGTGAAAGTGGACATCCTTGTCTTGTTCCTGATCTTAGTGGAAAAGATTTTAGTTTTGCCCATTGAGTATGATGTTAGCTGTAGGACTCTAATATATGGCCTTTATTATGTTGAGGAATGTTCCCTTTATTCCCACTTTGCTGAGTGTTTTTATCATAAATGGGTGCTGTACCTTATCAAATGCTTTTTCCACATCTATTGATATGATCATGTGACTTTTGTCTTTGCTTTTGTTTATGTGATGTATTACATTTACTGATTTGCATATGTTGAACCATCCTTGCATCCCAGGGATGAATCCCACTTGGTCATGGTGTATGATCTTTTTAATGTATTGTTGGATGCGGTTTGCCAATATTTTGTTGATGATTTTAGTGTCTATGTTCATCAGCAATATTGGCTGGAAGTTTTCTTTCATTGTTGTGGCTTTATTTGTTTTAGGGATTAGGATGATGCTGGCTTCATAGAAGGAGTTTGGGAGTCTTCCATTATTTTGGATGTTTTGGAATAGTCTGTGAATGATAGGGGTTAGTTCTTCCTTAAATGCTTTGTAGAACTCTCCTGTGAAACCATCCATTCCAGAGCTTTTATGTGTCTGGAGTTTTTTGATTAATGCTTCAATTTCATCTACTGTTATTGGTCTATTCAGGCTTTCTGCTTCTTCTTCGCTGAGTTTTGGAAGATTATGTTTTTCTAGAGACTTGTCCATTTCACCTAGGTTTTCAAATTTCTTGGCATACAGATCTTCATAGTCATTGCTCACAATCCTTTGTATTTCTGTGGTATCAGTTGTAATCTCTCCTTTCATTTCTGATTGTGTTTATTTGTGTCCTTTCTCTTTTTTTCTTGATGAGCCTGCTTAAAGGCTTGTCAATTTTGTTTATCTTTTCAAAGAACCAGCTCCTGGATACATTGATCCTTAGAATTGTGCTTTTAGTCTCTATGTCATTTAATTCTGCTCTGATCTTGGTTATTTCCTTCCTTCTACTTGATCTGGGCTGTCTGTGTTATTGTCCTCAAGTTCTTGTAGGTGTGGGGTTAGGTTGTTTGTTTGAAATGTTTCTATCTTTTTTAGGTAGGCCTGTACCACTATGAATATCCCTCAGGACTGCCTTCACTGTCTCCCATATGTTTTGGATTGCTATGAGTTCATTTTCCTTTGTTTCCAGAAACTTTTTGTTTCTTCCCTGATTTCATTCTTGACCCATTCATTGTTTAATAGCATGCTATTCAATCTCCATGATTTTGAAGACTTTGTGTTTTTCCCCTTGGGGTTGGTTTCCAGTTTCAGTCCCTTGTGGTCGGAGAAAATGCTTGGTATGATTTCAATTTCCTTGAATTTGTTGAGGCTTGTTTTGTGTCCTATCATGTGGTCTATCTTTGAAAATGTTCCATGTGCATTTGAAAGGAATGTGTATTTAGTTTCTTTGGGATGAAGGCCTCTATGTATACCAGTTAAGACCATTTCATATAAAGTGTTATACAATGCCACAATATCTTTGTTGATATTTTGTTTGGAAGATCTGTCCATTTTTGACAGTTGGGTGTTAAAATCCCCTACTATAATTGTGTTGCTGTCAATATCTTTCTTGAAGTCCTCTAAGATTTCGTTTATGCATTTGGGTGCTCTTATGTTGGGTGCATATATATTTACAATGTTTATGTCTTCTTGGTGGTGTCTTCCCTTGAGTATTATGAAGTGACCTTCTGGGTCTCTCTTTATGGCCCTGCTTTTGAAGTCTATATTGTCTGATATGAGTATTGCTACCTGTCCTTTTTTTCTTGTTTATTTGCTTGGAAAATTTGTTTCTAGCCCTTCACTTTGAGTCTGTGTAGGTCCTTTGTCCTGAGGTGGGTCTCTTGTAGGCAGCATATATATGGGTCATGCTTTCTCATCCATTCAGCTATTCTATGACTTTTGATTGGAGCATTTAATCCATTTATGTTTAAGGTTATTATTGATAGGTACTTATTCATTGCCATTTTCGTACCTGTGTTCCTCTTTCTCTTTTCCTTTGTTTCCTTAAAGCAGTCCCTTTAGTATCTCTTGCAGAACTGGTTTGGTAGAGGTGTATTCTTTTAGACTTCTTTTGTCTGGGAAGCTCCTTATTTGGCTTTCTATCTTGATTGAAAGCCTTGCTGGGTAAAGTAGTCTTGGTTGCATGCCTTTGGTTCTCATTACTTGGAATATTTCTGCCACTCTCTTCTGGCTTGGAGCATTTTTGTATGTTACTTCATTTTTCTCCCTTGCTGCCTTTAAGCTTCTCTCTTTGTCTTAGAATTTTGCCATTTTAATTATGATATGTCTTGAAGTGGGCTTCTTTAGGTTCTGCTGATTGGGACTTTCTGTGTTTCCTGGATTTGTGTGACTTTTTCTCTCATCAAATTAGGGAAGTTTTCAATCATTACTTTTTCAAGTTGGTTTTCTATCCCTTGCTCTTCTTCTTCTCCTTCTGGAATGCCTATTATATGGACATTATTATGTTTCATATTGTCTTGCATTTCTTTTAATCTCTCTTCATTCTTTCTGAGCCTCTTTTCCTTTTTTTGTTCTTTTTGGCTGTTTTTTTCTACTTTGTCCTCCAACTTGCTGATCCAATCTTTTGCTTCATTGATTCTGCTTTTCATTCCTTCCACTGTGTCTTCAGTTCAGAAATTGTATTCTTCATTTCCTCTTGGCCCTTGTTGATAGTTTCTATTTTCTTTTTCATGTTGATATAGTTTTCAGTGAGTTCATTGTAGCTTCCCTGCAGTTTCTGGTAGCTCTTTGAGAGCTCGTGGAGCTTCCTGACAACCACTGCTTTGAACTCAATATCTGATAGTTCAGTTGCCTCCATTTCATTTAGCATTCTTTCTGGGGCTTCCTCCTTTCCTTTCATTTGAGGTTTGTTTCTTTATCTTCCCATTGTTTGTGAGACTCTTCTCATCAGCCTCAGCTTCTTAAATTGATCTGTTCTGGCTCCCTGGGTTTATGGTGTGAACTTCTGTGGTAGAATACCTGTGAGATTTAGTGGTGCAGTCTCCTTCAGGTATCCTGGTGTTCACAGCTTCCACTGTTTCAGCTGTTAGGATGCTCCCTTTTTGGGACCAACTCTGGTTTTTTCACAGTTCCAGTTTTTTTTTTGTTTGTTTGTTTGTTTGTTTTTTGTCTCACCTAGGATCACAGGTGTGAGCTCTGGGTCTTCCACAACGCCCCCTCCTTTGGTCCCCGGGCCACCTCTAGTCACAGGGCTACGTCTGATCACCCTGCTGCTTCAGGTTGTAGGGGTGCCTTGGGTTGCAGAGCCACCTGCGGTCCTGGTCCCAGGGCTGCCCCCTGTCACAGGGCCTCCCTGGTTGCTTGACTGCCTCCAGTCACAGGGTTGCCTCCGGTCGCTCTCACATGCATTTTCAAATGCTTCCTCTTTACTGTTTTTTTTTCTCTTTCAACATATGAACACCTCTAAGATTTGCTCATATTGAAAATATTAATTATAAAAATATAACTTTGCATTTCTTTCTGTATACTAAGTGTATAACTATGTTTATGCTTTCTTTTTAAGACAAAATGATCTCCACTTCCTCACTTACTCTTTGGAGAAGAGCAGTCTAACATCTTTACCATATTGCTCCAAATATATTGCCTGTTAATAAAGTTCAGACTTAAAATTCACTGAAAACTTAGAGGAGTTTCTCATGTCCCAGGGCCAACATACTTGACACTCTTGACATTATATGCTCTTCTGCTTGTGTGATGTTACTTTCTCCTTCTCCCATGCTGGTAACTGCTATTTAGTCTTTCCTATGAAATATTCTGTATTCCTTAGATGTCTGTGTTGTCTTTTCTCTATAATCTCCTCTATTTACTGTATATTCTGGACAGATACCCTTATACAAATTTCTTCAGAAACAACTGGAGACTCATTAGATCCCAAATACCGATCTCCAAACCATGGCCTCTGTTGTAAAAATTTCAAGGTATTTATGCAATAGCTTACTAAAGACCTCCACTTGACAGTTCAAGAGACACTCAAATCAATGCTTAAAATAGACACCATATTTACTCCCTCAATCTAATCTTCCTCCTGTCTCAGTAAATGACATTATTACTTATGCTGTTTTAGATACTTATGCTCTTTAGATGCAGCTGTGCCACCTCCTCCTTCTGGGAATCACACCAGGTGACCACAGATATGGCCCTTTTCTTGAAGCATATGGATGCCTTGTACTGTTAAGATTGTGGGAAAATTCCACAAGAGACAAACTAGACAAGGACAAAAACAACTTCATTTAATAAAGAGATATAGATGGGCCTCACACCTGCTGGGGGGACATTAATCTGGGTGCTAACTCCTGAAGAAAGGAAGATTTCATCGGATACCTACATGATAGGAGCAGTAACATAAGCCTGGGCCCAGAGAGATCAGTAGCAAATGATGTGTCAATTTCCAAATGGCTCTGACAACTGAACCAAGGCTCTTCAAAGAGATCATTTACCAAAGTGTTGTCTAGATGACTCATTACCTCTAGGCCTGTCTCTAAAGGCTGTGAATCATGCTCATAGGTTTTCCACTCTTCCTCCTCCCCTCATGACAGTGTCAAATCAAAACCAGACAAATATCTGAGTTTCCTTCTATTACCCTTCATACTATTTCTCTAATAAATAATTACAGAACTATCTACTAGAATTGGAGAAAAGGGAATAACATGAGGGAGAGAATCAGACAATATTTTGAAATAATTTTCTGCCATGCTAGCAATAAGAATTATCCTAACCTTTCTTCTCTTTTCATATGCAATTGCCATCCCCCCTTTTCTCTGCAGAGTAGTAATAAGCCACTAACTTCCCGATCCCTCTGTCATCACTAACAATATTAGCACCCAGATGTCTGTGTTCATCTTATCGCTAACTCTTAACATCATTCTAGGCAATCTCTTTGTACACATAACTAGCTCAGCCCTAGGACATTTTCCAATCCAAGACACAACCACAAATAGGAGAAACAACCCAGCCCAAGGATTGGTCAGGGACATTTCTGGGAGGGGAAGGTCTCCAGAGGCATAGAATGTGTTCATGTTCTGTTATTGAAACTGGGGATTGTAAGATCAGGCCAATGAGTTTTGTCTGTGCCAACAGGTCATCCCAGGTGTCACTGCCAACCTACTCAGGCTATAAAACAGAGTAGATGAGAAATTGGTTGATATAGCATTAATATGCCAGCATTTAGTAAGGCTCAAAATAGTAGCATCTACTGCTATTGCTATTATAGAGGAAATATTGTATTATTCAAAATTTATAGGACACCTGACCTTTATCTCCACTTGGAGTAACATCCCCAGTTAACGTCACATGCCATGAACATTACATCCTGGTTCCAGGTTTTTCTTGTCACTTACAACCATCATCCTTAATTTTGGTGTTTTTTCAAATTTCTGTCAGTTTGCTTATACTTGCATGTAACCCTTACACAAGATAAATGGATGATCATGGAATATATACCAACCAGTTCTGTAGTGATAGCCCATACGGTAGACAGATCTGGTCTATCTCATACAAAGAAGAATTTACAATTCTTCACTTTCACTACAACCTTGATTTCTACCTTTGTTACTTTTCTCACAAAATGAAACCCAGCAGAGAAATGGCACCTGAGGAAACTGCTAGATACCCAGTGGGAGCGTTAAGCCATATCTCAGAGTGCCAAAGGCCAACCAGTAGAATGTATTGATCAACATCTTCTGGTTCTGCTGCACATTCCCCTAAAGGGCTCATGCATAATGAGAGGCAGAGGACCTCACATGTTTTATCTGTAGAAGATACTAGCTGGATGGCATTATGCCTTCAACTTTCCTCCATCATGTACCCTCTGTGCCATGTCTGAGCCACTGAAAACATGTAAATCCTTTCAAGATTGTAAAATGAAAAGTATAGAAAGTTAAGTAGTTGAGTTATACAGTACCATCTCCTTCTTGGGTGTCTGCTTCACTGATTGACACATAGAGATTATATCAAAATTTAAGAATTTATCTTTCAACCAAGATAGACTTAATCGATCAACTTATCTTAAGTGAAGCAGAGAGGAAAAAGTTAATTTTCACAGGTGAGAGACCCCAGAAAAGAATTTAGTGTCAAGTTCGAGATTGTCATGTAAAGCCCTCAGAGTGGAGCCCATCTGTGGCTAAAGAGTCACTTAGAGGGACAGTCAGAAAATGCCACCAGGTTCACACCTTCTCTCCACTCTGAGCAGTCCTTGTCTCTACTCTGATTTCTCTGGTATTTGTAACTTTGTCTTAATACCTGAGTGTTTCCTTTTCTTTAATGGCTTTCTCTTTGATGACCTATCTGGAAAGCCTGCCCAGGCTGTGGGTCTGCTGCTGTCCCAGTTTGCTTCTTCAGTTAGAGCAAAGCTGCCCGGTGAGCAGGACACTCCCTGTTCTCTCACTGTTCCAAATGCAACTGCACGTGTGTCCAAACAGGAAAAGCCTCCAAGATATAGAAAGATGGTTAACGTCATTCACATTGCCATGCTCCCTGAACACATTTGAAAGCCGAACTCCTCAGATGGCAAGCAGTGGGTTCATCCTGATCACAGTGCAAGAGAAAAACAGAAAAGGTACAACTAGCATCAGTCACAGATCACGATCACCTCAGTTTCAGAGGATGTGGTTATCGATTATGAATAGATCACAAATTTGATCACTATTTTGCTGGATGATTAAAAACATCAATAATGGACTTAATGGTAAAATAAGATGTAAATAAATACAACAAATGTTAAATCTCAAGTTTTAGTTAAAACAAATAACTGGCACAGATATAAATAGGAGTGGCAGGAACTTATCACTCCAAGAACTCTAAGAGTTTAACAAATAAAATTAATATTACAGTAAAAGCTAACATTTTTCCAAAATAGAAAATAACCTAATTCATTTAGTAAAATAAACCTAAACTGTGAAAATAGAATGATATCAACAGGATTCAGAGAGGCAAAATTTGGTGGCATGTACTTACTACTTCATAGAGAAGAGAAAAACTGAATCTAGAGCATAAAATAATCTTATTACCCCAGGAAATTTTTTTCTGTTACTGAGCAGGGATTGCTCATTAGACTTCTTGACTTGGATAAAATAGCTGTCAAGCTTTTCTTCTAATCTGTTCTTTGAATCTCAGTTCATGAACTTACTTTCTGATATCTAATCCAATGTTCTTGACATCAAAATACCAGGAAAGTGGGTCATCTCATTACAAGCCAGACATAGTCTAATCTTCTAAATTTCTTCCAAAATGTGTATTATTTGCTGTGCATGAAGAAAGTGGCTTTCATATGCTGTATCAATCTTTGGCATTTAATAACTACATGAGTGCAACCGACTCTGTGCCACTGAAAATATTCTGTTTCTCAAAATGTCAAGTGAAAATGAAAGCTCTCAAACTGTGGAAAATTGTCTCACTGACTGCAATATCATAATTTGGGTCACTTTTCTAAGCAAACATGTCAATCTCAGTGTGCACATCCTCGACAACAATGTAGCAGCCCTAGATTCAATGAGATTCACGTGGAAAGAATTTACCAAATTAGTTAGTAACAAAACATTCATTAGTTAGTTTCAAAGTAATTAACTGTACTATCAAAACAAAAAGAAATTAACAGCCACAGGAAAGATCACATTTCAAGACTTGGATGGAATTCTAAAGTTACTAGTGTAACATTTAGAAGAGAATTACTGTGCGAGCTGTTTGTAAATATTTGAAGGCTCATCAATTGCTAAAGAGTTCTGATTTGTTTTATGTGAATCTAAAGACAGAACCAAGAGATATAAGTGAAAGCAAAAGGGGAATAGATTTTTACTTGTCTCAAGGAAAAGGGCTACCTTGTAGGGTGGTCAGTTTCTGAGATATGAACCATATTAAGGGATTCCCTTCAGAAATATTTTAAAGAATCCCTACATTGAATAAAAGTTGAACTAAATGACTTCTACATGACATTCCAACTTAGAAAACTCTATGCTTAATGTAGTTTCAGTGAAATGTCAATTAATAAACTTTTATGTTCTGACTTTGGTCCAACTTTTTCTCCATTATTTTCTCTGCTTGGCATGAACAGTTGTGATTTTTTCTTTTTTCTTTGTTTCAGGACAGGGAGAATATACTCATTTACCTATTGGCTTGTTATATACTTCTTTGCATAATTGTGTTCTGATTTGAGTTGCATGAAAAAGAAATACATTCAAACAGCATCAAATTGTTATTTTACACACACACACACACACACACACACACACACACACAAAACAATCACTTACAGACCAGATAAGGAAGCTGTCCCCTGAGTATATCTCCTTTTCCTAATTCTGTGCAGTAGTGTTCTATGGCTGGTCATTGCATGTTTGAAAACTAACTCACACAGTAATTAGACAGCCAGTACTAACTGTGCACTCAAGGATTTTTTTTTTATTAATCTGCCACATGCAACTCCGTTCCTGATATGGCAATTAGGGGATAAGGGGATAATTCATTAATCACACCCTCAGGAGAAAATAGCTTATGCAGTCTGTTTTTGTCTGAATCAAACTTAGCACCGAACACAGCAACATTTATGGGAAAGTGCCCTGCCTGTGAGGATGAAGAAAGTGGAACATACATTTAGCAGTTTAATTTTTGTAGAACCCTGTTGTATTTGAAACTGTCTTTTTATTATCGTTCCTTCAGGATACACAAGTCTTGAGTTCCCGAATGACAGACCAATGGTGAGGGGGCAGTGATCATGGAGGCTCCCTCATGGAATTACAGAGCAGCAGCCAGGGCTGGTGCAGAGGAATTAACTGAATGTAAGACATGCTAGTATGGTATATTCAACAAAACCCAAAGATCTGAAAGCAGAAATTTAATAACAAAAGGAGTATTGTGATTTGTGCATTTGTTAAACTATATCGGGACAAACCTACGTGTCTTTTTAAGAGGCAAATGTGACATTAAATTTTTAGTTTCTAAATTAAGAAAATATTTGTTAGCCTCTAAAGGTCATATGTATATCTTACCTTATAATTTATATCTTTCCACTATGTGATGTTGACTCTGTTATTGTAAAACTCAAAAAATGTATTTATTTTAAATAATCTAAGATGATTTCCTGAACTTTTTTGATTGTGATATTAAAATATCCATTTTTTAAAAAAAGTATTATTTTGGCTAACTTTTTTAAATATTCATTGTATCTTAAAGTTGTGCCAAATGCATTATTTGATTCTAACATCCCAAAACCGAGATGTTAGATGATTGCTTGATTTTGCTGCAGTTGTTCAGAAGAGCATGCACCTGACCACAAGTTCACTGAAAGCACATAGACTCTATTCAAGGAGCAGTCAGGAGCAGAGGTACAAGACTGCTGTGAAATTTATAAAAGAGGGTTCATAACTGTTTTTCCTACACTACTTCAGAAGATCCACTGTTCCCTATTCTTTTTCTCCATTTTTTTTTCACATTCTACTTCCAGCTTTGGAAAACAAAAGGAACCTGTCTTCAGAGTAGTCACAGTCTCAAGGATGCTCTTAAGGACAAGTGTAAACTTCCAGCCTCACAGACACTACCCTAGCCTCCATTTCTACACCACTGCAGGCCAGGATGCACAGTGGCTGGACACAGTTTTGAGCTTTACTGTACCTGCCCTCGATCCAAGCCTCCTCCTGCCCTGCCACTCACTCCTGGTATTGGAGACAACCGAAAGTATACACAGTCTTGTTGGTGTTTTAGTGGGGAGCAGTGAGGTAACAAGACTGAATGATAAATGTGATTATGAGTTGCACACTTTATCTTGTAGGTTTCAAGGATCTCTGGAAGGTTTTAAAACAGGGAATTAACAGTACAGGTGGCATTTGGGAAGGATAAATTTTCAGTGGATTGCAGGAAGAATTGGGTATGTAGAGGAGAGTGCATAAGCAATAATACCAGCACACAAAGAACGGGTATGTTGTAGAGAAAATACAGAAGGATTGTGATCTCTGCTCTGAAGAAGCTTACATAGTAGCCCTTATCCCCTATCTGTAGTTTCTTCTTCCACAGCTTCAGTTACCCACAGTCAACTACGGTCCAAAAATAGTAAATGGAAAATTCCAGAAACAAACAATTCACAAGTTTTAAATTGCACACCTTTCTAAGTAGCATGATGGAATCCCATGCCCTTGTGCTTCATCTCTCCTTGACAATCCCTTTGCCCAGTGTATCCATTCTTCATATGCTAACTGCCCCTTGGTTACTCAGTTGCCTTCTTGGATATCAGAGTAACTGTTCCCGTATCATAGTGCTTGTGTTTTAGTTAGCCTTATTTTACTTAATGATGGCATAAGTCAAAAGAATGGTGATCCTGACAATTCTTCTATGAAAACAGAAGCCCTTTAAAGAGCTTCCTTTAAGTGAAACAGCGTATATGCATAAGGAAACATAGTGTATACAGTGTTCAGTACTATCTAATGTTTCAAGGCCTCCACTGGGAGTCTTAAAATGTATCACCCATGAATAAGAGGAGACTACAATAATTTTTGGAGAGGCATATAAAATCATTTCTTCTATTCACTGGAATTAATTGAATACCGTTGCTATAAAATAGTGGCTTATTTTATCATGTAACAAAAATGAGAATGATACACAAACCTGTTAATATTCTGAAATGTATGGATGACAATATCCATGCCATTGTAAGTCAATAAAGGCAAAATGCCAAAAACTGTGCCCTTACTGAACTTTTGAATCTTTACTATAGTTAGGAAATAAAACAGAAAAAAATACAAAAGACACTAAAGCCTTAGAAAAATATTGAAGCTCCATTATAAAATATCAGCTTTTTTTATACACCCAGACATTTGCCTGGTGGCTTCCCTCTGCATGTATTTGTTTAGGAGAAAGGATTGGGAGAATGAAATGGGAAGCAGTTAGAGTTCAGGGTTAAAAAAACAAGGCAAGGGGTAGATACACAGAAGTGCCCGTGTTGGATGGGGATTTTGCTGACAGTGTTGTTGTCAAAATGTAAAAGCATAACAGAAAAAAAATCAGCATGAGAACAGCAGTCTTGTCCACAATGCCTCTAGAGTAGAATAGCATTGGTTTGTGAATAAATGCTCTTTATGTTTCTGGCTCAGCTTTTCCTTGTCTGCTACCTAATTTAGCCCACATTTTACCTGCTGGCTGACACTTTTTACATACACACTAGCATTCTTTATTCCTTGGAAATGCTCAGCTATGTAGCATTACCTAAGGCACCATTACAGTGTTAGTTTATCTGGTTAGAACAAAGTGCTCAATAATCTAAAGGCACAGGGAGGTGGTTTAATTAGGTCATTTGGCTTTGTCCAGAAAACCTCTCCCCTGAAAGTCCTAAGGCTGTCTTTCTGACTCCGGCCCCTTAGGGAAAGGGGAGTTACAGTGACACACTACCACCTTCTGGGAAAACACTCAAAGAACCTGCTGTGACAAGAGGCTCATTTTAAGGATGTTATCCTGTAAGAAGGCCATGTTGTTTTTTCACTTGTCAAGTTGTTAGGAGGTTGGTTTGTCTTGTTTATACTCTTAGATGTAGCCAATGTCAACCTATAATTTGAACAGCTACTTAGGTAATCTACTACAACACAGCTGCTTCACACATAGAGGACATTGAGAAACCCTCTGGAGCAGATATGTAATCACACCTAGTTCTGAGCTCTGTTGGGATCCAGTATTTGCAGATAAGGTCAAAAGGTGATGTTCTTAAGTGGTACTTTACGGACAGCCAAGAAGCCCTATACAAGTGTTGCTATAAGTCTATTTCTCAGAGCCATAAAGAATAAAAGGGTTGCTACTACACTCTTTGTAGACCTTTTGTTTGACTTAAAACTTGATGTGAGATTGACATCACACCCTGACTTGTACACTGTCACATGCAAGAGAGGAACACTGGGTTCCTTCTTTCTGTCAAGTCTGAAGTACTTTCAATTTTCACCATTATTATTTAATGATGGCAAGGCATATGGAAAACTACTTTTGTATTTGGAGTCAACGAAAAAAATGTAATTATTTATATGGCATCTTTATTGATCATATTTTGAAACATAACATTTTACAAACATATTAATTATCTATACCAACTAAACAAATTATAAAATTAGGAACTCATGATTGTACCTAGTATGTTGAAGAAAAACAGAGTTCCATACATATTTGAATTTAACTGTCATAATAAGGCAGGGAAATAAGAATGAGTCTGCTATTTTAAACCTGATTTTATTGAAGAAACACCATTTAATTTTAGAATAAAGCAAACAATCTTAGTAGATGGCAAACTTAAAACACGTAGAAGTAAATTAGCCTCTAAATTATTATTCATTTTTTGTAATCCAAGAATACAATATACTGTCTAGCACATCCTAATACCTTAATATGGCAGACCATATAGCCTTCAAACACTGAAAAAATATATAATGAAAATGCACCATTGAGTTTGAAAATATGTTAGAGAAGTCCCCAGGCACCAAACGCTGAGATAAAATTATGGAAGAGGTGGGAAAAGAATTGTTAGAATTATTAACACAGGATTGGAGTTGATGTCACAGAAGTTGACCGGCAAGATGAGTCCTTGGACAGGCAGAGTGAATTAGATCCAAGATCCACAGTAAAGCTAAGAGCAACTGAGGGCAACTTCTACAGAAACGGGTAGAGTAGGGAAGAGGGAAAAAATGATGTCCTGCAGCAGAAGGAAGTTTGTCTCTCTTGGATTTGTT
Organism: Anoura caudifer; assembly: GCA_004027475.1. Classification (NCBI taxonomy): domain Eukaryota; kingdom Metazoa; phylum Chordata; class Mammalia; order Chiroptera; family Phyllostomidae; genus Anoura; species Anoura caudifer. The sequence goes on from PVKU01000604.1 coordinate 43,649, forward strand.
CAACATTAATCATATCTACCCTCCAACCTGTTTAGAAATTTTTGGTAAAAATACCTTTGTGTTTAGATCAAAAGTGTTTCTCTTTTGCTTTTATCCAGTGTCCAAATTCATTTATTCATTAAATATATACTGCCATTTTTACATATTTTTCAGGTTTTGGTTTATGAATGTAGAAAAACATGAGATATTTACCTTGAGCAAGTCAAGAAAAACAACTACCACAACATAATAAAACCCTAGTTTAATAGAACTTTCAGACAGTACAAGCCAGTCCTTAAAAAAAAAAAAAGGTCTAATGAATCTTTTAAGATTTAAAAATGTAACTTTGAAATAAAACACTTAACAGTTGAATTAAAGAGCAGATTAGACATAGTTAAAGACAAATTTAGTGAATGCTAAATAATTCAACCAAAAGCATCCTACAGAGATAGAATGGGATATAGTGAGAAAAGAGACAGAAGTATATGAAATCAGTGAAGAAACAGGGCCAGGTTAGAGGCTAAGTAACAACTTTTACCTAGCCTTTGGTGACATCTGAGCCATTGTACATTTTTGAACAGCAAAGTGACATGATCTGATACACACTTTAAAAGTGATTACAGCGAGAGTTCTGAAAAGAGTCTGTTAGGGAGCAAGGGTATGATTAGGAAAACCAGCTAAGAGCTGGTACAGAAACCTAGGCTTGGACCTGGGTATTGCAACAGTGGAAGAGATAAAATGTGGTCTGATTCTGGGACAGTTTTGAAGGTACAGCCAACAAGATTTCCAAACTGATTAGCTACAGAGTGGCAAAATGAGAAATCAGCCCTGACCAGTGTGGCTCAGTTCAGTGAGTATTTGTCATCCTACAAAGCAAAAGGTGGCTTGTTGGATTCCTGGTCAGCGCACAGGCCTGGGTTGTGGGCCCACTCCCTTGTTGGGGCATGTGAGAGAAGCAACCAATTGATGTTTCTCTCACACATCTATGTTTTTCTCCCTCTCTTCCTCTCTCACTCTCTCTAAAACTAAATAAAATCTTAAAATCAAAGAGCATTTAATAATTTTTGGCTTGTGGGGCTTGAAGTAAGAAATTGGCTTCAACTGTGATAAAGAGGCTGCAAATGAAGGCCATTTGGGGAATAAAGACCAGTGACCAGTTTGTTGTAAAGATGTTGTGTTTGATAAAAGAATGTTTGAATTTAGAAAAACATTGCTAGAACTGGGATGCTTTAACCCATTTTTATGTTGTCAATTAACCTTGCCCTTATTTGTTAATAAATCCTTCATTAAACTCTGTTCAACTACCTTGAGATTTGTTTACTGCTACAACTATAAGTGATACAATTATAAAATGAATAATTAATAAATGTAATACAAACTCTTCTAACCATGCGGGTTCTTAATCATAATCTTCTCAAGTGCCTATTTTTTTCATAAAATGATCTTCAAAACTAAAAGACAAGTTCACTAGATTAAATTGCTGGTATACTACATGCATTTGTCTTAACCAAATTCCAAATAATATAAATAATATATGCTACTTTAATGAAACTTTCATAAAGAGTAAATAAGAAAGCAGTTAACAGATGACCTGGATTTCACATTAATTCATATGTCATGATCTACTGCTATGGGAACAACGATGGACAAACTATGTGTAAGTTTCTCTTGTGTTGTTCTGCTTTGCTTGGTCTGTTTCTCCCCCAACCTGAAAGTTAGCAATGACATGTCCTGGCAAAATCTAGGAACGCTATTAACCACATTGCTATAAAGAGAGAAAGGCCAATGTATACAAGACTATGTCTGACCTTATTATTAGTTAAAAGAGATATTCATAACATGCAACATTGGATATTTTGAGAGAGCAAATGCAAAAAATGTGGAATTTATCAATTAGTTCTATGAAAACGAGAAAGAAAAAAGTCATGATTAAAGCTAACGGATGTTTAGACTCTCCACGGGACAAAGTATAGCCTATATGTTTTTAAATACTCACCTTCTGAGCAGCACCCTCGTCCCTCTTTGTGATGCACAGTATGGTGGGGGCAGGGGGCACTCCCGCAACATCGCCGTTACCTGAAACAGATGCAGCTCATGTTCCAACACCTCCTCCAGCGGTGCCCCTTGTCGGTGTCATGCTCAATAACACATTTGCTCTCAAAACTCAGAATTAATTAAATAGAGAAAGAAATAAAAGCCATACTTTTTAGAACTACGTTTATATTGAAATTTAAACACCCAAGTGAAAGAGATTTACATAAAGGAATATGACCTACATGATATAACGTACATGAGTGAAAATTGCTTCTCAGTTCTTCATAAAATTTCAGCTTGACTGGCAGGTACAATATAAAAACAATATGCATGCTCTGCTTTCATTTAGATTTTCACTCTCTCATGTCACATTGGATTATATTTTTTTTAGTGTTTTACCACAGCAGTAATCACTTCAAAGTGCATTGGTGCTGTGCCCTTATGTGATGTGAACAAATATGTATCAGAATATTGAATTTTTGCTTTAACCCTTGGTCTAACATAGCCTGACATATTGTCTCTATTTATATGAAAAATGTAAAATAGTAGTTTTGCATAGCACAAACACATCACATCATATAAGAGCAGAAATTTATATCAAATAACTCAACAAAATGTTGTCAAATAAGTATGATACTCTAAGACATGGAAACTAGTGTCTTTATTTAATAATATACATTAAATTCTAATATGTGAGTTCATAAATATTTTACTAAGGGCTTAACATGGTAAGCAATATATTAATTATAGGGGAAAATAGATGGATATTCAGGGTCCAGCAGAAGTAATGCCTACTTGAGTGTGGTTGGTAGGATAATAATATGGGTGCAATAATTTATAGTTTTAATTTGAACATTTCACCTAAAATGTCATAGGGTGTGCTTGAGTGTGATAGTGTTCTGTGACAGAATCACATGCTTATGATTTTGTAATAAAATAGGGACATTATTTGTGCCAGGCTCTGTGTTTCAAGTGGTATCATGGAAAATAAAAATACATAAAACATAAGTAGAAAATTTCCATATAAATGTTCAGTCTTTCAATGGGTACAGGTAGAGGGGGATGAGAGGCCATGGAGGAGGCCTGCAAACTAACCCTGAAACTTCAAAGTAAGTTTCTTGAAAAGGATGACTTGATATTACTTGCCAAACTGTCACAAAAATATAGCTAAAGTACTTTAAATCCTAGAAAAATAATACTTTTTCTGTGCTACAATGTACTTGCCTAGCTTTTAAAATTTTTCAAATTTATTAGACATGATTCTTTAAGAAAATTTACTTTTTTTGAACAGTGAAGTGACAATAACATTTGAATTAATATCCAAATTATTTTTAATAGTTTATGAAATAAACTCTTTTACCTTTGCATTATATGGAGAATGAGATAAAAATTTTATGTGTGCTGAGTGGATATGAAACTTCATGGGCATTAAAACTGGGTATTCCCAGCAAGGATTCCTATAAGGAGTTATTGGAAAAATTAACCTGGGAAAAATAATAAGCCCTGAACTAGGTAGTTAATGTATGTGTAGAGTTTGGCTGAAATCATCAGTTATGTATATTTGGTGCAGTTGGCAGGACCTACTATATGAGGGAATATGGGGAGTGAGATGGAGGACTTATCTGACTCGGTAGATTAGATATTTCATAATGAGGACATCTCTTGCATCTTGCAAGAGTACAAGAGTAGTTCTTGGCATGCAGAAGTGAAAGTGGATGTGGAATATCCAAATATCTTTATGATCTAAAGCTGAAAACTTCAGAAGTATCTATTTCAAATACTCAAGAAATATTTGAAAGTTATCTACATGCAGATGATAATTATTAGGATAGATGAGATCATCAAAAGGGAATACATAGGAGGAATGCTAAAACCCAAAGTAGGAACCCAAATGGTACTTACAACATTTAAGAAGTAAGTGGAAGTGAGAGTATTAATGTCATCAATGGGAGTGGGGAAAGAACAAGAGCACAACATTACAGAGATGCATGGAAAACCTAAAGAGACTGTTGCCATGGAAGTCAAATGAATGGGTTGGTTTTAGAGGACAATCAGCAGTGTCCACTGCAGCCAAGATGCCCAGTAAGACCAAGGATGGAAAAGGGACTATGAACTTACATTTCCAGGAATTGAAAACTAGGGAATTCAGGGCCAGCCTCCTGCTGGAGAGAACCAAGAGATAAAAAAAAAAAAAAAAAAAAGTTAAACTAAATAAAACAGTGAATATCGGAAATAAAATGTACTGAAAAATACAGAAGGTAGTTTATTTTATTTACAAATGTTGCCTACTTTCAGTAAATTATAAACAAACAGATAAAAATAACAACATTTTTATAGAAAGAATGTTCATGTTCTGATGAAGCATGAGAAAATTTGAGAACTGAAGAAAACTCACACTGATAATTTACCATAAAAACTGTGAAATATTGGCACATTTCAGTTTACTTCTTAGGTAATTCTCCATTTTTTTACTTCTCTGAAAAAAATGGTAATTCTCCATTTTTTTTTTATTACTCTGAAAATAATTGTGGTTTGCCTAGCTCTCACACATTACAATTCATAGAGAAACTGCCTTCAAATCTAAAAAATTGAAAGAAGAAATTTCGTAAATAAACCCTTACAGGGAAGGAAAAATCCCAGCATTATTTTCAATAATGTTGTTTTGCCCCCCTTTATTGCTTTTTTCTGTTTCAGAAAACTTACTTCTCAAAAGGACTATTAAAAATGTGGATGTAAGGACAAAGTACAACCCATGTGTAAAGGCCTACTCTGTGTGTAAATAATGAATGAACTCTCATTCTGGATAAACATCAAGGTGTTATTTTTCCATTTGATTTTTTAAATATGAATTTCAGTCTTAGTAAACAGTTATTATGTTACATTAAGTAATACTTTCCCCCCAAATGCCTTAATTGTTTTTCCAATTTAATTTGTTTTACAACGTATCAACTAAGTTAGAAACAATAAATTTTAATATCCTTAAAAATTTGCATTTTTAAGAACAAGTTGGTTGTGATGCCATAATTTCCCTCCAATAGCTGGCACTAATGTGTATAATACATGAACTTACACAAGAAAAAATTTTGTGAATGCAGAAGTAAATAAATTTAACATCTAAAAACAAATGTCCTATATTTTGAAGTGCACAGAGATAACAAAATATTGCAGTTATTCATACAACATAAAGTGTAAATGATAGGAAGTGAAAAGCAGAGAGAAAAACATTGTCTATAAAATTTCACTGAGTATTCAGTGAAATTTAAGCGGCATAATTAATTTATAGTTTTATATGCAGAATAAAAGAGTATACAGTGAAGTGAATAAAGACTTCTCAGTGTATGCCCCCCTCCTTTGTTGCTCACTCCAGGACATCCCTACCTATGACTTTAATTACTACACAATTGCCAACAACTCTCGTACCTCCTTTCACCATTCTTCATCCCTCCTTTGGCTATTTAGTGCTTTCACTTGCCTGTCTCAAAAGTACTTCAGACTTTATCTAGTATCAAACCTATAACCTTTCTGCATAAACTAACTCCTTTTGTTTAGGTGCTACTATTTCCATGAAAGGTGTAGCCCTTTACTTAATTTAACAAGCCAGAATGCTGAAGTCATTTTTGACATTCTTATTTCCTTGTTTATTATTATAAGGTATTATAACTATATGCATGATTTCAATAGTTTTAAAACCCACTACCAAGCCTGTGATTCAACATCCTTGATCCCTCTCTCTGTCTCCATCTCTGTCTTCCTCACCCCATTCCTTCTTTCCATCCACTTTCCTCCCTTGTGCTATTATTATCTTTCTTTTTTTCTTAGTCTTCACAATAGTTGAAATTCTTTTAGTATTTATAATTTTGCGGATGTGTTATGGATCCATTCATTAATTTATGCATCCATTCAACATGTATTTATTATACACCTACTTGTAAACTGCATTATGATAAGGAATTTATGTCTTGAGACAAATTACAAGAATTCCTCAACATAATTTTTAACAATTGTTTGAGGCTCTGTTTTAAAAGGATGGTTGAACTGGCTTTAAGATAAGACAAATGCCTACTCATATTCTGCACTATTTTTAGATACTCCATGGAGGTGCCTATAAATTGGTTTGGACTGCCTTTCCAACCACTTTATAAACTCAGCCATTCAACAACCATCATAATCATTATGTGACTAATCCTGTGTTGGGACTAGAATATAAAGATTAATACAATGCAATGTACACTACATCATAGCACAGAGAAACAACACAGTAAAAAAAAAATAAAGAAACTCGTATGTTAACTATACTGTGATAGAATGAACTTCATGGTAGAGAATGATTTTCTCCTAGGTAATTGTGCAGTTTTTCAGGAGATGCTTCCTCTCTGGAATAATATCACAGTACTCTTCAGAAACAACTGAGTTTCCTATTCTCAACCTAGTCATTTAGGTTAGATATAGTGTTCCTAGAAGCCTCTATGAGTTGTTGAGTCAGTTGGCGAAAATGTCATTGCCAGTGGTGTGATGGGTCAGAAAATGGATACCAATTTCACCTGTTGTAAACTTTTTCTATGACCATTACTGTGATTAGTAATATCATTTGTATTATGTGGAATTAGAATTATTTAAGGAAAATTTTAGTCACTATCCTAAACCACTACAAATGAATCTATTAAAGAAAGGGAAGTGGTTGTCAAATTATCATTATGGTCAGTTATGGTCAGGAATATGAAAATCATTTTGTGATAGGAAAAAGATGTAAAGAAAGCAAACTAAAAAACAAAAACAGAAACCAATGTAAGTGGGTCTGGATGTTAAGTCAATTTTGGGCTCATGTTGAAGCAAATTAAGATTGTCCAAGCTAAGATGAAAATACTCAAGACCAGTGTTGAGAGGGATGGGGAAGTCACTCTTGATCAAAATCTTAGTTTCAAATGAGGGACATAAATTGTTCTGCACACTGTACAAAAGCCATTTCTCTCCTCATTAGGTCACAAAAAATATTGTTTTGACAACAAATCAAAACATTTTCTAGTCACATTACTTTATAAAGTAGCTAGATATAACTATACAAATTTTTAATTTTCAGGCATATAAACAATAAAATATATATTACAGATGTAGATATTTGCCTGTGTGTTAATCTTTCATTATTATATTATCCAGTATTAGGGTAGACATTTGAGAGTGGTTAAAACTGGGACAGACCTTAAAAATCAGCCTCATTCCCTTATTTTACTAATGCTATAATTTAGATCCAGAGAATTTAAGTGACCTGTGGTCATACATGTAGTTAGTGTTGAAACCAAAATGAAAACCTTAATATTATAACATAGCAGGATGTCTTTCCCCATTGTAGCCATCACTCTATATATGGGTATGGTTGTTAACAGAAATACAATACCTACAGTAATACACAAATAATTCTGTGACAAAAAGTAGATATAACAATGATTTCAATTATTTTTAATTAATTCACATAAAAACATATATGTGTCATTTCATCATTTCATACTTCCACGTGCAACAAAACCCTATTGGGAAGTACACATGCAAAAATGTCAGCTTATATTCAATGACCTGTTCAGAAGTATAATTTGACTTAACGCCATCTTAAATATTCCTTTGAACCACATATTTCTTTCACGCAGAGAAACATTCTTTGAGAAATGCCCTAAAATATTAAAAGTAAATATTTTTTCTATGAAACAAGAAAAAAATGAATTGAAAGTGATGAAGAAAGATGTTAGGCTTCAATCTGTCAGAGAAAAGCATTATGTTCTTCAATTACTCAGTTTGAAGGAAAGAAATGAGTAAGTACAGAGGAGTTACAAAAAAACCTCATCTCTTACCTTGTTGTCATCTCATACCTTCATATGATATGACCCCTCAGCTGCAAATAGCTCTCATGAAGGCAGACAAAGGGCAAAAGGATCAGCACCACCGTCCTCCTCCTTGACAGGTGAACGTAAGTGACACTTCTAATGCTGTTACTAATTTATTAAGTATTCCAAAGTTAGAATTTAATCGGAATATTTTTGTCACATTATCCATCACTAACTTAGAAGAGATGGAATTTTCTTAAACAGCTGCGCAGTGCAGTGCCTTAGGCAGGCTTTTAGTCATTTCAGTTTGTCACAATGGACTAGTTCCATTTTAATGATTTAGTTAATTGTGTGACAAGCTATGAAAAATGGGAGTGACCCAATGCCTAGTCTGAGGAATATGCCAATGTCTAGCAGTTAAGTTATTGAGAACCACTCTCATTTGCAAATAAAAAAAAAAAACAAGTTCCCACTTTTTCCTTTATAAATTTCATAGTTCATATGGTGAGCAAAAGTCAGGTTAGAGAATAGCAGTTCATTTATATAAAGATGAGATGAACATAAAAAAAGTCACATTAGCAGTTTAAATGATGGACTTAAATAAGATATACTTTAGGCAAAAAGATAATTAAGTGTTGAAAATGTAATGATCCACTTGACACTGGAAGAATACAAGATGCAGAGAATTCCAAATACAACCTCCCATCTAGAAATCACATTTAGTATTCCTCACAAGTGAATATGTGCATCTAAAAGCACTGTGTTACTTTAAGACTTAATCTCTCATTTAATTATGGCACACATATTATATAAAATATATACTTTATAATCACTGTAGAGTAAGGGAAAAGAATCTTTTATAAAAATCATGCATCATAGAAATAGCAACTAGAAAATAGTAATAACAATGTCTTTGCTCTGCTCTGCTCTGATTTTGCATAAGAATTTTATTGGTACAACCTTAGATGGCCCTGCTAATTCCTTGTTTCAAAGAACTAAAATTTTTCACTCCATCATGGCAGAAAAGTAAGAAAGAAAAGAAATAATTATGAATAAGTCAAAATACAGGTAGTAGTAGCACATCTTCACATTCAAATCAAAATATCATAATCTCTATGGGATTTTGACAGTAAAATGTTCTGTAGAGTCAGAAGATCCCGGTTTAAGTAACCAGTCGAAGCAGTTTAGGTAATCTGCCAAACTGAAGTTTCTGCATCTGTCAACTTGGACTAATGTTATTTAGTCTACATAATTATTGTGAAGATAATATGTTAATTTGTACAAAAGCAATAATATAGGTTTATGTTAAAAAGTTTGTATGTTATGCTGGCAGAGATTAGGAAGTGAAGAGGGCTAGCGGGCAACCTCTCTGTTACTCTGAAGGAGATCACCAGGCAACAAAAAAATCACAAGTATATTGCAACCTATTCCAGGTATCACAAACTTCGGGGTCACCATTTAATGATTCATTGAGGATACTGTTGGAATATGCAGAAAAAATTAATAGCACCTGTCCTACAGATACCTCAAACTGCTACATACTCTAAACAAAAACAAGTTATGAGATACATTATGAGATGGGCAGATAAATGGATCAGGTGATATACCCTATCTTTTGCTTGTCTGATTTTATAATATTTAGAAATTCTGTGCTCTCAACACTTTAGCCCCATGCTCTAAAAACTCTTAAGTGGAATAGATGTGAATTGAAATTTAATGCTGACGTATGAACAGTGACCCAGTCATGACAAACCAAACTCATAGCAATTCTATGACAGCCAACTCATCATCAGTTTATAGTTCATATTATAGTCATAGATTGTAGTATTTTCTAAATAACTTTCTAAAACACTGAACAAAAACATGCATTCTAACCATCTATAACTGAAAAATTCATATTTAAAAAGAGTACAAGATGAATTCCATTTATATTTTTATTTGGTATATATTTTCAATTTTAAAAATTTCATGTACAGTTTTTTATTCTTCAAAAGCACCAAAAGCACCATAGAAGACAGGATTTTCATTGTTTAACTTTAAGCCATGAGATTAGACTAAAAATGTTTAAAGCTCTATTACAAAATGAACATGTTCCTTATAAAAAAAAAACAGATGTGTGTAATATCATTTTTCTATTTTTATAGTTCACTTGTTATTTCTACTATAGTTGTGTATATATAAGAAATTAATTAATCAGAATATCCACATCTGTATATCAATTTTCCTAAGTACCTGCCTGCAAAATCTCCAGTCCATTGTTAAAACTTTGTTGAAATTGAAATTATTAATTACTTTTAATGTTTCAGCATTCTCCTTATAATTTATTTACAGCTGACTTCTCTTCCAAATTAATTCAGATGGCTAAATGTGATCTTTTACATATCATCAATCAATCAACTCACTATATAACCAAAACCTTCCAGATGTGCTTGTTTATGCCTCATTTATACTTAGTGACCAGGAATTAGGTATTTATGTACCAACTGGAGTATTAGTATATAATTATTAAAGATACCTCTGCCTACTATTGCTTAAGCCTTGACAACTTCTAAAGTTTTAATCACCTTAAATTTATGGAATTTAGAAAAAGAACTTTCTCTGTAGAGGATTTTGTATTTCAAATTTACTTTTTTTTTAGGTAAGATTATTAAGCCGTTGGATAAAGTATGTCCTTCAGGATTTGTCTCTAGGAACTACACCTAAACTGTTCCAGTGTGTTTACAACTGCTCTACATTCACCCCTTAGATAAGAAAACAGGATTGGTGACTGCTGAGACCTACCTAGTTCAAAACATTTAGTCCACAGCCTGGAGCAAGGAGTTCACATCAATGGTACAAAATTCCTCCTCAGACTCTAAAGGTGGGGGCTCCCACTTTTTCTGTCTCCTCTTTTCTGATCCTTGTTATTACAAACACTGACCAACACCCAGAGATAGTTTCTCACTCAGTATCCAGATAACAGAGTGACTCATTTGGTAAGAGCAACGGCTATAAGAAGAAAAAAAATTGAAGATGTTAGGTTGGTAATCTGTTTCTCCCTAAGTGACATAGCATTAGGGGAAGAAATCAGTGGTAGTAAATGCTACCACCACCAGGATGTTTCACCTTCTTGTTTCATGCAAGTCTGCAAGTAATCTCTCAAATTCTCAGCCTATAAAATAATGTTTCATAAAAGGAAATAAAATAAAAAAAATAATTGGAACTTTCAGAACTTGAAACCTGATAGAACATAAAATCAGCTATGTAGAGAGTATCATTCTAGCATAAAACATAAATTCTATTTTTTCTGTGACAATGAGGACAATCAGGAAATTAATAACCAGAGGGAAATATAAGGAAGCTCTTTTTCATATCACTATGTGCTCTTCTAAATATTCTTAAACCCTCTGTCACAATCCTCAGTCATTATTGTTTCCTTGTCACCTTCAGCCCCTTCCCTAATACAGGTTTACCTAGTAATTTACATATGCAAATCCTCCCTCTCTTATCAGCCCCTCCCCTCCTTTCATAACCATGTAGAAGTGATTGTTGGTTGGCACTATTCAACTATTCTTAGCTCACATCCGTGAATGAATGACTTCATCCTGTCCTCACTGTATATACTAATCTCTCCCTTCCTCATTCTTTCAGAATCTGTATCTCTACTCTGCTAATGTGCCAAATAGGTGTAGTGTTTCTCTAAAATATTTAAAGAAATGTTTAGACAAGGCATTCCTTTAAAAAATAGATCAACACTACCCCAGTCTTTTGTGTATATCATACCACCGTCCCCATCAGTATACAGCTGTATATCTCTCTTCATAATATGTTTAACTTCTAAGAGCTTTAAGTACTTACTAGAAAATTTTACACTGTCTCCAAACGGTTTTTTTTTTTTTTTGCAAAGAAAAATACAAAAAGAAAGAAAAACTACATAGCCATTTTCTAGTTCACAATGTATAAAAAGAGTAAGAAACTTTGAAGAAAAGTGTTCAATAGCTGATGGGGAAAATATTTTAGTACATATAGGCTAAACCCTGGGAAACCATAATTTAAACAGAAAAGAATGAACTCATAAACTACAAACCTAGCCCCATAGCTTCTGTGCCTCACTGCTATGCTTTTCTTCCACATCCCTTTTCCATATTCTGCCAGCAGCCTCCCAGATGGAGCTACCACACCTCATATGGATTGGAGCTGTACCACTCCACCAAATTCCCCTGTTATGGGGTTTAAAGATGAGAACTGAATAGTGTTGAATGAAACATTCTCAAACTGTTAGGAAGAAACAAGCAGAAGAAAATATTTTCCAAGAATTCATATTTGGACTTTCTGATTCATAATCCTGTGAAAATATCATGATGCATACTCATACTAGATGATCCATGGAGTGTCATTCATATAGAACTATACTTCAGTTATAATGCATGTGAGCATATTTAGATTGATCAGAAATCCAATGACTTTTGAGAATCTAAACTATTAACAAATTTTGGGTTGCTTATACCTGTATTCATTGTAGGATTATCCAGAAGACTAATGAAGTAATATATTTGGAAGAACTTTGAGAACCTACTTAAGAAAGTCTTACATAAGTGCAAAGTATTGTAAGAGGCAATGGAAGAATATATGTTGGCTGAGAAAATAATTGGCATCAAGGAGAAGGCAACATTTCTTGAAGCTGGGCAGAAAATGTGGTGAGGCAATACTGAGCCAGATGAATGGAAAAAGGATATAGGTTTATTGGAGGAGGATGAGAAATGCCAGTAACTTAGAAACAAGTAGAAAACAGATTTTACTGTGTGGATCACACTCTTGTATAATACCTGATGAGATTTGCAGATTGTCAGCTGGACATTCACACTAAATTTTCCATGTGCCAACTCCTTGCGCTTGAATTTCAATAAAAACACATTATTACAGGGTGTGCAGTTGGGTATGTGTCTGTATGTGTATGTATGCATGTATAATCATTTATAAAAACTAAAGTAAGAATCATTATTGAGATTATCCAAAACATGCAAAACTTACAGAGACAATACTGCTCACAGAAGCAAAGAAAAAAATTCTAAATAGCACTGAAAACTTGAAGCAATTTAAATATAATTTCTTACTAATTAAAATAATATTCAACTTTTTCCTTAGACATTTTAGAGGTTTTTATTTGTTTAAAGCTGCTAATAGAAATTGCTAATTGAAGTTTCTTCTGCACCTGTGATACTTTATTCTTAATTAATAGTGATATTCCAACCACCACTATACTCAAGTGTCAAAGGAGGATATAGTCAGTAAATATAGATGAGATGAAATTTCTCAGGGCATATAAAATGTGAAACAAATGTGATCTTTTGGGTAAAAATGGAATGATGAGTAGATATATTCACTTGTTTATTTAATTTGTATTCATATTAAATAACACTACAAATGGAGTTTTAAAACTCCATTCTATATCATCACATCAAAAATGTTTCTCCTTCACCCACTATCCTTGCCTCCTTTGAAATTTGCATCCTTCAGCTATGCAGTAGCCCCACAGTCACCAGAAAAGGGCTGTTCAAAGGGATCGCTCATGTTTCCACCTGTGCTGATGATCCCCCTTGATTCCTGGTCATTCTCTTTGTTTTAATTTTTCCTTCATGGTGATAAAACTAAACTTTGATAACCTCCTGAAAAAGGATGCATGACATATTAAAATTTAAGTATTTGCATGCATACAAATGTTTTTCTGCCATCACTCTTCCTTCATATATTTTTAAAAGATTTTATTTATTTATTTTTAGAGAGAGGGGAAGGGCAGGATAAAGAGAGGGAGAGAACATCAATGTGTGGTTGTCTCTCATGTGCCCCCAACTGGGGACCTTGCCTGCAGCCCAAGTATATGCTCCAAACAAGGAATCAAACCTGGAACCCTTTGGTTTGCAGATCAGTGCTCAATTCACTGAGTTATGCCAGCCAGGGCCACTCTTCCTTCAAATTTTAGTATAATGGAGAATTTGAAGTTAGAAAGTGTTTTTCAGAAACATAAAATCATAATTCCATTTTCTTTCAGAGTTCAGTATTATATCACTTAAATCTAACTCTACTCTGATTCCCAAATATTTTTCTAGCTCCATTTTTTGTCCTCCCTAGAAAATTTTGTCATCTCCTCTGTATTCCTGAAATATTAAATTTTAATGAATTAGGGTTTATTAGTGGGCCTTTTAAAATTCTATTATGTTGATTATAATGTGATTTTATCTTTCCATGTGAAAACCAATGCCCCACTGAAATAGATAATATCCATATATTATTCCTTTGATAATTCCCCACTATATTTTTCTCTATTCTCTATTCCTGGAATTTGTGTTAAAGTTTGTATTTCCTGGATAGTTCCTTGAAGGTCCATATCTTTAAACTTTTGTTTTTGTCTCCATCTCAGTTTTCTTTTATACTTTTAGTTTATTTTCCTTAGCTTTTCTTTAATTTCAAGACTTCTTTAAATATTTTAGTTCATATGTACATATATGTATATATGCATATATAACTATTTATAAGTTATATATATCTATTTCACATGTATGCATTTATTCTTAGATATGTGTGTATGTAGAAGTAATGCCTGCTTGAGTGTGGTTGGTAGGGAAAACTATGGGTATAATAACTCATAGTTTTAATGTGAACTTTTCAACTAAAATGTCATACAGTGTGCTTGAGTATGATATTGTTACATTACAGAATTACATAGTTATGATTTTATAATAAAAGGGTGTTATCTGTGCCCTTAAGAGAAAGGAACTTAACTTCTATTGTGAATAATGCTACTATGAACACGGGTGTGCACCTATCTGTAGGAGCTTCTGCTTTGACTACTTTGGGTGTATACTCAGAAGTGGACTTAAATGGTCTTATAGTAATTCTATGTTTAGTTTTTTTGGGAGAAACCATCTTACTGTTCCACTCAGTGACTGCACCATTTTATTAAATGTAGGTGTGTTTTAACACACCAAATTTGTGGTAGTTTTTTGTAATACAAGGGAAGGAAACAAATACACTATCGTCCCCACCTAGTGTCAGTATCTACATGTTTTTTATTGTTGTTGAGTGGGTATGCCAGTCAATTTTTACCAGAGTATAATTAATTGTCCCATATTTAGAAAACAGAAATTGTAAAAATTGAGGAGGAAAAAAGAGAGTATTGTTTCTTTGTGTTTCTCCCACTTTCGATTTGGTTGCTCTCCTGCCCCTCCTTTTAGTCAAATATGGTACTTCTTATTCCATTTCTCAAAAGAGTAAAACTTCAGTCTTTTTTTTTGCATTGCAGGTACACACAATTGGATTAATCATATTCCTTCATTTATGAACTAATTTGTCTTTGGTCCTTCCTTCCTTCTTCTATCTATCATCTATTTTTAATAAGCATACAATCATAAAAAACAAACTTTTGACAAAAACTTACTACCCATAGCCTAGAGTCCCCTCTAGGGGACTGAAGCAACTACTTCACTGATTCTTATGTTTATAATTATATTATCTATAGGTATCATAAATACAAATATATTTATAATGCATGTGAATATACACATATATCTATATGTTTATAAAGAAAAACATTTAGATTTAGCATTGAAATATATGTACATGTAATTTTAAATATGTTCATATTTATTTCAGTCAAAATTTTATTATCTGTATATGTGTACATATATGAACATATATGTATTTATATATTTGTAGGTATTTGTATATAGGTATCATAATTTACTAACTTTTTCTATAAAAAATGGATACAGCTTTGTGGGACATATGATTTTTGTCCCACTACTCAATCTGCTATTGTAGTGCAAACTCAGCCATAGATAAAATATAAACTAATGAGGTTGGCCATGTTTCAATAAATCTGTATTATAGACCCCGAAGTATGTTTGTCAACCATTTAAGTTTTTAGAAACCATTATTAGCTCAAGACACTACCATTCATAACAGGCAGATTTGTCCTCTGGTCATGATTTATTAACCTATGGGATACATAGAGTCATATGTGTACTACTTAAGTTTATTTTAATTTTATACAAGTGCCAAAATCTTTATATCTTCTCATACTTCCTTTCTCCCATTTATATATTACTAAAACATATTTATATTGTTGTAGGCACTTCATTTTACTTGCTGCTTATTTCATTTATGAAATCATAACAGAGTCCACTCATCTATTCTCTTGTTGATGGGCAGTTGGTTTTCAGGTCCCCAACACCTCAAATTCCTGAGCTTCTTTTGGGTCATATGATGGGAGGCAGCTGCTGCTTGATCACATCTTCCATTGGAGTCTGATGTGCTAGTTTTTGTTACCTTCTGAGTTCATATATCTGCCATCTTCCAATGTCCCCTTCAAAACACTTCATTGCTGTTATCGCCTCTTCCTTTCTTTTTGTACATGGTCTTTTAGATAATTTTATCTCTTTATGTTATTGGTGAGGAAAGAAAATACAGAGGTAAACACATATTTTTGCCACCGTACTTAAATATTATTTACATGGATCTAGTCTTCCTAGGTAATTTGTGCAGTTGTATTTCAGGAAAAAAATAAGATTCCCTTTTGTCATGGTAAAGTGGGGAGATGAACAAATTCTTTCTTCAAAGAATGATATAAAAGTGGCCAAACTGTCAAACCAATCATTAGAGCACTCTGAAAGTTAAAAGTGTACAACAAACTGAGGAGAATTTATAAATGAAAACAAACAGCATCAAACCCACTGAGTTAATGGACCACTCACTTAATTGTAGACTTGCCATTTAAAATGGAAAGTAAACAAGGAGAGCCAAGAGCTCGGCTAGACCTAGGTTAAAGTGCTATGTGGTGCAATCGGTGGACCTGCAAACCAGTGAGTGATTTGCCGAGTGTTCCAGAAGGTGAGATAATCACTGTGGCTTGATAAAATTCCTATATTTCTGGTGATGATTGTACTCTAAACTACTGCAGAGATCAGAGTAAGCCGAAGCTACCCATACATCCTGGGCTGAAGGTGCCTCTGCACATGGGCAGATGGCCAAGCAGGAAAGAAAAGTGAAACAGACTCTAAAAAACACTCAGAACTTTGTGAAGTATATCTCCTCTATAGCATGTGGTCATTATTATTTCTGCTCTAGGTTTGTTTTGGGTTTTTTTTTCTCTTGATTTTAGTTTTATGTCCAGCTTCTTAGGAATAACCTTCATGTCTGCCTAGCTTTGTTCAATGATATGCCATAGGTTGTATTCAAACATTGTGAGCCAACAAGACTTCCATGCTTCCACTCTCAAGTGTTGGAGAAAATACAGAGAAACTAGAATATACATTGCTGGTAGAAATACAAAATTGTACAGTATTTTGGAAAACAATTCACAATTTCTTAAAAGGTTAAGCATAAACTTAGCATTCAACCAAGCAATTCCACTCTTATAAATCTACATGGGAGAAATCAAAATGTATGTCCATAGGAAGATGTGTATAGGAATATTGGCAATGATATTATCAATAGCAGATGAAAAGTAGAAACAACAAAAGTGGAAAATGTCCATTAACTGGTAAATTAATTATGTAAATGTAGTATGTCCATGGTGTGGAATACTATTCAGCAATAAAAAAGAATGAAATATGGACATAGATTCAACATGGATAAACCTCAAAGTTATAATTCTAGGGAAGTAAACTAGATGCAAAAGACTAGTTGTTAATTTAGACTCTTAGTAGAAGTGCTTTAAAAATCATATAAGGAAGAAAGACATTGACATATGTAGTATTTCCTACTTAATTACAATATTACAATTTACCTCATAATCTCTACTATTAAATTAATGAATAGGCATAGTGATAATACAAAAAAGCCAAGTCATTTAAAGTCCAAACTATAAATGATTATGATGAGATAAAATATTACAACAAAGAAAGAATGATATGAAATTAAATTACTCTGTTTCCCTGTAACATAAAAACTGTTAGAGGAGGTAATAGAGATTCATTTTTCTTAGTGACCACAGGTAGGCTATACTTGTGAAGGAAATATGAAATTTAAGGAAGAACAATTCATACAGATGAGGCTATATTTGATCTCCAGAGTGATAATGTCTTGTGAACCAAGAAAAAAATGATAAAAGAGATGACATTTATAATGCTATACATGGAAAACACCCTGACAAGAAAAGGGGAGTAGGGGAGAGACACAGAGAGAGAGGGAACTTAGAGGATAATGGTTGGAATATAAGCTTTTGACATTTTAAGGCATGTATCTATTTTTACTTCATGCCAGGAACTGATAGATTTTAACATGCATGTGAAACAGGGGTTCTCTACTGTCTATGCTCTTTATTAGATAAAGTTATCACATTTAAATGCATAATCTTTAAAGAAAGAGTTCTAATATTTAAAAATATGTTACATTGAAAGAATTCAACCTAGAAGAGACTGTTTTTGAAATTATATCTGTGGTCGTGGCCTGTGTGTCTCAGTTGGTTGGAGTACTGTCCTGTAACCAAAGGGTTGCAGGTTTGATTCTAGTCAGGGCACATGCATAGGCTGCCAGTCCCATTCCAGGTACATGGATGCACATGTCCTAGTCCCTGCAAGTACAAGAGGCAACCAATCAATTTTTCTCTCTCACATGGATGTCTCTCTCTCTCCCTTCCTCTCTCTCTAAAAGCAATGAAAAATAAAATGTCCTTGGGTAAGGATAAAAATAATAATAATAAATAAAAATAGAGACTATACCTATAAATATGGAAACAGGAATATATCTGAGAACAAGAAGCATCACTTACCTTGTAAATTATATCTAAATACTTCCTTATTCACCAATGTTCTATAGGTTCTAATGAATTAGTTACCTACTTTTTCACTTCATAATGAACATAAATTCCAATTCAGTCACAGGGCTAATTTAGAGCACCTGTTTTTTCCTTTGAGGAAACACAAATTAGTCTACATATCTGTGATAAATGCACAAGACCTTAATCATGCTCAAGGAGATTGTTTGTAAAAATAACCAACTCCATTCTTCAATTTGGCAAGAGGGGTCTATATAATAAAGACACATGGCCATCCAATGAGCTTGCTCTGAGAGATAAAATCTATGCCAAGAAAACTATATCCAGTTCACTTGCAGAGATGTAGTGAGTAAACAATACAAACTGGCTTTACTCATTTTGCTGTCCAAAAATACTGCAGGTCCAAGAAGAAAGCCTTCTCTCTCTTTTTCTTTTTCTCTTGAATTCCCTCACATCCATCTCAAGTGGTATAAACCTAGTCTGCAAATAAAGGACCCTCCTTTCCATATGTCTGTGAACGGTGCAAGGCTTTGTTTAAAATTGTCATGATTAGTTTAAAAATATTCCAGACATTTGCCTGAACATGTGCAAGAGCTTCGTGTTAGTCCCCTGACATAATCTTACTAGCGACAGAGTGGAAACTTGTTTTCTACTTCTTTTAGAAGTACTTTTCTGAGTCTCTCTGGCTCATTGCTTCTCTCATTTCTAATGTCAGTCAAATGCATTCTGTTTTTTTTTTCATCCCTTGTGCTTCTTAAATTCTTTTTCTTCTTGCTATTTCAGTTTTTTCACTTATGTGCTTTACTTTATCTGAAAGAATTTTGGGGACCTTGATCGTCTAATAAAATAAGTGATTTTTAATAAGTAAACAAAGAAACAAAGAAAAGAACTTCAAATATACCACTGATTCCTTTAGCTTTAACGTGTAGCTTACTTAAACCGATATGTGACCAGTAGAAATGTGACTTTCAATAAATCTTAAATTCAAGACATGAATTGAAATTTGCCCAGCACAAAGTAGCTGGTGTGAGGTATGGACTTCAGAAAAGCCTGAAATTTTAAATATGTCTTAAGAAATTGAGGTGTTTTTCACCTTTACTTTGACGTCATCTTTTTAATAAACTACAATACACAAACAGTCGAATATCTGTAGGATAAGTCATTCTAACAAAAAGGAAGAGCCACAACTTGGCATATAAATCATCTGATGAAATATGTAGAATTACTGAATAATGTTTTAGTTCTTATACTAAAATGAAATTAAGATTATAATTTTCTGTCTGGTAAAACATTTTTGATTAGTATATATGTAAGATATTAGTTTCAAACACGTGAGGACATTCATATTTAACTAGATTTTAGAGATGAAATCATAATGAAAATTGGTCTGCATTCCAATTCTATAATTTGCTGTGATACTCTCAGTCTAGGGAGCTGTTACTCTAGAAGACAGATTCTACTGTAGGTGCATGGTGTGCTACTTGGATTTATTTTTCAAGTATGCCTGTGTTTCTTAGCAGACAGTCACGTACCTTGCTAATTGCTGCTCCACAAATGTGCATTGTATACTTTGACAATCAGAGGAGAAGTGCAAATGTTTACACATTTCAAGTGGTATAACCTCATAAAGGCATGAAAAATAAATCCTGGCATGAAGAATAAGAAGGAGATGATAACAGTAGAAAAGAAAGATAGAATATTGCTAATAAATTACAGTGTCATTCTAATCAAGCATGTTAAATGTGTTATTTCTAGTATACTTGTCCTGAGCATACCCCTGGCTTAATACCTTCCAAAATAAAATGTAGATATATGTCAATCTATTAAAGGAAGTTTTTTCTCATAGAAATTATTTTTTAAATGAAAGCTTAAAGGCCTGATTCACATTATAGAATCCATTTGATAGTTAACCTTGCTGAATAAGCATTACTTCAAAAAAGGATACACCTGTCACTCCACTCATTACAAGATAAACAAAAGAATAAATAATACCCTTGATCTACTGATTCTAAACAAAAGTAGTTTTAAAATTAACCAGGCTTACTTGATAGTATGACATTGCTGATAAGAAGTATTCAAATGGCAAATTTCACTATACTTAGAAGATACATGTCTTTTTTACGAGGCAGGGAAAATCATCATGTTTTTACATTAGTCATGATTCAAAAATGAATATATGAAATATAGAAAACGCAGTAATGGCAACCTATGTTTTGCCTCTTGAATTTCCTCCAAGAAATATTATCAGAGAAAGTTACTTGGAGAATATATGATATTGCATTGTACATCTGTGTGTATTTAAGGAGAGAAATTCATAAGAGGTTGTTTTTTTCCTCATTTAAATTCCAGTAGTGTTCATTGTAGTCAAAGCATCAGTTTCATGGAGTTACACTAATCTCCATGCAATGTACATTTATTTTAACAAACTCTGTAATAACCAATGCATTTGTTCAAAATAATGCATATTAATTAGGACAAGCCTTTCCAATACAGAGATAGCACCAGTACTACTTGTTATATGTGTTTTCTATTACAGGTGCAATGATGGTAAAATTTGATATCACTAAGGAACTTATTGCTTTTAAGAGACTTTTAAAGCTACATAAAGCTATCCAATATCTCGCAATCTTCCATTAATGAAGCAGTTACTGGGACAGAGTTGCACTGGGGTATAGAACCAATGCACTGCTTGCAGAACAACCCTTAACCAATATACAAAGCCTGAAATTGAATACAGGACCTACTTTGAAAATGACACCTGAATGATCTTATTTGAGTGGCTCTTATCAAGCTAAGAACACAGGTAACTGTAGTGCTAGAAAACTCTGATGTTTAGAATATAACGTGGCACCATCAATGTCCCATACGTGCTTTTATTAATTGGTGTCTAAGAACCAAGTACATGGGAATTGTTTAGTTCTGTAATTTTCCATGTGTTGAAATGTCTGCCCAGGACAGAAACCTGATGGTTACTGATTAAAATAAAAGTATTTATCTAATGCAAGATTTACATAAAGAAAAGTGCTTGGACTCACTTTTTCATGTTAAATAAGAGGAATGTTAAAAACAATAAATAAGATTTGTCTAGTGCTACAATGTTTGCATGTGTCTAGTGTTACAATGTTCTCATGTATCATTTTATTCATTTAACTGCTGAGATTCCTTTTTCATTGAGAGTTAAATAAATTGGAATTAATCCACATTCAAGGCAGACTGCAGTCCTATAAATGTCCAGGGGAAGAGAAAAACTTAAGTTGTCATGGTCAGGTTTTGCTATAAATTTTAGTCCCCCTTCTTTAACTTTTTCTAAAATTAGACGTGTGCGTAGGATTGAGCCCAAGGATATGCAGCCACTTCTACTCATTGCTGCTCTACCAGTGTGTGAAGTCCTCCTGTTACCTTTCTTTAACTCCATAACTCCACTGATGCTGATTTGCATATCCAAAATTTCACACTCCTACTCTTCTATCAGCTCTGTTCTCACAGAAATGCTGTCAGAGTCCTTGGAAGTGACTACCTGCCCACTGACAAAACACAATGCCTCTTTTTTAAAGATAGAAACAATTACCACATTGTTAATAAATTTGATGTAAGTACTAAATATTAGAATACTCCTATAATATTGATATTACTGTTACTATTCCTATTTTATAGATGAGGAAACTGAGCATAACAGGTTTTTCTAGGTAGAGAGAATTTAATTCAGGCAACGTTTGGATAAACTAGATATACAAGTGAAGAAAGAACTGAGAATCCATTTTGGTAATTTAAAACAATTACACAACTCAGAACACCAGCAGTAGGCAGCTGGAAAAAAAAACCTAATGGGAAAAAAAAGGGAGGGAGGCCAAGGGTAGCCAGAATCTGGAAACCAAGCCACATATCTGGGCAGTCCAGTGGGATCTGGACCATGGAGAAGCTGTGTTTCCTATGGGCTGTGAGGCTGAGCAATAAAGAGCAAGTATTTCCTCCTGACTCCAGTCTTCTCCCAGTGCTCCCATTATAAACCTCATAAAAAATCAGCTATCACTTCCGGCCAAGATGGAGGCATAGGCAGACAAACTGTGCATCCTATCACAACCAAAATTAAAGACAACAAAGATTTAGAAACAAGAAAACAAGCAGAACTCAGAAAATCGAACTGTTTGAAAGTCCAACAACGATTCATCCAGACCGGTAAGAGGGGCGGAGTCGAGGCAGGAAAAAGCGGAGGTGCCCACCGGGCACGCAGGCAGCAGTGGCTGGCAGACCCCAGGTGCACAGGTGGTGACTAGCAGACCCCGGACATGGGGTGGCAACTGTGCAGAACCAGTGAGGCTGCACAAGGCAGCTGGCTGACCGGGTGGTCCCACATTCGCGCGCAGATAATCCGGGCAAAGGGGAAGCGGTGGAACGGACTGGAATCTGAGAGTGAGCAGGCAAGCACCATTGTCTCCTCTCAGACCCCGCCCCACATACAGCATCACTACCGAGCGACTGGGCTGTCCCGCCTTGGGGAACACCTAAGGCTCCACCCCTCACTATCTAACAGCCCTGACTAGACAAAAAAAAAAAAAAAAAAAAAAAAAAAAAAAAAAAAAAAAAAAAAAAAACAGAAATGAAAATGGCTCAAACCAGAGAACAAATCAAAGACCCAGAGCCAATTTATCTAAGCGATGAAGAGATTGCCAACCTATCAGATGCACAATTCAAAAACCTGGTGATCAGGATGCTCACAGAATTGGTTGATTTTGCTCACAAATTAGATGAAAAAAAAAAAATGAAGGCTACAATAAGTAAAATGAAGAAAAAATGCATGGGGAACCAACAGAGATGGGAGGAAAACTGGGACTCAAATCAATGGAGTGGACCAGAAGGAAGAAAGAAACAACCAAACAAAAAACAAGGAAGAAACAAAAATTCAAAAAAATGAGGAGAGGCTTAGAAACCTCCAGGACATCTTTAAACGTCCCAACATCCGAATTATAGGGGTACCAGAAAGGGAAGAAGAAGAGCAACCAGTGGAAAACTTATTTGAACAAATAATAAAGGAGAACTTCCCCAATCTGGCAAAGGAAATAGTCTTCCAGGAAGTCCAGGAAGCTCAGAAAGTCACAAAGAAGTTGGACCCAAGGAGGAATACACCAAGGCACATTATAATTATATTACCCAAGATTAAAATGAAGGAGAGAATTCTAGAAGCAGCAAGGGATAAGGGGACAGTCACCTACAAAGGAGTTCCTATCAGACTGTCAGCAGATTTCTCAAAAGAGACCTTGCAGGCAAGAAGGGGCTGGAAAGAGGTATTCCAAGTCATGAAAGTCAAAGACCTCCATCCAAGATTGCTCTATCCAGCAAAGCTGTCATTTAGAATGGAAGGGAAGATAAAGTGCTTCTCCAATAAGGTCAAGTTAAAGGAGTTCATCATCACCAAGCCCTTATTATATGAAATGTTAAAGGGACTTATCTAAGAAAAAGAAGATAAAAAATATGAACAATAAAAAGACAGCAAACTCACAGGTATTAACAACCAGACCTAAAACAAAAACCAACTAAGGAAACCACTACAACAGGAGCAGAAATACAGAAATGGAGATCACATGGAGGGTTAGCAATAGGGGAGAAGGAAGAGGAGAGAGGGGGAAAAGGTACAGAGAATAAGTAGCATAGATGGTGGGTAGAAAATAGACAGGGGAAGGGCAAGAATTGTGTGGGAAATGTAGAAGCTAAAGAACTTATGACACATGGGCATGAACTAAAGGGGGGAATGTGGGTGGGAAGGGGTGTGCAGGGTGGAGGGGAATGATGGAGGAGACATGGGACAACTGTAATAGCATAATCAATAAAATATAATTTTTAAAAATCAGCTATCAAATGAGCTTGAAAAAATATTTTACTAAAGTGTCAAGCAGCATGTAAGGGTGGGGAATGGAGAAGAGTGCAAATGAAAGTCGCACTTATCCCAAAACATCCACAGCCATTAAACTCCTTTACATTTTGCCCACTACAAATCCAGTTCATGAACAGTTGTAATGAATATGTACTCTACAACTCTGATGGCCCACAAAACATTTCTAGATACAATAGTTACCTACTTCAGTATCAATATTAGTGATATTAAAATTTTTACTTTATTAATATGAGTAATTAATAATTTATTACTTTTAAATAAAATCATCAAGACAACCTACAAAACTATTCAATATTAGTGTTTTGATTAAATTTTCTCTCCCTTAAGACACTTTAATTATAATCTAGTCTTTAATGCTATGGTTTCAAGGACCTTTTCTTCAACATATGTGAGGATTCATTTGCTATGGTTCCCAGTGTGTTTTCCTGTCTTCTGAATTTTTGTCTTATTCTAAAACACATCAGCATGAGTTTTGTGGCTACAGGAGCAAAAGGAACAGGGTGTTTCCATAGACAGGGTGGGGGGGGCAGGAAATGGCAGTGAGGTGCCAGCCAAAGGAGCCAGAAATGCTTTCTTTGAAATGTTGCCTAAGGCAGACCTTCCCAGAACCAGATTAAAAAGGTCACTTCTGAAGGTTAGGGAGACCCTCTGATTCGAAACTGGAGCCCACATACTGGGCACAGCAGAAATTGGCCCCGAAGATCTATCGATGCTGAGGCCATCTGCTGGGTCATGTGAGTTCCCATCTTTTCACAGATCCAGCTCCCTGGACTTGCAGTTCAGGAGTGTGATAAACTGACTTCTTTCTCTCTTCCCTTACTCTTATTCTAAGAATCTCCTTTCATCACATATATTAATCTGGATTAAGAGGCACTGGGTTTATGTTTAACAAAGTGTCTACAGAATCTTTTATCCATGTATAGCTACATACACATCTTAAAGAGTTGCGGAGAGCAGGGCCAATAAAATGGCATTGATCCGGTCAAGATAGCATAAAGTTATAAACAAAAATGGAGTCCCTCATGGCAACCAATATGACTGCCAGGCAGCCATAGCACTTTAGTTCAAGAGAGAAACTACCTAAGTCATACTTGGCACTAGTGGCAAGGAAACACACCTAAGACATCTGCATATGTTATCAGAACAGCGTTATCTGCAGGGCAGGACCACCCACAGATAGGCTCCTGTGGAAATTCCCCACTTGCCATCAGTGCTGACAAGACACTTATCAAGAGACCCAGAAGGGAGGAGTGTACTACCCTCAAGGGTGTAACTGAGGTGGGCTCCAGACCCCTGCTGAGATAGCTGAGCTTCACACACACCAGAGTGCTGCTCCATGCCACACTGATCTCCCTTGGCACGGGCTGCCAGAAGCTCTGCCCTGCTGGATTGAGGACTTTATCTGCCCTGCTGCCCACCTGGCTCTGGAGATTCTTCTTGCAAGATGCTGATAGCTCCCTTGCCCACTGTGCTGTCTGCAGGACCTGTGGACTGAGACTCTAGGACACAGGTTCGTTATCCCCCAATTCTCTCATGTTTTGTTATTAATGATCATTTCTGAGTGATTGGTATTGTTATTAGGTTAGTATGAATTTGGATTATGACTTTATTAATAAAAGCTGAGTGAAGCTGCATTAATAAAGTCCTAGTGAATAGCATAGTCACCTGTGTTTGCTCTCTATTATTTTTTGGTGTCAGTGGTGTCACCTGTAGGACTGGTAGTTGTACAGGTGACTGAACTTTCAGTCCTTAAGGCCCGGATCAGATGATCCATGCAGGGACCAAAGGCTGGCCTATAGGAAAGACTATATCATGAACACACACTTGGCAAAAGGGTTTACCAGTTTTGACAATTTCCTGGAGGAAAGATAAAGGAAAAATAATAATTTATTAGGTTCTATTGAAAAACATTTAAATATGTAACATTTTCCCCTCAAAGGAAGTTTTATTCATCAGAACTGCTTAAAAGGTAGTCAGATTTTATTTTTAATTTTGGTATAAAATATTGTTTAAATTGTTATGTAAACATATCACTAAATCAAGTAATTTGAACTATGTTTGTAATCATTTGTGTCTTAGGTGATGCAGGTCCTAGGTGGAAACCATTTAGGTAAATATTAGTAATGTTTCACATACATCTTTCTCATGTTTTCCTTCACTCCTATTGTATTTAAGATGGTAAATTTTCTCTCATTTATTCTTTCTGCTGTTTTCCTTAGGTTTCTATTTATTTCAGTCTTCCAAAGTAAATACATTCACTAGTCTTGGCCACCTGACCATGGTTTTATATGGGCACAAGAATATATAATGAGGGGATAATGGGAGGAAGGGGGAAGGGTTTTCAGGAACAAGTATAAAGGGCACATGGACAAAATCAACAGGGGTGGAAGCAAGGGAGGGAGGTAGGGATGGCTGGGGTGGGGGAGGAATGCAGACAGACAACTCTATTTGAACAACAATAAAATAATTTTTTAAGAATATATAATTATTTTTATTGTTACTTATAATGATGCATTTTTATGATGTTTTCCCTTAAAGAGCTTAATTTACTTTATTAATTCTAGATATAGTTCTTATAGCACTTATTTCAGCTAGACTAAATATATTAAAAATCTTGATAGCCAACCAATCTGTATATGTAGTTCATTCTAATCCCTTTTGTCAGCAACTATTCCAGTGAGCTCTGCAAATTCTGAAAATTCAACTAATGATATTCAATTTAATTTAAAAAATAAAGGAAATGGAGAGCACAATGAAGTTTGACATTGTAACAATTATTACAGCTATCCTACATCTTATAAACACCAACCTAGACTCTTAGAACAAAATAGATTAGGAAGAGTTCCCTTAGTATGTCAGTATTTTGCTAATTAGAGAGAATGACTCTGTGATTTGATCCCAATTTCCACAAATTCCAGAGTATATTAAATTAATTTATTTCTTCTGCCTAACTTTGGTCTTAGGTTCCATTTTTAAAGTAATTCTTATTGTGAAATAAGAAATTCAGAAAATTTCATAACACAAATGTGTAGTTTTCAGAAGGTGAATGTTGTAAATACCACTCCTGTCAGCAAATAAAAGGATACCAGTCATCCCTGGAGTTCCTTGTGTGGTTCCCCAATTCCAGCCTCTTTTCCCTCCACTATGAATTACTTCCCCTGATTTTACAGAACTACGTCCTTAGTTATCCAATTGTGCTTCCATAGACACTAAAGTTTAATTTTGTCTGTTATTTTTCAGGTAAATTTTTTCAGTCCATAGGATCCGCTTCTATGACTTTTCTAAGATATTTTTTGATAAAGAACTTGGGTTGTTCTTTTGTTTTACACAGGCTGGAGCTTGCTCATTGTATTCCTTTGTAGTTAAATGCTTCTCTGCTTTTCTGAAAATTTGTATTTGAACCGAAATGTGTAAACAAACAAAGCCTAGCTTTTTTTTTGTTAAGTGTTTTTTTAAGGCAAATTTATTTCATAGCCAGGGTTGTGTTCCTTATGAAGAATCACAGGGGATCATGTAATTAATGGCCAATTGTTTCTTTTGATGAAATTAGAAGCCTTCAGTGCTCAATCCCTGAATCCTTTACTTTGTTAGACTTTGCAAAATGTTACTATTGCAATTCTGTCGGTCTTTCTTGATGTGTTCATTGAAATATTTTTTATGAAGAGACACTTTCTTTCATCAACTCTTTGATTACTTAGTTCCATAGTTCATATAGGAAATGCAGCATAAATGCTTGATTCTTTTTTTTTTTAATTTATATCCATGTATGTTTTGAAGCTCTGTTGGCTGTAATTCTCAAATACTTTGGAACATGAGTTCTATAACTCATCTTTAAATACCACAGCTGTGCCTTTCAAAAGAGAAAAATGCTTATTTCAGTTTTGGCTGCATCTCTGAGTTATTCAAAACTTGCATTTGAGATATTATGCCCTGAGATACACAATGATCCAATGCTGTGTAAACTCTATTTCTTTCAAAATTCCACCTTCACCAGATGTATAGTCAGGTTGCCACCCACTTTAATTCATCTCACTTATGGATGTTCTATTATGCTTGTACTTTCCTTCATGCTACCAGTAGTATAGTTTTATTTTCTATGTCCAGTCATTAGGTTGGAATTACAATAAAACTAAAACTTTTTTCCCTGAAGTTTTCAAATTTTATTTCATTTCTCAAGATGGAGGAAGTTCAATATTGAGTGACTTTGTGGGTCAGACTGAACCCTTGGTCAAGCTGATGGGATCTTGCTAGTCCTGTTTCATGTGTTTAGTTTGTCTAATAGACCTCTGTGCTACAGAGAGAGGAACAAGAAACCAGAGACAATCTGAGGGTCTGCAGAGACTGTGTATACTTCTTAGATAAAATGATCAAAAGGAAGGGTGACTGAATTGTTCTAACTCAATGTGGGCTCAGAAACAATTATGTCTACTTGGAGTACAAAACCCTTGAGGCTGGAAGGTATATATAGTGCCTGTCTCTCTAAAGGGAAGGAACAAATTTGTAACATTTTCTTGGGAAATGTTTTCTGCATTCAGTGTCCTAGCTAACACTATGGTAAATAGGCAGTGTCATTAGTGTTAGACTCTCATAAATATCCAAACTAATAGGAAAACATCCTAATATAATTTGCTTTTTCTGAACATAAAAAAGAGAGTGGGAAAGAGAGAAGAGTAGCAGATAGATAATACAAAGACATTTTCATGACAGTGTTCTTTATATTTGATGCAATGGGTTTGAAGCTGGAGATATGGTGATCACATTGCCATTTGGAAACCACTGCAGATTTGGAGAAAAATTTAGAAGGATCAAGTGGATACAGAGAGATGTGTAAAGAAAATAATGAAGCAACACAAGTGATAAAGTATGATGGACTGCACAAACAGCATCCAAAAAGAATAAAATGAATAGATTGGAGAATATTTAGCATTCTCTTCTGCATTGGCAAAATTAAAGGTTAAATTTGCAGTGTAACTAGAAACAAGTTAATTTTTTGTAAAAGAAGGGGGCTTTACCTTGACATATTCAGGATGTACAGAATCTTCTCTGTCTCTCTCAATCTCTCATTGATCTCTCTCTTTTTTTAGCTTCACATTTTTACTGTTTTCTCTTAGCTTTCTTTGTATCTGGTTTGAAGTATTTTTTAACCTTCTTAGCAATTTTAAAAGAACTATCTTCCCCAATCTGAGCCCATCTGGTTCAATTTTACCTACCTCACTCTACTCTTCAGGCAGACAGGTGACCCAGGCCAGGCCTAGTCAATAGATTACAGTAATAGGTTCTGAAATCAGTAAGTAAAATATTGATCAAAATCACCAGTGTTGGTCTTAAATTGCCTTAGTTCAAATCCCACCATCAACACTCACTAACAAAAAGGAAACAAAACAAAACAAAACAAAACAGAACAGAACAGCTGCTAGTTATTTCTTCCCTGAGATTTAGAACAGTATCAAGTACTAGTAAATAATTAGTACATTAGGTCTGCTTTCCATTAAGCTGGTCAAGGACAGTCAGTGTTGGAATTACTAATGGAACTACCTATTATCATGGATTTCTAGAATTTGGGGTAACTTGACTGAACACACATTTGGAGTTTTAGTGGCCATTTTGTCACTGTATAGACACATACTTTTTGAGAATTAAATTTATCCCAAGATAAAATGAGTCAAGAACTGATGAATCAGATTATGTGAGAAACAAGGCCCAGCTCATTTATCTCAAGGCTTCTCATTTTTTCATGCCAATGTATTCTCTGTTTTGCTTAAGGCAGAGTTCTTTCTCTTGAAAATATACTGAACAGTATTCTGAATTTCATTACCCAAATAATAATAATAAATAATAATAATAATGTATAGTATGTATACAAGTGTGCTTGTGTGGGTACATCTATGGAGTTATAAATTCAAGTAGTAATACAGAGTATAAAATGAGAAGACACATTCACACCAAAGCCCACCAACTCTCCTAGCACTGCTTCTTTATAGTATCTAATTTAATTCTTTTATGATTATAATAACTTCTTTATTTAATGCTATGTCATGTTTCTTAGATTTTACAATATTGAAGAACATCTCTAATTCCCTATTTTAAATTATTTAGTGGTAAATTTATAACGTTAAATCATTTGTTTTAAGCTTCTATGTCTTCAATCCATTATTATCTCTAGAGATTTACAATTAACTTCAAAGCACATATTTAAATAAAAGAAATTACCATAGACATAATTTCCTTCTCCTCATTTTATTTAATGTCCCTGTGCTTATCTGTGTCATCATATTTGTGCATTCAGGGCTGTTATATCTAGTTTTTGGATTTTGTTTTATTTTTTCTACAATTATATCTTCAATATACTTGTCCTTTAATTGATTGAATTGGAAAGCTATCAAACATTTATAAGTATGCAAATATTTTCATTGAATAACATGTAGTATAATTGGATCATTAAAAATGATCTATAATCTGTATCCATCAATTTTGCTCTTCAAAGAAGAATGTTCAAACCATCAATGGTAAAGGCATTGTCCTTTCAATTGCTCAGAATCATAGCACATTCTAGTTATTTTTCTGTTAAGATCATGAGTGTTTTTTTTTGTTTTCCTTACCTTTAATTTGCAATTTTGCCTTTTAGTTGTTAATAGGAAAAACTCAAGAA
Organism: Anoura caudifer; assembly: GCA_004027475.1. Classification (NCBI taxonomy): domain Eukaryota; kingdom Metazoa; phylum Chordata; class Mammalia; order Chiroptera; family Phyllostomidae; genus Anoura; species Anoura caudifer. Next base: position 74,767 of record PVKU01000604.1, read on the forward strand.
GAGCTGGCTTCTTAATAAAATATGTGTTGCAGGTACTCCACTTTCTTATTAAAGATATTTATTATTCATGAAGCTTTCAACTTCTTGTTTTAGTTTAAACAGGATTGTTCTCTGGGACTATGTGCAGCTGTTCTCTTTGGATGTCTTTTCATTGGAATGAGTTAACATCAATTTTTTATATATTTCACATCTTTTTTTCTTAGGATATTTGTTCAATATGCTGTAGTTTATATATGAGTATGTTTTCTTAAGTTGTGTATCTATGTATATAGGTCAAGACTTTGTTTCTGTATATATTAAGTTGTATTTATTTTGTGCTCATTTTTTATTAATGAATAGTTTAGTCTCAAAATCTACTTTCAAGATAATTTTCTTTTGCTTTTGAATGCCTGGCTCCAATATGTTTTCATATCTAACATTCTTAATGCTAATTTAAAGCCAACATTTTTTCTTTATTTTTGGGTGATCTCTTTGTACATGCATATTTGCTAGTTTGTTTTGTTTGTATCTTTTGGTAGGCTTTTCCTTAATTCTTGAATTTTTAAAATTTTAACAGCTTGTGAGTAGGTGTATGTTTTTTATTCATTTATGTCACTTATTAAGTATTGAGCCTTTAAATAATAATGGGTAGGTATCTCTCTGAGTAGTAATGACTATCTTTTTTATATTTTTTGTTGGTGTGGGGTCAATTATCTCTCTTGAAATTAGTAATTAGTGGATATTGGACATCTATAATTGTTTCTCCGATTCATATTTTTTCACTTATTAATGTTTAAAATAATATTATAAATTTGTCTCTCCCCTTATTTTAAGAAATCTTCTCATTTTGATCTTCCAGATTACTTATTTGGCCCTCTGAAATTACTATTTTACTTTTTAGCTTCCTACTGACAAAATGATTTAGCAGTCACATTTTACGTTTCCATCAATGCTTTCATATCTATTCTGTCATTTGCACATTTTCCATAGGTACATCTATTTAATCTGTGGATAAAATAGTCTTTTGATTGTGTAAATAACAGTTTACTGTCATCATGATTTTTTCCTTACATTAACCACTTTCTGGGGGAGGACGGTCAGTCATTAGACATATTTCTCTTCATTGTTTTCTTTTCTGTTGTTTTTCACTAAATAATTAACAATACTTTCTCGGTCATTCATATATTTTAAAAATGGACTGGGATAGCTGAAGAAGGGGGTTCTGCAAAGTACTATATTTTCTTAAGTTTTCTTCCCTGTGAAAGAGGGTTAAAAGTGATATGAGAGCCTGGTAAGGGACAGCTCTGCACATAATTCATTTTTAGAAAATGAAGTCAAGGAAAGTAGAAGGCAAAGAGGCAGGCCTGAATCTGCTCCTTCTCCAGTAGCATGAATAAGAAGCAGCACAGAACAGAAGCTAAGCACATTGGCTTTGGAACCAAGTCTTTCTGGCTCAAATCCTGGCTCTGCCACTGATAAGTTCAAGTTGGCATGATTTACTTCATCTCTTTGTATCTCTTATCTGCTAAATATAAATAATAGAATCACCAGCATAGAGTTGTTGTAAGTTAGACATAAAACATTTAGACCAATATCTCATACATAGTAAACACTTAATAATTGTTAGCTTGAAATAGAAAACATAGTGAAGGACTTTATTTTAGTATAAAGTTCATCAAGAGAAAAATAAAAACCATGGATGATAGCCCAGTGTGTGATTGATTTAAACAAGTTGTTGTAGAGGACAGAGTGATCAAGGAGAGCTGGTAGTAGCCCAGGGCTGATGCTTGTGCCCACCTTTCTCAGTCTACAGACATTGGACAGTTTAATGATATATTTTTTAATTTTCAATATTATTTTGTATTTGCTTCAGGTGTACAGCACAGTAGTTACACAATCATATACTTTACAGAGTGTTCCCCAATATTTTCATGGTTTTTGACAATTGTGTAAGCCTGTGAAACCAGTAGCTACACTAAAGGTACCTCACCTCCATTTCACCTCGCTGCAGGGCGCCCCTTACTCCATTCTGGCAACCACAGATCTGCCTTTTGTTCCCTTAGTTCAGATTTTACATAAATTGACTTGCACAGTAAATAGTCTTATGTGTCTAATCTCTTTTATTCAGAATGACAGTTTTGAGATGCATCCATGTCGTAGTGGAGAGCAATGGCTCATGTTACTGAAAGGCATTCCCTTGTACAGATGTGCTACACCCTGTCTTATCTATTCTCTTGTTGATTCACAGTTGACCAGTTACTAGGTTTTAGCTATTGGAAATAAAGCTCTTCTAAACAACATCATATAAAAAATGTAGTTTATTTTCTCCTCACAAAGACTACTTTAAGAGCTACTTTGCTCTGTTCTGTTACAGAGTTCTCAAATTATCTGAGTCCCTTGCAGGGGTGTCCAACCTGTGGCCCACAGGCTACCTACAACCCAGGATGGCTATGAATGCAGCCCAACACAAAATCATAAAATTATTTAAAACATTATATGATTTTTTTTTGTGATTACATGCCCCTGTGTTTTTAATATGTGGCCCAAGACAACTCTTTCTTTTCCAGTGTGACCCAGAGACACCAAAAGTTTGGTCACCCCTGCAAGAGCTTCTTTTGAAGGCACTTGTGCTTTAGACTTCCCTAGTCCAAGGCCATTGTCTTTAGAGAGTTATTCTCTAGATTTAGTTTTCATGCTGATGTTGCTTTTCTCTTAGTAATGCTTCTAAAAAGTGAGAAAGAGGAAAAAAGAAAGAAGGGCTGACTGTTTCTCTCAAGAGCAATGACAATCATGTATGTGCGACACTGTTTCTGATGACTGTGAGGGTCCGCTCACACTCTCTCTGAACTTGGAGTTCAGAATTTGAGTTCCCCTTCCCTGAATTTGGAGTTTTCCCAGAGATTAGGCTAAAAAATGTTCTCCCCCTTTGCTACATTCTTTCCTGGATTTCATTTTTAGACAACAGTGTACATTATCCATCAGTGCAAAGCTGTTGCCTTCCCTCTTTTCACACGTTAGACTAGGTATGCAGCTAAGTGATAGATACCATTGCTCCCCCTTTCCACAGCTTCTTTTGTCTCTGTATCTAATCTTTACTGTCATCTTGAATTTGAAGCAGCAATAATATTTTTATCCTGGGGTTTCCAGGTTGGCTTGCCTTCAATTAAATTTCTTAATTCATTTTTGTGTATTTTAGATAGACTTATCTACATCTAATCTTTGCCCTTCATTTCATGAAAGTTTATGGTTTGCATTTTTGTATTTTAAAACAAATACTACTTCAAATAATTTTAAATTAATGTACATTATTAAATTGAGTGCTAGTTAAATGTGTATTTTAACATCTATATGTGTGGCTGTACATTTTACTATTATTTAATTTATTAACGCAATTCTTTATGTTAATAAAAGTTTTGAATAAAATGAACTTTCACCAGGGAAAATCTAACAATATACATTCCCATTTGCTGTTATTAATTTTTAAAAGCAATTTTACCTATATAACACCTCACAGACATTAAGGATTTGGAGTGGTTCTTTTTCTGTTAAAAATAAAATTAGTCTATTTTGAGAACAATATATTCATTCATGGACTATATTAACCAATCAATAATTTATGGCTCTTGTTTATACATAAGATATTAAACAGATGCAATATAAATCTTTAACTATGAACAAAGAAATGAATACCTAATAATTAAAACATACCTGAGAAATGTAACTAATGAAACATTTTCACTTTTAAGGTCAAAAGGTTATATGGCTTAAGTAAGAATATACCCATGAACAGAAAAGACCATTTACTCAGATGATCTAAAACCTGTATTTCCTCAGCCTTCTGTCTCACTGTGTGGATTGGAAGTTAACGTTTCAGTGTGAATGACCTGGGAATGAAGACAAATCATGGCTCCAGACTTGTAGTGTGACCATGATCCTGATGGCTGTAAACTATGGTGGGCTTCAACTTTTAACATTGTTTCATTGAAAAATTAAGCATTGGATTTCTACATAGTGTTATAGCATTCTCTGCCTTCTTTGATTCAATTTAGAAGAAATGTTATGGACCTTAAATTGTTCTTGGCAATTCTATACTCTGTATCATTCTATCACAGAGTATAGAATTGAGTTCTACAAAAGTAGTTTATACCAAACTCTTCCATACACATTATAGGTAAATCTATAAATATGTAATTATGTCTATTCACGAACTGGTTTTAGTTTTTGACGGGTTCAATTCTATGCTCTCTTAGCAAAACAATAATCAAAACTGATAAAAGTAAAATTTAAATTTTCAGCTGCTTGGTTCTCAAGTAAAATGACTACTTAGATCTGGAACAAAGTAATAAAATATATAATAAAATTCAAAAAATAAATCGGGAGCGCATACTAACTAACACCCAGGTTCACTTTTCCTTTCCTAATGGGATATAGAGTGAGTTTGAAAAGCTATGGTTTGGTTCATCCACTGCTTTGGTTGTCCTTTTTATTTCCTTTATAGGTATAAGTGTAATAAAATCAAGCAGCCATGTACTAATAAGGGAAAACTGGTACACTTTAATGTTGCATGGGTTATACTTGACCTGAGATTTCACTTGTTTTGTTGATTAGGAAACTCACCTGTTTTTTTCTCTTAATCTCACTCTTTAGCATTTACAGAATGATTATAAAATACTTGTAGGAGCCATGGCATTGGATAATGGATGTGTTCTCACTTAATTCTACTTGTTAAGAGATTTGGGTGACAAAATACTCCTGGAACTGTTTCATGATCTCCAAATTTGACACTAAGTGGTATTTATAAAGGTTATTCCGGGGATATTTGGTTGCTCCTGTGTTGATTTCTGCTTCCTGAAAGATCTTCGAGAAAATTACCTCTTCCACATGGGAGCCTTCAAAGGTCTTCCCATCTTGGCCCAATGTACAGTGATTGGCAGGACCTCCAATTACCCGAATTTCACTAGTCAGATAGAGTTACCTTTTATTATTACACTTTATGAGCTGACTGAATTAAGTTAAACTTGTACATCATTTTTCTTTCTGGAAATTAAATAGATTTACACTCACTGTTTTGAGCAAGTACATTTTTGCTTGCAGCTGTCAAAACAAGCTGTCATTTCAATTATCTAGAGTACCTATTAGTCAATTTTTAATAAAGTTTCAACTACCCTTTCCTGGTTTTTAATGAATAGCGTCCCTTGCACACCTTTTAAATATATGTTTCATGGTCCCATTAGAATTCTAAAACTAGGTAGAAAATATTAAATAACTTAATCGTAAAATGCTTTACATTTTTCTATGTTGCCTGGAGCACACTCCTTTTTTTTTTTTTTTTTTAAATACCTCGTTCTTAGAAAGTGATCATAGCAACAACTACACAGATTATGGTATTGATGAATTTGAGACAGAGTTACTTCTTGTTCATATGAGCAATATATAAATAACTCATTTCACATTTAGTTTATCAATCTCTTTTCATATCCATCCTTATACTTCTATTTCTTTTCAAAGTTATAACTCTCATAAATCTCTCCAACTTACTCTAAATTCCTAACATGGTTATACATCCTTCATCTTTCTATTCTTCTTAGTGTTTAGTAAAGTATTATAAATGTATTTTACTTTTATTAAATTGTTTATTAAAATTAGTCAATAAAGCCTCACAATTCAGGTACACAAAGTCATTGAGAACACATCTTCCCCACTTCAAGGATAAGAAAGCTGAGTCCCTGCACCCATTGCTAGCTGATGTAGGGAGGGGACTAACATCTCCTTGAGGCCAGAGCAATAATGCAAGTTCTGGTCCACCACACCGTCTTGGCTCTCTTTGCTACATTGTGTTTATCCTGGAATGCTTTCCTCTTCCTCGCTGTATTCCTGTGAAAAATCATTCCCTGAAGGTTTAGTTCATTTTTCACAACTCTCATGTAGATATCCCCAAGTCAGCAGTGGGCCCTGAATAACTTAAAAACATTCAAATTGTCATAATTCACAAATAATGAGTTCCTGCTTTGTTCATCCTTAACATTTCTTAACTTTATTTTACCATATTTCACATTCTTCTTTTCACTGTAATTTTTTGTACATTCTATCTTTGCCACTAGACAATAAGGAAACCTCTAGATGTTAGAGACCAAATTTTGATCATCTAGGTATTCACCACAATACTTAGCAGAGTTGAATAGTGTATCATATTATTTACAAATGTGGGCTTTCCTACAGATCTCTTGAATCCATTGCCAGATGCACTGTTTGTGAAACACGGTCTAGTTACTTAATTTAGAACCTATAGACTTTTAGACCTTTCTAATCTGTAAATTGGATAATAGTACTTCATTTAGATTTTTCATAAAGAGCAAATTATATAATACTTGGAAAAATTTTAAGAACATTAAAATAGTACTTTTACTACATAAATTTTTACTACATAAATTTTTTTTTACTACATAAATGTCTTTTAAAAGTTTCATATTTCCCTACAAGTGTAATGTAAATATGTATAAGCATTCTTCCCTACAAAAATGATTCATTGCTTTTTATCAAATTCTCAAAGGTACATATGAATTTAAAATGGTTAGCAACTGATGTTCTAAGTAGTAGTAATATTAAAAATTAAGCAGAAAGAGAGCTTCCTCAGACACTGGTCCATTGAAAGCAGAACATCATTCAAGTGCAGATGGGGAGGTCTATGCTTCTTGGTTAAAAAAAGAGACAAAAGGTACAGGCCTCATTCCTGCATCCACTATTTGCCAAGAACTTTGCTATATTATAGAATACAATTTTAAGTGATCACTGGAACTGATTTATGGTGGTTTCCCTAACAACTCTATCCATTGCAATTGACGGTTCTGCTTTGGGGGAGCTATTTAAGTGTTGGCCTCTCTTCCATTAAACACTCTTTTCCATTCAAGGTGCCTGTTTCTTCTTCTAATTAAGGGCTGAATGTTTGATCTTCATAGCCATTTAGAAACTCCATTTTTCAAATGAAATTTTAAAATATTGACCAGAATATTAAAAAATTTGAAAACATTGAAATTTTCTATTATATTCACTATATTTCTATTATATTCTGAGATCACTTTTTCTTTAGCTTGAACACAGAGTATTGCTGGTTCTTTGTCCATATCTCTCCTTCGGATCTATACATGTTCTAGCTCTATAGCATCCCATTTTACCCTTCCAAAATACTAATGACTGTTTAGTAATCCAGAGTAAATCTCTGAGGTAAAATGATTTGAAGGTTCAAGGTTCATCTATGTTTTAGCAGGTATCATTACTTAATTTCTTTTTATTGCCATGTGATAGTCCATTGCATAGTTATGCCATATTTGTTTATTCATTCATGAGTTGATGTACATTTAGATTGTTTTCACATTTTGGTCATTATTAATAATGTTGCTGTTAACATTCTGTATACATTTTTGTGTTATATTTTATGTTATATAAAATAGTGTCATATATTTCACACACTTTTATTTCTCTTAGCAATATATCTGGAAGTAGAATTGATGAGTCACATGGTAATTCTATGTTTAAAAATTTGAGGAACTGCCAAATTGTTTTCCAAAGCAACTGCTTCATTTAACATTCCTACCAGCCAGGTGTAGGGGCTGGAATTTCTACATATCCTTATTAAAACTTAATATTTTTTTTTATTATGGTCATCCTAGTGGGTAAGCAGTGGTATCTCATTGTAGTTTTGATTTTCATCATTTAAACTACTGAAAATGTTAGTTATCTTTTTATGTGCTTATTGGCCTTTTGTATATCTTTTTTGGAGAAATGTCTATTCAAATACTTTGCCCACTTTTAGTTGGGTTATTTGCATTTATATTGAGTTTTAGAGAGGTTTATATAATCTGGATACAAATATTTACAAATATTTTCTCTAATTTTGTGGTTATTCTCATACTGATCTTTTATACTAAAATCTTGTACATTTTTTTATTAATTTTCCTAACTGTCTTGGCTAAAACCTCCAGTGCAATGTTGAATGCAAGTGGTAATCTCAGACATTGTGTTATTTTGTTTTATTGTTTGTTTTCTTCTGATTGTAGGGGTAAAGCATTTATTCTTTCACTATTGATTCTGATATTAGTGGTAAGTGTTTCAAAGATTCCCTTTATCACATTGATTAAGTTCCTTTACATTTCTAGTTCTCTTATGGTTTTTTGTCATGAAAGTGTTTTTGATTTTTTTCAAATGCCTTTTCTGTGTCTATTGAAAAGAACATGTGATTTTAGTTCTTTACCCCATTGATATAGTATATTACATCGATCACTTTTTTGGGTGTTAAATAAAGCTTGCATTCCTGGGATAAATCTTACTTAGTCATGGTGTATAATTACTTTTATATGTTGTTTGATTCAGACTGCTTGTGTATTTTCACATGTGTTAACGTGTGTGTGAAGAATGTTCACATATGTGTTCATAAGGAATATAGCTGTAAAGTTTTCATGTGATGTCTCTTTTGGTTTTGATAAGAGATAATACTGGCCTCATAGAATGAAGTAGAAAGCATTTTTTCTTCTTGTTTTTGGAAGAATTTGTGAAGGACTGGCATTTAATTTTCTTTAAATGTTTATAGGTTTCAGCAATGACTTTTTCTTTATAGGAAGCTTGTGAATTATTAATTCAATTTTCATAGAAGTTTATTCAGAATTTGTATTTCTTATTCTTTCTTTTGCCTTTTGGTTTTTAGGTATCTAACTTATATCACCTGTAGAGAGCAGCTAGCTGAATTTTTTAATCTATTCCAATTTTTTTGAAATTTAACATTTAATAGGCTTATTTAGTCCATTATTATTTTCACTAACAATAATATTTAGAATGTTAACACCATATTTAATATTATTTAGTATATTTCTTTTTAAATCTTTTCTTATTATAAAATTGGTAAATATTCCTTTTTGTCTTGTCTCTTAAACATTATACATGTATTTTCTTCACCAAAATCACCCCACTGGACTCCTTAGAGGGAGCCATCATACTCCTCAGAGAGAGACACTTTATCAATGTTTTCCTGAAAGTTTCTAAGCACACACAAACATTTTATACAACTTGTTGCCCAGCCAGTTCTTTTCTTTAAAAATAAATTCAGACATCTGTCTGAGCTAATGCATGGAGATTTATCTTATATTTTTTAAGTGGCTGCATAATATTTCATTGTTTGGAAGTTACATATTTTTTCACTAGGTTTTTTAAAATAAAAATGATAACAGGTACCTAAAATAAACAGTACTGAACATATAAAATGATAGTAGAACTTCAGCAGAAAGGCAGACTTTTAGTATGTTTTACGAAGCCCTTTAAAATGTGATTTCCATTTATTTGTAGAGCCAAAGTGAGTGAAAATCCAAAATTCTAGCTCAATTTTTCTAACCAAATAACCTACTTACTTCCTGGATTTAGGATCTATCATGTTTTATCTTATCTCATGACCTTGCTCATTGCCCTAATTTTATTCCATCTCTAGCCTAGTTTAACTAGTTTAAACTCTTTTAATTTTCAGTGTATGTGAGTAGGGACCAAAAAAAATCCCCGAATTAATTTATAAAAAATTGTGTATTTATTCTAACATGGTTAAAGTTCAGTCACATTTAAATTACCTCCCATTTTGATGCAATATACCTATTGAGACACTTTTTCCACGGCTCAAAATAGGTTTTGAACTTATGAATTTTGATGCCTTTTAGTGCATCTGCTGTTTTTGTTCCACCTCTCTTCCACACTGGCAAAACATTTTCTTTTGAGGACTTTTTTCATCTGGGAAAACAAACAAAGAAAAAAAAACCACTGGGGCAAAATCCGGTGGATCCTATCCACCAGAGGGTGGGGCATGGGGGGTCATGCTGTTTTCAGTCAAAAACTGCTGAACACTCAGCACAGTGTGGGCAGGTGCACTCGTAAATCACCCATCACGAAATGGGCAAACTCGATGAAAGCATCTTCCAAAAAAATTCACTAAAGCTGAATGCAGCCTCTCACAGCAATGCCAGCTAGTACACTGATACAGATGGGTTCCTAGAACACTCACCTAGCAGAATAAGCCCACCCTCCAGAAGATAATTTCATTTGGGGGGGGGCCTCCCTCATACATTATTTTCTCTAATAAGACTCTTCTGATTTTCTAGACACTTTCCAAGTCTGGATTATATGTTCCTTCTAAGTGCCCCTATAGCAAGTTAAATTTATTATTGCAGTTACAAAACTTACTATAAATAACTACTTTCCTCTCAAATTTAACATACAAATTGCATGGGAAAAAATGTCTGTCCAATTCACTACAGTAATCCAAAGACTTGGCACATATAATATGTTCTCAATAAATATTGATTGCATAAGGAAAAGATGCTATAAATACTTCTTTTAATATTACACTTTGCATTTTAACATAGTATTTGCTCCAACCAATAAACATAACAATAAACTATGTAAATAATAATTTCACTGAGGATAATTGCAATTATTTAAATATTTGAATTATGGAAGTAAACACTTTTGAACATATTATTTATTTCTCCTTTCTAACACACCATTGTAACAGTTGAATTTGTTTATATTACAGGTCTGTATGACACAATTATATATGATGTTACAACTCTTATAATATAATTAAATTTGGTTACACTTGGGCCTTATTGCTTAGTTGGTTGAATGTTGTCACATATCTCAAAAGGTTGTGGGTTTGATCCCCATTCAGGTCGCATGTGAGAGGCAACAAATCAGTGTTTCTCTCTGATATTGATGTTTCTCTCTCTCTCTTTCCCTCCCTTCTCTTTCTAAAATCAACAAACATATTCTCCAGTGAGGATTAAAAAATATAATTTGGTCTGTTTGTATATAGCTCTTACATTATTTCTTTATCAAAGAAAGAAAAAATTTCACTTTAGGGGAAAATTATCTGCTTTACAAATTTCTTCCCAGAAGCCTTTTCTAGGAAGAGAAACTCATTAGATAGCTTGCTAAATCTTTTCACTTCATTTAGGATTTTGAATTGTGGTGAATATTTGAAGCCACTGTAGGACAGTTGGTTTTCAGTTGACTAATTGCTATTAATACCCCCAAGTCAGTTCTTACATTCGCCTGGGGACTTAAGATGTTTGTACTTTGTCTTTTTTCTCTCGGTTAAAGATATTATCTTATCATCATGTCTACCAAGACACTGCAGATAATGTTTTCAATTCTTCCAATTCTTTTAATTTAAACATTTGACCGAACCCCAAGTGCTCCCAATCCTAAACTGAAGGTATGTTGTAAATTCATTATCCTCCTTCCAGGCCTCAAATGCCATTCAGTTCTGTCATCTTTTGCTTGGACTCTTGAAAAACTGTGGTAACTGGTTTCTTTGTCTCTGTTCTCCTCTTAATATAAATTATGTTTTCACTATCACTAAATTTTTAAAAGACAAATATTACCATGCCCCCCTTCACACAACACAGGCTTAAAATCTGTAGATCATTTGATTCCACCTAATTCCTTGTCAGAAGCCACCAGACTGCACAGGCCAACAGAAATGTAACATGATACATAAATTTAAGACATACACCTAATTTTAAACTGCCTAGTAATTACCTTTAGAACAGCAGAACACAAATTTAGTATTAATAATATATTTTATTTAACCCAGTACATTAGAAATGCTATTACAAGTTTACAAGTTTATGTATTAGTAAATACTAGTAAAATATTACAAGTTTACTAACTATTTATTTTACACTACTTTTTTCACCCTAAATCCCTGATATCTGGTTTATTTTAAACATACAGCACATCTCATTTTCAATGAGTTACATTACTGCCTAAATAAATACTAATGATAAGTAAAACTAGTGATTTTGTTATGATATTTTGGGTTAGGGCAAATGAGATTCAGGCTGGGTTCAATAATGACTAATTTTCCATGGCAGAACATTCTCAGAAAGACTGGCCACCCTGGGGTAGCCTCAGACTATGAAAGATTGCTAACAAATAAAATGTTTCTGTGGGAAAAAGTTGAGCACTGTTTCTGGGCCAGGTTGAAACTTGGGAAAGATGGTCAGTAATGCTAATTGCTAGTTGTGCCGCATCTTTTGTGTATTTGCCAGGACTTGAAAACACAATGCAAACCTGCAGTTCTTTCTCCCATTGGAGTAACTATTTTAAGCTGGTTTAACTTTCTCAAAAATTATATACATTGGAGTAGAATTTGAGGTCTTTCCGGTAAACTACATTGTACATATTTACTTCTATATTCCAGAGTTATGGATCAGGTTACTGCCAAAATGAGAAACTACCTGAAACAATGTTTCAGGGTGAGAAAAGGTTTCTTGATTAGCAGAGAACAGAAGCAGAGTTCTCTCTTTTCTGACGTATCAGACACATCCAAAAGCAGAGGGCATGGATTGCAGGTCAGTGTAATCAACAGTTTCACCTTTGTTTCTTTTAGAACGGTGCCTAAGAACACTTGGTATATCATTCACTTCAAACCATAAGCAGTGTCTTGGTTTTAATATTCTTCCTAACACATACACAGCCTTCACTTAAATATGTTAAACATTTCTAATAGCTGCTGAGAGTAGTAATCTACCCATTGTACTTCTCTCTCTCATACCAACCCTGTTCCTCTTTGCACAGGGCAATGGCAACCGACAGTCCCAGAGCTCACATCTGTGACTCACTGAAGCCGAAAAGGATTGACTTAGATACTTACTAGCCCTACATTTGAAAATCTCAGCTATTTTTTAATTAGACCAGAGAAGTGAGGTCAGTAAAAATTTTGCAGCTTTTCAAGTGACAAGGCAATGTTTTCTAAATCAGAGAAAGATGCTTCAATATAAGAAAGGGATGGAAGTTGAATAATTCAAGAAAACCATTTCCACAACAAGCAGAAAATTAGGGTTTACTTCTGTTCTCCTAGGCAATTTAGATTGATGCTGCACCAATTGGCTAGAGCAGCCTATTCAGATTATAACTGGTGTTTTCCAGGCACTTTAACATGCCTTAAACTCCTCTCCTTCAAGATGCCTTCTTTTAGTAAGTGGCACAATAGGTATTCCCTTGTTCATGCCAGACATTTGAGACTCATTCTATCAGCTTTCTCTCTTCCATCTGCCACATGTACTGAGTCGCCAAAGCTTCTAAATTCTAACCCCTAAACATCTCTTGAAACCATCTGCTATTCTCCCATCATCACCAGCCTTGTCCAAATCATTATCTCTTTGCTGGACACTGTAATAGCATCAATACTGGTTGTCCAGCTTCCACTCCTGACTAGCTGTGCCTCACACTGTACACTGACCTTGAGTGATATTTTATAGATGCACATCTGACCATTTTATTCCCCATTGGTTCAATGGTTTTCTATGGCTGGTAAGAGTTAAGACAGCTAAGAATTAAGGATTAATGTTTTATTCTTAATTAATTCTCAAGTTGTGTGATTTGGGAACTGCCCACCTACTTAGCTCATTTCTTACTATTCTCCTTTTCATAATATACTCATATTCTTAAGTCAGATAGAATATCTTTCGGGTCTTCGAGGTTATTCTCTTCAGCTCAGGTCTTTTAGGTGATATCCTTTATGCCTGCAACACTCTCCCCAATTTTCTTATTTCTATTTATTCTCCTCTCTGAATGTAGGTATCTCTCCCTCGAGGTAACTTTACCCAGCCATGAAAATGAGGTTTGTTTACATGTTAAATATTTTTATGGCATACTGCATTTGTTTTTAGTTGTTTAGAGTTCCTCTAATTATTTGTTTAACATCTGTAAATTCCATGAGAGCATGGGCCATGTCTTTTTATCTCTGTAATCTCACAACCAGTACACATGCTTGACCCAAAGAAAATGTCAATGAGCAATTGCGGCGTAGAATGAGTGGGTGAATGATCTCATTGTTGTAACTTGCTGTTTACAGTTCCGTCACAATGTACCTCCTTTAACAAGTCTTTGAAGGCTCTGAATCCCAGTGCCTAGTGTCCTCTGCGCTTTAGAGCAAGTCCTAAAATTATGTTGATTGAAAGATTAATAAAAGCAAATAACATCTGCAGTGCCAAATAATTTCAATCCATCATATTTAATTCATTTTTCCTCTTTCTGAGTTTTTCTCATAGATGCTGAATTACTACTATCTTTTATTTATTACTACTATCTTTTATTACTACTATCTTTTATTTAGTATAAAATCACATGACCAAACTAACTACCTCAGTCAAGTTCCTGAACAGAACCTTTGAGTTCACCTACAAAGCAACAGATAAGCATGTGATTGCTAAGTTCTGCTACAACTCTGTGATGATGAGCAACTCAAACCCCCATCCCTATATGTAAAATTTCTAAAAACTCTATAACTAATAATTAGATCTATTCTCTGGCTTTATAAAGGTTAACCCAACCATTTTTCTCTTAAATTATATCTCATTCCTTTATTGAGACCCTGATATGTAATAGGCCAAATGTGTTAGTCCTTGAGGATATAATCAAAAACAAGATATGTTCCATGTCCCATTCTTGTAGTGAGATCATCAAGGTGAATGAATATACACTGTGGACTGTCCCTCCACCCAATTCATTCTCATGATCTACACAGGTGAGCTAAAAACATATTCTGTGTTATTCTGTGTACCAACAAACAAGGGCCCAGGAAAATGGGCAGAGAGCAGTTAGGGTAAGCAAGGCTGATGCCTTAGCAACTGATGCTCCTGCAGGGCACTCCAGAATGGAAGGAATGTCCCAATGGGTCCATTCATTAGCTACCCCATAGAGTGTTCATATTAAGTTGAACATATAAAGGGAAAGTAATAAATATGAGGAAATAAGTCACTCAAAATTTCATTTATAATTAAAGTAGATAAAATAAAAAGTAAAAGGAGAGGAAAGTGTCATTTGAAAAATGAATAAGTCATTCAAAACATAAAGTATAATAAAAATGAATCAAATGAAAGGAAGACAAATATGTCATTTTAAAATGAGTAAATTAATTCAGTAAATCTGCAGGCTACATAGCCAATATACAAAAAACGGTTGCATTTCTATACACTGATAACAACCTATCAGAAAGAGAAATTAAGAAAACAATACCATTTATAACTGCATCAAAAAATTAAAATGCCTAGGAATAATTTTCACCATGGAGGCGAGAGACCTGGGAAGGAAGTGAAAGATTAGCATCTTCCTACACATGTGGCTGGAGCCATGAGGTGCTGTAGAATCTCCCACAAACAAAAAATTCAGAGTCACTCTGTGTTCTGTGTTTATTGCACTTTCTTCTTGTTTGTATACATGGTTCCTGTTGGTTCTTGGCTGAACTTCACTTTCTGGACTGCAGGTATGTGTCCCTTTTACACTCTTCCTGGCCCTCTCCAATGCTTCACCACTATTTGTTTCTCCAAATGTCAGAAGAACAATCCTCATTCAGTAGATCAGGTATGTGAGGCATTCTCTTAAGAATAGTTTTTATTATTTATTTATTTTGTTCAGCCAATACACCAACCACTGCTTCAGATTATCACATCATCAAAGTTACCCAACTCTTTAGCATGGTACATTAGCCTCTTCAGGCTTCCATAACAAACATGTGCCTGAAAACAAATTAGGTGACTTAAACAAAAGCCATTTTTTATCTTACAGCTCTGGGGGTTACAATCCTGAAAGCAACCCATTGGCAGTGGCATCCTCCTTTGGAAGTCTCTAGGGAGGAATCCTTCCTGCCTGTTCCAGGTTTTGGGGTCCCCAGGTTTTCCTTGGTTTCTAGCAATCTCTGCCTCCATCTTCTCATTATGGTGCACCCTGATCTTGTATGACCTCAAACTAATTAATCACCTGCAAAGACCTGGTTTCCAAATAAGGTCATATTCTGAGGGTCTGAGTAGGCATCAATTTTGAAGGAGACACTATCCAAACTACTAAATATGGCACACATTCCTTTACGATACAGTCCTAACGTGTCTGCTTTTAGAATATCCGTTTAGTAAATGTCAGTTCTCTTCCATTAGTCTGTCAGAAAAACAAAAATGATTCAGTGAAAGAAACCAACTTTTACAGTATTCATTGCTCCTGTAGTGCCTTCTTGGGAAAGATGAATGCATTTGAAATAAAACACATCTTTATCTAGGGACAGCCAATGAAATTTGGGAGAATTTGCCTTCCTGATCAAGAACTTACCTTCCAAATAATCACAGGCTAAAAATAATTATAAAATTCATTAATAAGTTATATGCTATACAGGTTAATGATCTGTATAATAAAACTACATTTCTACATTTAGGTTATAGTTTTAAAGTATTGTATTACTAATTTATAAGAGACAAGATGTAGAATAAAATATATAGAGAGAAAGCATGTAAAAATACTGAATTATAATTTTAGCTAAGTAATTAACATGAGTTTTGTTGCTTTCTCAACAATTATAAAGACTATGAGGAGAGAGTAAAAAGCCTAAGGTTGAATTGCTGCCTTCTTTTCTCTCAATAAACTTCTCTGTGGAAAATGTAAAAATTTGAAATGTATTTAACTGTAGCATTTGCCCTAAATGCTGTAATAAGTGATCAATAAGCATGCTTATTTTGAGTGAAGATGATGATGGCTTCCTCCACTGAGAAACACTAAAGGTTAAAAGACAGTCCATTACTATGTCCCCTTGCCTGCTGAATGTCTGGATTTTATTCAAATTCACAAGCAAAATTTTCCATAACAAGCCAAAGAAAGGATATTAGAAATAATTACAGCAGCATAATGCATATTGGGTATAGTATGAACAACATACTGAGTATTCATTGTAAGTAACTGCAACATATCAGAAGGCTGAAGATGCGCTTGACATCTTCAGGGGGGAACAGAAGGGTAAGTGGCAATGTGTTCATGGTTTACCTGCTACAGTAGAGCTAGACCTTGTTCTCTGGGGAGTGCAAGTGAAGGTAATTCCTGATCAAGGACAGGTAGTCCAGGAGGCTTCCTAGGGGAGGGGACCCCATAGCGGAGACCTGAGGGATGAGTATGGATTTAAACAGACGGTAGGAATGAGAAATAGAAAAACAGGAAGAGTCAGAAGTGAAAGCAGTAAAGTAACAAAAGTTTGATGATTCTTGTCACTTTCTGATGTGTATTTGAATGTTCCTGCAGCATTTTATTTATTTTTTAAAGATTTTATTTATTTCTTTTTAGAGAGGGGAGGGAGGGAGAAAGAGAAAGAGAGAAACATCAATGTGTGGTTGCCTCCCACGTGCTGCCTACTGGGGACCTGGCCTGCAACCCAGGCATGTGCCCTGACTGGGAATGAACAGGAGACCCTTTGGTTCATAGGCCAGTACTCAATCCACTGAGCCACACTAGCCAGGTCTGTTCCTGCAGCACTTTAAATGAGTAATAATATTTTAGTTTTCTATAATGCTTTATAAATTCCCAAGTTTGTGGTATATTCAGCCCCATGTTCTCTTATACCTGTTGTAGTTCGTAACCATGATAGCTATCAACATCTTCATTTTACAGATGGGTCAAAGAATTTGGCCTCATAAATGTGAAGTAAGCTCTTCTGCATGTAATGCTACAGAAAAGCCTTCTCTTTGGTTCCTTCCCTAGGATTATTTTTTCTGTTGCATAACTTTTTGGTCCTCCTTATGAGAACAAGCATAAAAATAATAGGAAATAGACTTTAAAAATTAAAACCATCTCTCACAGTGTTGTTAAAATAGCATGAGATGACTATGCAAGCACTCCTTGAACACTGGGAAGAAAAGACTTAAAAAAGCAACACTACATGGCAGCCATGGATATCCGTAAATTACAGAGGAGGAAGATTAGACTCAGAGAGCATTCAATCGACAAGTCAGTTTGGAGCAATTACTCAACATGCCACTGGGCTTTCTTCTTTGCTTAGAACTTCTGTGATTGACACTAACTGGACACATGTGTGTTAAATAAACAACCCAATAGGATTGCATAGGCTGTGCACAGATTCAGGCACCATTTCAGAGCTCTCTGCAGCACCTAAAGAAAATGTCGAGGAAAGGGGACTCAGAATATAGGAGCAAATCTCTGGTGGCAATTAGCCTTTACTTTGAAGCCAATAATTTCATCTCCTTCACCAGAAAAGTATGCCTTTTAAAGCTGAGAAACCTCAGTTGTAAAGATCCCTACAGCATCCCATCCTCTTTCTTTTTGCAGGCCTGCAGTATGGTGATGATACTTTGTTTTCCAGAGTCACAATAACTCTGGGGATTTTTATTTCTTCTGAGCTGTTGCCCACTGTTAGATGGTGGGGACAACTGAGCACATCCTCTATATTCACCAGAGTCGCCTGAGTGTAGAACATTCTGTCATAGTTCTCCACATGAGGAAGGTCCCACATCCCTCAAAATGCTGCATCAGAATGCTCACAATTCCCTATCAACTATAAACCTCCACAATATCTGGGCAGCCTAAGGAGTGTCTTTGCTTTAATCTGAAACTTAACTTGGTTCAAGGCTAGAGAGTATAGCATAGAGTTCTGCACTACCGAGCAATACTTTGGACGGCCTCCAACTAGGCAATTTTTATCAGTCGCAGTGGTCCTGCTAATGCCACCCCGGGCACCTCCTTTAAGAGGGCACCATGCCTTACATCATGTAGCAGATTTGTTACCATAACTTTTAACTGCTAAATCAAAAAAGCACATTCAGTTGCAGTAAAACTGATGGGTTTGATATACATTGATGATATCTTATTTGAGAATTTTTCTCCTCAGTCAGAGATGGTCACTGTCAATTTGAGAATTATATGTAAACAGGGTATACATATAGTGGTTGTTGTTCAATCTCTTAAACTCAGAGAATCCATGTGAGACCCTTCACTGACAGCCATTTTTGTGTCAACCCAAGCTTTCTCTTGGGATACTTCTTTCAATTATCCACATCTCCCTTAGGATTTCTCTAGAGCAGAAAATACTGCTCATCTCCAAGCAACAGCAATACTTCTTCTAGGTTGAATCTGGTCACTCAGCAGGATGTGGATCTGAGGTGAGCCACTAGCTCCCCCAATGTACTTAAAACCCCATCGGGTCTTAGAACCATTCTAGACTTTTGCAAATTAAGACTAAGTCTCCCTACCCATTGCTGTGTTTTCTGTGATTGTAGAGTGCATGGCATGTAGTAGGGGCTTAATAAGTATTATTTGAATAAATTAATTAATGTTCAATTTCAATAATTAAGTACTATAAAGAGAGTGGGTTGTTTTATTGTCTGCCTCCCTCTTTGGAGAGCAGTGGATGTTCTACTTCTGCCTCAGTGAAACAAGTGAGTTTCTTCTCTTTGACTAGGGAGATTTGCCCATCTGGATAGAACCTTTTCTTATTTCTAGTACTTCCCAATGCATTTCCTTTCATCTTAGAACATTTTGTAGTCCTCTTTTGTGATTGGAAACTATTTAATTAGAATTAAAGTATTTACTTCTCCATGTGATGTAAGACTTATTTAAGATTAGTGCTTGACTTTCCTTTGATGCTTTTTGATGGTGCATGTGGGAAGGACTTATACCACTCTTACAAATAAATCCTGAGACAAGATGCAGGGAGGGTACTGATTCAGATGGCAACCTTTTAAGGGATGATTGGCTGGTGCTGAATATCTTAATATATCCAAAAATAACAAATACACACAATGAGACCTCACGGATAAATACAGGATGGCACAAAACTAGGTTTACTCTTATGAGTACAGAAAACACAGAGTTTATTCTTATATTATTATTTATTAATTATTGTATTATTTTCCATGCAAACTATTTTAAATCTATTTTGGCCCTACCCTTGTGTATGTGCCTCCATAATAGTTGTAATGATTAATTGGGATATAAGTCTTTATAATTGTGATGGTTTGTATGTATAGAAAGGATTAGGTAATATTTTAATGCTTGAGGGTTTGGGGAAATAATAATGCTTTGCAAAAGTTTATCAATATGCCTGAGATTTAGAAAAACTTTCTCTTTGCTGCAAGTATGCATTAAGGGTCATAAGGTCAATAAAACTTCTGCAAATGAGACTCCTCTATCTTTATTATGGGAGCCTGGAGACTCCAGGAAATCAATATGACTGTTGAGGTTGGGAGTTATTTGGGTCTGATCCTGGGAGCCATATGTGCAGTTGCTGAGGGTAACTATGAGGCAATTATATTTTTGAAAGTTGATCAAGTAGAGTGGAATTAATCATGAATATTTTTAGCTTACACAAAATCAACTCTGTAAGTTCAGGAGGCAGAGAAAAAATAGCAATTTATATTTCTGCAATGCAGTGAATTCCGCTTCCTGTGCACCTGTCCTGAGTGAGCACAATGGGGCACATGGTGCTCAACCACATCCCACCATTTCTATTCTCAAGGCCGTCCTCAGCTGGGAACAACTTACTGAACTGAGTACTGTTGTGAAGTTGAAAATATGTGTATCTTTATTTCAGAATATTTCCTAGATGTAAGCCAGCTACTTCATCTGTTACTCAACTGAAAAGATTATTTCAGTTCCAGAGGAGAAAATTGCCTGGTTTCCTTGTTGGACATTTTGAGAGACAACACTTGATGCATAATATGGTGAATTTTCTTAGTTAATTGTGGATCTACTTCATTTTGCCTTTTACACTGACTTCAGAATTTTACCACCACCTAAAATCATACTATTGATGCTTGGACTTTCTTAGATAATTAGGTTCTCACAGGGCCCACTCCTGGTATGAGTCCAGAAAGTGTCTTTACATTGTATTCGATCAAAAAGAGTGCCCTGGAGGATGCAAAAGGCCTTAATGGGCATCATAAGTCTCCTTGTCTCAATTAGGACTGTGATATCTGAAATATCATTCTAGAATTCATTCATTTATTTATCATGCAGGTAAACTAATTATATGTCAGGCAGTGTCCTGAACACTGAAGATATTAAACATTTTAAGATAATTTAGTCATCATCTAATGAAGTTATAACTTATAATGGAATTGCCTGCATGAATCTTCTAGGGATGGGAACTCACTTCCACATCATGAAGCTCTTCCACTGTATTGAAGCATAGCATTTGTTCCGTCTGGATTCTATTCCTTCCCTTGGAGGTGTGGATGATTTCTAATATCTTCTCATTTTATATTCCTTATTATTTCTTCTCTTTTCTCCCTTGATCCTAAAATATTGTCCTGCTAAATATGTTCTTTCAGGAATACTTTATGTATATATTAGGTTTTTTTATTTCCATGTTGATCAGTGTCTCCCTTATAGTTTCTCATCACCCCTCACCTTAAATTCTTGGGACAGAGTTAAATCTATTACACCCACAATAAATTGAACCAGTTAAGACTGTCATACCACATGCTTAGGGAGCTTTGGACAAAATGCACTGTGGACTCATAAAATGACATATTCTTGCTTTCAAAGAATTTGAAAATGGCCCCAGGAACATTCTGGGATCTATTTATCACATTTTGATTAGTTCCTTTTATCTTGTTTTTTTCTTTTGGAATGCTTGCTTATTATATAATATACACTCTCCAAATATTAAATAATATTAAGATTCGAAAGCAAATCTAATCAGAGATAAAAGTTGCCATAGTGATCTGGAGTAATATATATATATATTTTTTCTTCTTTTTTAGAGTAGTGGTACAAGATATACAGGTACATGGGTACTAGAATTATGAAAGTAAATAGCTGTGTTACAGATCTCAGTGGATAATTAGTAAAAATATGTAGGTGTGTATGAATGATTTCTATGACAGATTTTTGTTAAGTATTTTAGATAACTTTTCTCATTACATAAAATTAATTTGGAAGAATTTATATGGTATTTTGTTATTACCTTTAAGTTCTAATTTCCAGAGGTATACCATATAATTGCTGTTAGTGAATTCATGATAGTTACATTTTTTAAACCTTTAATCACAGATATTTCTGTTAGAAATAATTAAATATTAGAAATTTTCTTTGAATTTGATAGAATGTTTTTTACTGTCCTTTATTGTTCAGCAATGAAATTTAAAGTTTTAAAATATAGTAAAGAAAAACAATCTTGCCATGACTACATTACTCAGACAAAATCGTTGAGATTTATAAATGATGAGAAAATGTTGCTCCTTTAATTGCTTACACAGTGTTATTTACTTTCATGTAATTACATTTTATAGACAATGCCACATGCTTTGTCCACACAATTCCAAAACATCTGGATGAAAAGTGGAAAGTATAGTAACAAACCCAGATGGTTTGTAAATACAAGGCCAAACATCCAGATGGCATCAAGAAAGCAAAGCATGTGGTTGACAAATATCAAATCTTTCATTTGGATGTCAGGATATCATACAGACGTAGTGTATCAATAAACTCTTTAGGGAAGACAAAGAATGTGAAACCAGTTAGAGGTCAAAAACGAAGGGGGGAAATATGAAAAGTGTAGTTTACATTAGATCAATTTTAGCTTTTAACAAAAGTAATTTCTAATTGGTTGATTTAAAATGGAACTTAAAGAGAATTAAGCATGAAAAGGAGTCAAGTTATTAGATTCACTTTTTAATTGTAATAACCTTTACTGGGTGTTTGATTTGAGAGAGTTTTCAAATCAAACGTGTGCAATAAATGGGCTCAATTAAAAATCGCATTTGATTCTGATTAAAAGTTGCTTGATCTTTATTAGTTCAATACACTGCTATCCAGAATTGCATCCAGCATGGTGCATTTGATAAACAGATTTCTTTGCTATGTCTGAATAATTAACTTTATCTTTGTCACAGGGAACAAAAAAAATGAAAGCAGCATAGACATTTTTCATTTATTCTTAGCATGAGAATCTTATTGTCGGTAACCCCTTGCTTGATGTCATATAGACTTTATATGAAGTTATTTCTGACAGAAGGCCTCATAGTTTCAACATGACCTCCTTTTTCTCAAGCCCTGAAGGAAATGTAAGAAAGATGGTCAACATCAGTCTGAAGAAATATTATTTAAATAACTATTTACAGCATACATATTCTTTCTAGAACACTGAGATAGCTACAGTACAGAACAAGCCTTTCATTTTTCCAAAAGTTTCTATAATAGGAGAACTTGTTCATCCCAAAGACTCCTATTTTCATCAAGGCGACCCCCTTGCAGGGCTACAGTTGCTGCTGAAAGTGCTGAATATTCCTGGAACTCTTCTATTGCAATTAGCTTTAGTGCTTTATAAATTGTGTGAGAAATCAGTCCCATCGTTTTATAATTGTTATAAATTTAACTGTGCCACCTCCCCCAAAAAAGATATGTTGAAATCCAAACTCCCAGTACCTCAGAATGTAGCCTTATTTGGAAACTGGTTTGCTTCAGATGCAATTAGTTAAGTAAATAGTCAGGTATTTCATGTTTCAAAGTAACAACATGTTACTTTGTAACATGTTCAAATAGAACATGCAAAGTTCTGCATGTTCTATGCTCCACTTCTCCTCCTCTACTGTCATAAAATTTTACTTATTAATTTCTACCCCTGCATTACATAGACATGGTAGAAAATTTATCTCTTCAATAAGAAATGCAATACAATACATGTATAATAGAGTAATGCAATAAACCAATCCAATTATGCAGTAAAATAACTATATAATATTATTATTTAGAACAATGAATGATGATGCATATTCTGTAGAAATTATGTGCCAAATACTTTATTATTTATTAGGTACTTTAATGGATAACCCCTACTGTCAGGAGATCACACATCAGGGAAGGACAGTTAAGCAGTTACAAAGCAGGCTGGCAAGTCAGTAAGATGGATGCAAAGGTGTCTTAGACAGAAGCATAGAAGAAAAAAATTTCTTCAGCAGCTTGAAAGGAAAAGGTAAAAATTAATTAGCTAGAGTAGAGTATAAGGAAAGTATATGTAATGTGGATGAACAATCATGTGGAAAAGTATTGGAAGAGAACCAGGAGTGTGCCTATTCCTAGTTCATGTATTAGTTTATCATGCATCGACTCTACTCATTTTATAAGAACTTGTCATCACATTATAAGTCACAGTCAATGTAAAAGAAGCATACAATAGGGACCCTGCCACAAGTTCATTTTGAATAAAAATATAGTTGTGAAGGTGAGAAATAGAAATTAAAAGCCACTCAGAGACTTTAGTAGAGTCAACACGAAGAAGATGACACTTGATGCAGGGCAGGATTAATAGTTTCTGAGTTGGTTAAAGAAAGAAGTTCATTTCTGGAAACAGAAAGAACATTCATGAAAGCTCTGAAATGTTGGGGAGAGAAGAGAGAGATTCTTGCTTTTTTACCTATTGAGATATTTCTACTCAGGATTAAGGAGAGACAAAGCTTATTGGTTGACTGGTGAAGGAAGCAACAGATAGGGCCTACAACTGGATCGAATAAATAACACAGAAAGAATATGGAGCAAAGGGAAACAGGTCTAGTTAGAAATACTGGTCATCCATGCACAGTTTTAGTAAAAAATAATGGATTGAAATAAAGAGAGAAGGGAAGCAAACTAGTAAATTAAGGATCATTCTATCTAGATAAACTTGAAAGATGAAGCCAATGTGAGAAATATCCTGGAACAAGCTGACACTACAGAAGATGGAGATGAGGGCCTTATCTTCTGGAGACAAATTAAGTGACAGCTGAATTTCAGGATGGCATGGACCCCTGATAGACTGCAAACTAGGGGATGTTTGTCATGGAAAATAATCTGGCGTAAGAAAAGTTGAGCTAATCTTGGCCTCTGTTGGTGTATTTTCTATTGGTATAAGTGGGTTAGGACTAGAATATAAGTGTGTTGTCTGCACAAGAAACTATGAACTTGAACAGTCTGGTAATATTACAGCCCAGGTGCAAGTAAGACCCAGGATTAAGGAGAGCCCATTCTTTCCTTTTTTGGGCTAAAGATCTATCAATAGTTTGACCTCTGAGGATCACAGACTCTGAGAGCCTTGAGAACCTGTAATGTATGCTCAATGTAATTCTCAAAATAGGTAGGAATAGTAAGGCTTCCTTAAATGGTAATGTGTGTGAGCTAAAACAGTAAAGGAAGATCATGGTAAATATTGCCCATGAATGGGAATGATTTAGATACAGTAAGTTTAGGATGCACATCTTTGAGAACATTCAGGAATATGTTTGGAGGAGGCATGATATTGTAGGAAGATTCCTGTTTTTTATGGTGGTGAGGCAACAGCTCAGAAGTAGAGTCTAAAAAGTATTGTTAATATGATTATGCATAAAAGTAGTAGAAGTGGAATACTTGGGTTATATACTTGACTATTTAAAGAAAACTGTAAAATGTACATGGTAAAAAAATACAAGGATATAAAGTTTGACTTAGCCCACAACAATAATAGAAACCATCAAAGCAAAGGTAAATATTTAAACTGAGCTTTAGAGGATATGAAAAATGTTATATTCAATGTTTGATATGTGGACATAAAACAGAGGTCAAAAGTCAAAAGAACAAGACATTTGGGGATCTATAATTTTGCATTTATATAATTTTATCAATAATATGTTTATTTATTTTTTAAATATTTATCTTTAGAGGGGAAGGGAAGGAGAGAGGGAGAGAAATATCAATGTGTGGTTGCCTCTCGTGTGTCCCCTGCCGGGAACTGGCCTGCAACCCAGGCATGTGCCCTGACTAGGAGTCAAACTGTGATCCTTTGGTTCACTGGCCTGCATTCAATCCACTGAGCTACACCAGCCAGGGCCGATAATATGTTTATTGCTATGATATAGAAAGTATTAATGTGGAGAGATATTACATTCCATCATTCATTCACTCATCCATTGATTCATTTGAGCCATATTTATTGATTAGCCTACTAAGTGCAAGAACTATAAGTGTTGTGTAAGTGACATAAAGGTATATAAATTTAGAACTAGTAATACACTCAGCCAGATATTTACTCATCAGAACTACAATAAAATATTAATTTGTCAGTAGAATATACGATTAATATTAAAAAAGCAATGTTGGGGATACCAAGTTCAAAAGCCATTGTTCTAATTAAAGAAGAGAGGCTAATGAAACAGCAGTGAAAATGAAGAGTAGTGGGTGGAGGAAATACATTTGATGGATGGATTAGAGATCAATTTTCTAAATCAGCAATTTTCAACCTTTCTCATCTCATGGCACACATAAACTAATTGCTAAAGTCTGCGCCTTATTTTTTGCCAATCTGGCAAAAAAGGTATAATTTTGATTCATTCACACCAGATAGCTATTGTTCTGTTGGCTGTTGTGTGTGTGTGTGGTTTTTTTTTTTTTTTTTTGTAATCTAAGGGAAAAGAGGTCAGTGTCCCTTACTAAATAGTCAGGTATTGCATGTTTCAAAAATTCTTGCAGCACACTGGTTGAAAAGCACTGCTCTAAATTATAGCAACTCTTTAGGTGTACAGAGAAAAAGAGTGTTGATTCTATGGTTTTGAGCCAAAGAGAATGGGAACACAAGAGTATATTAGGCATTCAATGCAGGCAGAGGAAGGTATTGCTTTAGATATAGGAGAGGATAGTAAGTTTAATTGTGGAGGTTCCAAGTTCAAGGTCCAATGTTCATAAGGAACTATAAATTAGAAATCATCAAATTACAACAAATAATTAATAATTGGTATGGGCACCTGTAATAGATAACTAAATAATAAAACTATGATAACAAATGAGTTCCTGAGGACAAAAATTATGCATTTATCATTAAACAGAATGAAGCAAAAAATACATCAGTGTCAATATGTCATTTCCATGTATTAAAACCAATAAATGCTCAATTAGAGAGTGTGAATTAAAATAATTATATTTAGTTTACACCCATGAAATAAAATCATTTCTTATTCTTACCTTAGTTGAGTTCATATTTAATAATTTTTATTCATCTTAATAATTATTCTTCATTAGAGAAAATGTGTTAGGGTTCAGTCACTTAAAGCATTCTTTAATTTTCCTATATAAAATTTTAAAATTTTTATAGAAAGTATTCAAATTGTAAATATTATGGAACAGTGCCCCAATATATACTATAACCATATGGTAAATAATTTAAAAACAAAGTCTTGAAAAAATAAAAAGAAATCTTGTTTCAATAACTCTTAGAAAAATTATAGAGACTTAGAAACAGAAATTCTACAATGCCAAAATCATTGATCTCAGTTGGCTGTCTAGTTAATGTAACACCTAAGTAACTAACTCTGTGTTCTTTTATGTAAGTCACACTGGCAGTCTAAAATGTACTATTTCCCTGCACACTTAATCAAGTTCAATGAGATGAATCATTGTAAAGCACTCTACTCTCTGATTTGTGTGAATCCATTAAAGTAATATTAAACTGTATTTAGTAAAAGCATAAAGAATACCCTAGAATTTTCATAGATAATTAGGATTAAGTCAAAGTTCAAAGCTACATAGAGTCACAACATATTTAGGACTCTAACCTCTTTAAAAGACATTTGAGAAAGAGGAATAGATGTTTTTCTTAATATAGAAAATTTTATTTACAATAAAATTTATTTTATTCTAAAATATTAGTAACAAACTTTTAGCATTATTTATTTTTATATATCATTCATCTATTAAAACTTTTAGTTGGAAAAACTTTAATTTTCTTTTTAATTCAAAGAACACTATGAAACATAAAAAGGGCAAAAGGTATCAGAGTAGTTTTTTTTTTATTTAAATACCCATAATGATGAGCAGAATATAAAGCCTTGAAAAGTATAATTAGGTCAAATGTCAAGTTCTATTATATGTTAGAATAATGTGACTTTGTAATGGAGTTCACAATGAGCTCCTTTGTTTTCAAAAATTGGGATTAATTCTTCCTGTGTTCAGCTAAAAACTTAGGTGACCTTTTTTTGGCATATGTGAATATGTGTGAACATATTTGTCTGTGTTTATATGTTTTTACCTAGTCATTAAATTATTAGCAAAACCTTTAGCTTATATTTTTGTATAAAAGTCAATAATTGATTCACTTCTTTAAATAAATGTAACCAATTTGTTTAGTATAGATCCCTTTGTTCATTGAAAATTATACAGTAGCATGAGATCAGAACAAACATACTGAAATTTTCATGATTTCTTTAACCCTAAATAGAGGATAGAGAAGGCATAATAATAACAATTATTCTATACAATCTAATTTTCAGAATTTTTAAATATCATATACTAAGTTGATAGAGAAATGTTTTTAATGTCAGAGAAAAAAAAAAACATACAACTTCATTTATAGAGCTGTAATCCTAAGCAAATGATACTATTTGGAATAGCCATCACTGTTAGGACAAGGCCAAAATTTTTAGATTGCAATGGGAGATGCTAATACAGTAATGTAGAATGACTAGGCACAGGAAATAGTTGTTACTTCTAAAAGCAACTCAGAAAATGAAAATAAAATCCAACTGAGCTTTAAATGCTAAGATGAATATTACGCAAGATTTTCCTTCCTTGAAATTCTGTGTGTATTTTCGCAAGAAAGGAGAAAAAGAGAACTGTCAATTCCAATAATTGATGATGTTCTTTCAACTACAGAACTGGGAAATCAACACAATTGCATTTCACACCCCAGTCTGACACCACGTGGAGACTGACTGTCCACCTGTGGAATTCCCAGACTCTGAGCTTCTTTTTGTCCCTTACCCTATTTTCTCAGTAGTAGGTCTGGGGGCAAGGTCGAGGGATGGAAAAATTTGGTCAGTCATTTGGTAACAATTCTGGTAAAATATTTGGTGAAATCCAGAACTTCATCAGATTATAATTGCAAATGTCAGATGAGGGGCATTTAATCATTGGCAGTGTCAGTGCGGGCCTGAAAAGCTCGGTTATGACTAGGCAGGCATGCCCTGGGGTGGGCGGCTGTGATGGAGCACCTGCTGTGAACAATAATCCTGTTGACCCGTTGACAAGAGGCGTCATTCAGAACACTGAGACTCATGGTTTTTATAAAGTTACATTATGGAAAAATGACAAGGTCCATCTTTCATTTTATATTACTGAAGGAGGACCTGACACATGGTAGATATTAAATTAATATCTGTTAGTAAATTAATCACTGCAATTGAATAGTTTTTAATTGGATTATTTTAAAATGATACACAAACAAGTACAAAAACAGTAAGAAATATCCTTCCTCAAAAGATCTTACAGAAATTTTCCTGGGAAAAACTGGACATGACAGATTAAAGACATGGTCTACAGAAATAAGGCATTCTTGAGTATGGCTGGTAGGCTAATAATACGGATGTAATAACTTATAGTCTTAATTTGAACACTTCACCTAACATATCATATGGTGTGCTTGGGTGTGGTATTTTATGTTACAGAATTACATGCTTATGATTTTATAATAGAAAGGGACATTTTTGTGCCATGCCCTGAATATGTGTTGATGGTAAGCAAAGTATACAGCAAATGTAGAATCCCAAATCAATACATTTTCAGAGAGGGGAAGAACATAAGAAAGGAGGGTTACCCTGAACACAAGAGGTAGTGAAGTAATTTGAGGAAGAGAAAGTCAAATAGGAAGATCTAGTAAAGAAAATCTGGAGTAGGCAGGAAAGTTTTGACAACGGGCTTTAATCAAAGCAGGGGACTTAAAAAGGAAGTGAACCCCACCCATACTCCACAGAGGAAAAGGTGATGAAAAGGTATGGGAAAGGAGTTTAAAATATGGGGGTGGTTTCCCCAAAGGCAGTTTGCCTTGTTGAAATGAGAGGTTATATAAAAACACAGGATAGAAGCTTAACAGGAGAGTTTCATGCACTGTCCCGAATGGAAGGGCATTTAGAGTCCAGGAAAGCCCTAACCATAGCATGGGACTCTGGGAAGTTGAGCAGAAGGACCTTGTCCACCTCTGAGTAAGCTATATGACTAACCAAGGCTTTGGCTTTCACAGAGTTTGGGAACTGACAAAGAGAAGTGTATATGGCAGCAGCAGCATGGTAGCAAAAACGGAGAAACAGTATCATCAGAGCTGTGGGTAGGCAGCAGCCTGTGAGGGAGTAGAAAGTGTCTGTCAGAGAATTGGTCCCTGAGACTCAAGTAAGGACATTTGGACATATTTGATAACCATACTGGTAAACAATAATTGGTATTGGGTAAAGTGTGGGTGTCCACTTCTCTACCACCACCTCACCCCAATTGCTTAAGCTAGTATCATTCTGGGAAAAAAAAGAACCATATATAGTTGTGGTTTGCATCTTGGGGTATTGTAGATTTCATCATGACTCTGCCAGGTACTTGGTCAGGTTCGTTCCCAGCATTGCGTTGCCTAAATCTTACAGAAGATCTATATCCAACATGGTGGCTAAGGAAATCCTTTGGCAAATGTGTATGTCTGGCTTGGAATTACAAATATTGAATCTATCCACACTCAGTTGTTGGAAACAAAGGTATATTTCTTTCATTCTGTCTCTTATCCAGTAATCTATATAATTTAGTATTTTAGAAATAAAGTTTCTGCTTGTGTTTATATAAAATTTACATGCTGAAAACAATTTACAAGGAAAAAATGGAATTCTCAAAATTATTTCTACCAAGAAATCCATTCTAAGGTATTTATGAATTCACAGTCTCTAATGATGACTACCTTCAAAGAGAAAAAATTAAAATACCTTTATGATGTTAAATATATAGAAGACATATAATGCTAGAATGGAGTCTAAAAAAATTAGTTAGTTTTCCTTCTAGCTTTGCCACATTCTAGCTTTGCCCCAGTGGACTTCTGGTCAAGATGGCAGTGTAGGCAGACATAGCTCACCTCTTTGCACAACCACATCAAAATAAAACTGAAACACAGGCCAACCATCACTAAGAATGGTCAGAAATAGAGTTGAATGGAAGTCTGACAACTACAGAATTAAAGAAATCACATCCACCCAGACTTGTAGGATGGGAACAGGCATTGAACAGGCTGGTCCCACACTCCTGTGTGGTGGGTGAAAATTCAGGAGCAATATGTCAGGAGTGAGGAGTCCCAGCCCCACACAAGGACCCCAGCCCAAGATTCCAGTTCCAGAAATTTAAGTCCCTACAACTTCTGACTGAAAAAAAAAAAAATAGCAGGGATTGAGTCAGTGGAAAAAAATGGCTACAGACTCAACAAGCAGTTCCTCTTAAAGAAGACACACATGGACTCACCCACTCCCTCTGAGCTCTAGCACTGGGGTAGCAGCTTGAAAGGCAACAGTGGCATACTGGGAGAAACAAGTGTCTGGCATCAAGTTGAGCAGGGGCCATTGTCCCTTTTCTTAACCCTCCTCAAGAGAGAGCCACAGACACCGCAAGCTGGTGCCATATGTGGGACTCCATCAACCTGGCTAATACTGTTTGACCCACCTTGGAGATGCCAGCAACTCCACCCCACCCAACCTATGGGCCCACTCAAGTTTTTTCCATATGATTGGCTGGTCTTGGCTCACATTGCACAACTTCTTAAATCCTCTCAAACAAGCAATAGCTAGCCTCAGTGAGCCCCAGGCCCAGCACTAGCAGCAGCCAGCCTAGATTCACAGCTTGGTTTTGCTTGGGAATCTCCAAGCTCAACACACGTAGCAGCCATCTCAGATTGCTTTATAGCTCAGGCAGGGTGGCTTTAGGCAAAACACAGGTGGGGGCTGACCTTGGCCTGCATCATCCTAGAAACCCCAAGGCCAGCACACCCAGTGGCTAGCTATAGACTGTGTCAAAGTACCACCACCCTGCCTCCGCACAGGTGATCCTCTATGGAGGACAGAAGTTGGTGGTCAGTGGTCAGTGGTCACAGCCAATCTTTGCAGCTGACTGGCCTGGGTAACTCCCTCCCATTGATCTGCCAAAAGCAACAAAGCCTCAACTACAAGAGGAGGGTGTATTCAGCCCACACAAAAGGTGCACATAAAGTATCCAGCTTGGGTGATAGGGGAGGCTGTGCCCCTGGATCCTACAGGACACTTACTACATTAGGCAATACTAACAAGATACGGAACCAAAAAATAATGGAAAAAATTTCTCTAATTTGTGAAGGAAATAGACATGCAAGTTCAAGAAATACAGAGTGTCCCAAATAAGATGGATACAAAGAGGCCCACCCCAAAACACATCATAATTAAAATGCCAAAGTTTAAAGATAAAGAGAGAATCTTAAAGCAGCAAGAGAAAAGCAGTTAATTACCTACAAGGGAGTTCCCATAAGATTGTCAGCTGATTTCTCAAAAGAAACTTTGCAGGCTAGAAGGGATTGGCAAGAAATGTTCAAAGTAATGAAAAGCAGGGACTTACAGACAGGATTGCTCTACCCAGCAAAGCTGTCATGTAGAATTGAAGGGCAGATAAAGAACTTCCCAGACAATAAAAATCTAAAGGAGTTCACCATAACCAAATTATTATTATGTGAAATGTTAAAGGGACTTATATAAGAAAAAGAAGAAAATCAAAACTATGAACAAATAATGGCAAAAATACATATCTACCAATTGAATCTAAAAAATAAACTAAGCAAACAAGAAGAACAGAGACAGAATCATGGACATAGAGAGCGTTTTGATGGCTGCCAGATGGGAAGGGCAGTGGGTGAATGGGTGAAGAGGTGAGGAGATTGAGGAGATTAAGAAGTAAGAATATGCAGTTAGAGAATAGCCATGGGGGTGTAAAGTACAATATAGGAAATGTAGTAGACAAAAAACTTATGTGCATGACCTGTGGACATGAACAAGGTGTGGGATTGACTGAAGGCTTGGGAGTGCTGAGTGGAGGGAGGCAAAGGAAGTAAAATCAGGACAACTGTAATAGCACAGTCAAAAAAATATAATTAAAAAAATAAAAGCATCCCCAACAGGTGCTGATTTACCATATGTTCCACTACCTCTAGAGAAAGTGTTTCTAAAGCTTCTCCAGGTTCACCTGTACAATGTGCAACAACCCTCTTCCTTTCTCCCTTTGCACAATTCTAAACATTTTATTCCATAGATTGTTCTTCCGTTTTGTAACATTTACAGCCATAAGTTTATTTTATAGTACATAACGCACCATCACTCAGTTAATTTGCTGGATTCTACACATTATTTGTCATTATTCCCATTTTATATATAAAAAGTTAGAAAGTTCAGTGATTTTTCCACAATCCCATGGATATTAAAGGGAAGAGCCAGGAGTCCAGTGGAGATCCTTTTTTTGGAAATCCAGTTGTCTTTTCTACGATAAACTTTTCCTGCTTCTCTGTGGAAAGAGATCACAATTTATAGTATGATTTCATTAATCGTGGGATGTGGGTTTACATTAAATGTAAAGGTAGAGCCAGGAAGTTAGCCTGCCAAAATCAGAAGCACCCACAACCCA
Source organism: Anoura caudifer (assembly GCA_004027475.1). Classification (NCBI taxonomy): domain Eukaryota; kingdom Metazoa; phylum Chordata; class Mammalia; order Chiroptera; family Phyllostomidae; genus Anoura; species Anoura caudifer. Next base: position 107,986 of record PVKU01000604.1, read on the forward strand.
TTATTTAAGAAATAAATGCAGGAATAAGTAGGAAATCTCCTAAATCTCCTGCAAAAGAGATGATTTGAAACATCCTTGATTTTCTCTTTAGTCACTTAATCCAAGCTTTCTGCCTCTATTTGCTGCAAATACACAAGTTCAGTGGTTGAGCTCCTACCTGTCCATTATGCCTCCTGTGCTAGGTAAAAAATCCTGTGGATCTAATTTCTTGTCCAATAGATCTAATTTCTTGGTCATTTGTCATTTTATTTTTTAAAGCAACATTGCCACCATTTATTTTTTTTAAATATGTACTCTTTACTATATTTTTTCCTTTATCATTTAGTCCCCTCCTACCCTCCTCCCACCAGCAATTGCCACACTATGTTTTTTTTGTTTTTCTTGTGGATTCCTTATGACTGTAGAATCCTAAGGCAGATATGGTACAAATAAAATCTGAGCAGGTCAGATTCTAAATATATGGTTCATTTGCAGAATATCATCAGGTTCAAGGGTTTTGGTGTCAGGTTGGTCATTGAGACTTATTTCTACCATGCCTGCCATTTGATTAAATGGTAGATATTTATTATTTTTATAAAATTTCAACTAAAAGATATTTTTGGTAATATTAAAGAAGATATAAAATAAATGCAGAATGTATACTTATATACAAACATGCCCACAGTAAACACTAGGCTGAATGCCAGAGAAAAGCTGAAAATTATCTATCAGGAGGCAACAGAAGCAAAGACTGAATGGTAAGAGGCAGGTTGTGGTGGGTTAATTTAGTGGGAAGAAATGATAACAGTATATATAGCAATCATTCAGCTCTCAGACTTGTGGAGCAATTTAAAAGAAAACCCTGCAGGGTAGCTCTGCTGGCTTCATTCTGCTTGAACTACCATAGCAGGAGCCAGAGCAAGTGCTTCAAACCCAATCAGAGACCCAGCAGCTGTTACAATATCCAAAGCAAGCCCAAGATCGGATAGTCATACTGGGATGCATGGTATGAAATACTCTATAAGAAGAGCCCTTTTCTCTTCAACATCTGTACTTCCACATGTTTAGTATAAATGGAGCATTTCTTCACCAGAATTAGATGTTCCTAATAAGATGCATTTTTAATTTAATAGTAAACTTCCAATCTATTTAACTACAATATGATGTTGACAGTTGTAAGCAGCTTCTGATATTCTAACATTACTCTGACTCTACTTACAAGTGAATTACAATAATGATAATTGAAAATGAAAGATATCTAACCAATTGATTTTTATGAGTAATGAATTAATTGCAAATTCCCAGAAATCCCCTATACACACCAATTACGTTAATGCCACCGAAGAACAAGCAATATATATGCTAGGACTCCTGTGTTGTTTTAAAATGTTTTTCTTATAATCACAGTAGTGATCTAGAAGTGAGATATTGACTGAGGGTTAATGACTGGCAAGGAAAGTACATCTGACATTAACCCCAAATAAATTCCCTATACTTCCATAATTATTTCAAAAACATCACTAACATGTATAGACTATAAATAAAACCTTCAATGATCTCTGGGTCAGTGCTTGTTCCTCTCTTGAATGTTACTAACTTTCTTAATTATCTGAAAGGGTTGTCAAAGACAAATTAGGAAACTTTGTGAATAAAATGTTCTACAAATATGAGAAATACTGGAGGCATGCTGTATCATCAATGTTCTTCCAAAACAATGAATACAACAATTGTCAAGGCAAAATGGTGAAGCAACTACCCAACTGAGAAACGAATTAGTAAACTGGAAAACAGTTCCGACGAAATCATGAAGAATAAAGCACCATAAATACAAAATAATATAAAATATGGAAGGTGAATCAAGACAAATGTAGGATAGAAGAATGAGAAAATATAATACAAGTCTGAGAGAAAGTATAGAAGGAAAGAACAAAGTTGACATTCGATAAGAAAATAGCTGAGAATGTACCTGTAGTGATTGCTGAAAAGTAAGACTAAAAATTTAAAGGAGAAACTTAGTCTGAGAGTGTAAATATAAACAAGTCCACACTTAAACATCTCTTGTGAAGTTGGAGGTCACAGACAAAGAAAGAATATCTGAGGTTACTAAAGGAATGTCACATCAGCTACACAGGTATAACATTTAGAACAATAGTATACTTTTAAGCAACAATAAAAATTCTGGAAGACAATGAAAAAATATCTTCAGTATTTTGAAGTACGGAAGACCAACCTAAACCCTAAGCTCAGATAAAGCATAACAAATATAAAATAAATTAATTTTGAAATATAAAAGAAAGGCTATTTTACTAATTACACATTCTCTTGGAAAGAACTGCTAAAGAAAGAAGCAATGAACAAGAATAAAATAAAAACCAGAGAAAAGAAATAGAATACCTGAAACAAAATTGAACAAAGAAACAGATAAATATATTTCTAAGTAAAATAGTTACAAATATAATAAGAAAAACTAATGACAATATGTACTTAAAAATATTGTGGTAAGAACACTTCAAATGAGGTCTTATCCTCTAAAAAATTTTAAATGACCAAAATTTTATTGTTAACTATAGGCACAATATTATACAGATGATCTCTAAAATTTATTTATCTTGTACAGCTGTAAGTGTATATCCATTAAATAACAAGACCCTCTTATTCCCTGTACCCAAGTCCTGGAGACCACCATTCTACTCTGTTTTACAAGTTTGGCTCTTTCAGATACCTTATATAAGCGTAATCGTGCAAACATTTGTTCTACAGTGATTGGCTTATTTACTCAGCATAATGTCCTCCAGGTTTATCCATGTTGTCACACTTAATTGGATTTCTTTTTTTTTTTTAGGCTGAATTATATTTCATTGTTCATATTGTATATACCACATTTTCTTTATCCATTCCTCTCGAGGTAAACATCTGGATTGCTTTCATTTCCTGACTATGGCCAAGAGTGCTGCTATGAACTTCGGGTGCAAGTACCTCGTCAAGACCCCCCTTTTGATTCTTTTGTACATACACCAGAAGTGGAACTGCTGGATCCTAGGTCAATTTATTTTTAATTTTTGAGGAACCTCTGTACTGTTTCCATACCAGTGGCACTGTTTTACATTCCTAACAACAGTGGGCAGTGTACCAATTTCCCTACAGCCTCACCAACACAACCCCCTTTTTTTTTTTTAATAATAGCCATTGTCGTAGATGGGCTGTGGTATCTCCCTGCGGTTTTTATTTGCATTTCCTTGTAGGCTATTTATATGTCTTCTCTGGAGAAGTGTTTGGTCAAGTGTTTTGTCCAGTTTTAAAATTCAGTTCTTTGGAGGAGCGGGGTGGCTTGAATTTTAAGAGCCCTTTACATATTTTGGATAATAATCCCTCATCGGATATATGGTTTGCAAATATTCTCTTCAATTTCTTAGGTTGCCATTCACTCTATGGATTGTTTTCTTCGCTATGAAAATGCTTTTTAGTTTGATCTAAAAGTTTCAAAATAAGCTATAAAAAAACCCTAATGAAAATGAGGGATGGATCATGATTTTGGAGGTAATGTTCTAAGGCCCCTATGTAGCTCATATATGATAGAGATAAAACTACTGAAAAATAAAAATAAAAAACAAAACTTTCAAGCAAGTAAAGGAAGAAATGAGCAATAAAAATATGATTATCCGTTCCAAGAAATGTTGGAAAATGAGAAATAACACAATATCATAATGATCAGTAAACACAAAATGAAAAATATATATTAATAATCACAATGGATTAATGAACTAAAGGGTGGTAGGAGGTGCTTGTGGAATGTTCACAGAATGCACATGCCTGTGCAGTCTTAAAGGCAATCAACAGCTGAGGATCAATTTTGTCGCATGGTAGCTGAAATGAGCAGCTGTTACTAATGGTCAAAATGTTTAGGGACATCAATGGTGGCTCATCATTAGGAATTCCTTGTTTGATATTTGGGATTTTCTAAAATAAAAATTCCCTACTAAAGGAAATTCTTTAAGCCCAGACTGAATGAAAACTTACGGTAGATGTGGATTTTATATGTTGACTTTATTTTTATTTTTTTATTTTAATTGTTGTACTTGTACAGTGATCTTTTACTACCATCCCAACCTACCACCCCTACCTTCCCCACCTCCCTCCCATATCCACCCCCTCTAGTTTTTGTCCATGTGTTTTTCATACCTGTTGCTCCAAACCCTTCCCCTTTTCCCCTGAAATTCCCTCCCCTCTCCTTTCTGGTTACTGTCAGCCTATTCTCAATTTCAGTGTCTTTGGTTATATTATGTTTGTTTGTTTTGTTGATTAGGTTCCTGTTAAAGGTGAGAATATATGGTATTTTTCTTTCACCACCTGGCTTATTTCGCTTAACATAATGCTCTCCAGTTCCATCCATGCTGTAGTGAAGGGTAGGTGCTCCTTCTTTCTTTCTGCTGCATAGAGTTCCATCGTGTAAATGTACCATAGTTTCTTGATCCATTCATTTACTGATAGGCACCTAGGTTGCTTCCAACACTTGGCTATTGTAAATTGTGCTGCTATGAATATTGGGGTGCATATGTTCTCTTGGACTGGTGTTTCAGGGTTCCTAGGATATACTCCTAGCAGTGGAATTGCTGGGTCAAAAGGTAGATCCATTTTTAGTTTTCTTAGAAATTTCCATACTGCTTTCCATAGTGGTGTACCAGTCTGCAATCCCACCAACAGTGCACTAGAGTCCCATTTTCTCCACAACCTCTCCAACACTTGCTGTTTGTTGCTTTGTTTATGAAGGTCATTCTGACTGGTGTGAAGTGGTATCTCATGTAGTTTTAATTTGCATCTCTCTGATAGCTAGCAATATCGAGCATCTTTTCACGTGTCTCTAGATCCTCTGTATGTCCTCCTTGGAGGACTGTCTGTTCAAGTCTTTCACCCATTTTTTAATTGGGTTGCTTGTCTTCTTAGAGTGGAGTCATGTAAGTTCTTTATATATTTTGGAGATTAAATCCTTGTCTGAGGTATCATTGGCAAATATGTTTTCCCATACAGTTGGTTCTTTTTTTTATTTTAATACTGTTTTCTTTAGCTATGCAGAAGCTTTTTATTTTGATGAGATCCCATTTGTTTATTCTTTCCTTTATGTCCATTGCTTTAGGGGACATATCAGTAAAAATGTTGCTGCGTGAAATATCTGAGATTTTCCTGCCTATGTTCTCCTCTAGGATGTTAATGGTTCCATGGCTTATATTTAAATCTTTTATCCACTTTGAATTTATTTTTGTGTATGGTGTAAGTTGGAGCTCGAGTTTCATTTTTTTGTATGTAGCTGTCCAGTTCTCCCAACGCCACTTGGTGAAGAGGCTATTCTTACTCTATTTTATGTTGCTGCCCCCATTGTCAAATATTATTTGACCATAGAGACTTGGGTTTATTTCTGGGCTCTCCATTCTGTTCCACTGGTCCGTGTGCCTGTTTTTATGCCAGTAACAAGCTGGTTTGATTACAATACCCTTGAAATACAGTTTGGTATCAGGTATTTTGATCCCGCCTACTTTGCTCTTCTTTCTCAAAATTGCTGCAGGTATTCGGGGTCGTTTATGGTTCCATATAAATTTTTGAAGTGTTTGTTCTATGTCTGTGAAATATGCCATTGGTACTTTAATAGGTATTGCATTGAATCTGTAAATTGTTGTGGATAGTATGGACATTTTGATTATGTTAATTCTTCCAATCCATGAACACAGTATATGTTTCCATTTGTTTGTGTCTTCCTTGATTTCTTTCTTCAGTGTTGTGTAGTTTTCTGCTTACAGGTCTTTTACCTCCTTGGTTAGGTTTATTCCTAGGTATTTTATTTTTCTTTTTGCTATATCGAATGGGATTTTTTAAATTGATTTCTGCTTCTGCAGTTTCCTTCTTGGGATACAAAAATGCCTTTGATTTCTGGATATTGACTTTGTATCCTGCTGTTTGGCCAAATTCTATTATTAGGTCAAGCAGCTGATTGGCCGAGTCTATAGGATTTTCTATGTACACTATCATGTTATCTGCAAACAATGATAGTTTTGTTTCCTCCTTTCTGATTTGGATGCCTTTTATTTCCTTTTCTTGTCTAATGGCTGTGGCCAATACTTCCAATACTATATTGAATAGAAGTGGTGAAAGTGGACAACCTTGTCTTGTTCCTGATCTTAGTGGAAAAGATTTTAGTTTTTGCCCGTTGAGTATGACATTGGCTATAGTTCTCTCATATATGGTCTTTATTATGATGAGGAATGTTCCCTTTATTCCCACTTTGCTGAGTGTTTTTATCATAAATGGGTACTGTACCTTATCAAATGCTTTTTCCACACCTATTGATGTGATCATGTGATTTTTGTCTTTGCTTTTGTTTATGTGATGTATTACATTCACTGATTTGCAAATGCTGAACCATCCTTGCATCTGTGAGATGAATCCCACTTGGTCACAGTGTATGCTCTTTTTAATGTATTGTTGGATGCGGGTTGCCAATATTTTGTTCAGGATTTTAGCGTCTATGTTCATCAGTGATATGGGCCTGAAGTTTTCTTTCTTTGTTGTGTCTTTATCTGTTTTGGGATTAGGATGATGCTGGCTTTGTAAAAAGAGTTTGGGAGTCTTCCATCGTTTTGGATTTTTGGGAATAATCTGTGAAGGATAGGGGTTAGCTCTTCCTTAAATGCTTTGTAAAATTCTCCTGTGAAACCATCTGGTCCAGTGCTTTTGTGTGTCGGGAGCTTTTTGATTACTGCTTCAATTTCATCTGCTGTTATTGGTCTGTTCAGGCTTTCTGCTTCTTCTTCATTGAGTTTTGGGAGATTATATTTTTCTAGAAACATGTCCATTTCACCTAAGTTTTCAAATTTCCTGGCATACAGTTCTCCATAGTAATTTCTTACAATCCTTTGTATTTCTGTGGTTTCAGTTGTAATCTCTCCTCTTTCATTTCTGATTGTGTTTATTTGGGTCCTCTCCCTTTTTTCTTGATGAGCCTGCTTAAAGGCTTATCAATTTTGTTTATCTTTTCAAAGAACCAGCTCTTGGATTTATTGATCCTTAGAATTGTGCTTTTAGTCTCTATGTCATCTAATTCTGCTCTGATCTTGGTTATTCCTTCCTTCTACTTGCTCTGGCCTGTCTTTGTTGTTGTTCCTCAAGTTCTTGTAGGCATAGGGTTAGATTGTTTGTTTGAAATGTTTCTATCTTATTTTAGGTAGGCCTGTATGGCTATGAATTTCCCTCTGAGGACTGCCTTTGCTGTGTCCCATAAATTTTGGGTCATTGTGAGTTCATTTTCATTTGTTTCCAGAAACTTTTTTGATCTCTTCCCTGATTTCATTTTGACCCATTCATTGTTTAATAGCACGCTATTCAATCTCCATGATTTTGAGGGTTTTGTGTTTTTCCCCTTGGGGTTGATTTCTAGTTTCAGTCCCTTGTGGTCGGAGAAAATGCTTGGTATGATTTCAATTTTCTTGAATTTGTTGAGGCTTGTTTTGTGTCCTATCATGTGTTCTAACTTAGAAAATGTTCCATGTGCATTTAAAAAATGTGCATTTTGTTTCTTTGGAAGGAAGGGCTCTCGCTATATATATATATATATATCAGTTAAGTCCATTTCATCTAGAATGTTGTTCCATGACACAATATCTTTGTTGATATTTTGTTTGGAAGATCTGTCCATTTTTGACAGTGGGGTGTTAAAATCCCCTACTATAATTGTGTTGTTGTCAATATCTTTCTTGAAGTCCTCTAAGATTTTCTTTATGTATTTGGGTGCTTCTATGTTGGGTGCATATATATTTACAATGTTTGTGTGTTCTTGGTGGATTCTTCCCTTGAGTTTTAGTTAGTGACCTTCTAGGTCTCTTTTTATGGCTCTTCTTTTCAAGTCTATTTTGTCTGATATGAGTATTGCTACCTGTCCTTTTTTTTTTTTTCTGTCCATTTGCTTGGAAAATTTGTTCCTAGCCCTTCACTTTGAGTCTGTGTAGGTCTTATGTCCTGAGATGGGTCTCTTGTAGGCAGCATATGTGTGGGTCATGGTCCCTTATCCATTCAGCTATTCTATGTCTTTTGATTGGAGCATTTAATCCATTTAAGTTTAAGATTATTATCAATAGGTACTTATTCATTGCCATTTTTGTGCCTGTGTTCCTCTCCCTCTATCTCCCCTTTCCTTCCTTTCCTTAAAGCAGTCCTCTTAGTATTTCTTGCAGAACTGTTTTAGTAGAGGTGTATTCTTTTAGATGTCTTTTGTCTGGGAAGCTCCTTATTTGGCCTTCTATCTTGACTGAAAGTCTTGCTGGGTAAAGTAGTCTTGGTTGCAGGCCTTTGGTTGTCATTACTTGGAATATTTCTGGCCATTCTCTTCTGGCTTGGAGCATTTCCATTGAGAAGTCAGCTGCTAACCTAATTGGGGCTCCCTTGTATGTTATTTCCTTTTACTCCCTTGCTGCCTTTAAGATTCTCCTTTTGTCTTAGAATTTTGCATTTTAATTATGATGTGTCTTGAAGTGGGCCTCTTTGGGTTCCTCTTGATTGGGACTCTCTGTGTTTCCTGGATTTGTGTGACTTTTTTCTCATCAAATTAAGGAAGTTTTCAATCATTACTTTTTCAAATTGGTTTTCTATCCCCTGCTGTTCTTCTCCTTCTGGAATCCCTATTATATGGATATTATTACGTTTCATATTGTCTCACATTTCTCTTAATCCCTCTTCATTCTTTCTGAGCCTCTTTTCCTTTTCTTGCTCTTTCTGGTTTTTTTTTTTTTTTTTCCCTACTTTGCCCTCCAACTCACTGATCTGATCTTCTGCTTCATCAATTCTGTTTCATTCCTTCTACTGTTTTCTTCAGTTCAGTAATTGTATCCTTCATTTCCTCTTGGCCCTTGTTGATAGTTTCTATTTCCTTTTTCATGTTGATATAGTTTGCAGTGAGTTCCTTGTAGCTCCCCTGTAGTTTCTGGTAGCTCATTGAAAGCTCATGGAGCTTCCTGACAACCACTGCTTTGAACTCAAAATCTGGTAGTTGAGTTGCCTCCATTTCATTTAGCATTCTATCTGGGGCTTCTTCCTTTCCTTTAATTTGGGGATTGTTTGTTTGTCTTCCCATTGTTTGTGAGACTCTTCTTGTTAGCCTCAACTTCTTAAATTGATCTGTTCTGGTGTCCTGGGTTTATAGTTTGAACTTACGTGGTAGAATACCTGTGAGATGCAGTGGTGCAGTCTCCTTTGGGAATCCTGGTAATCACAGCTTCCACTTTCTCAACTGTTGGATTGCCCCCTCTTTGAGACCAACTCTGGTTTTTTCATTGTTCCAGTTTTTTTTGTTGTTGTTGTTTTTGTATCACTTGTGTGTATTTAAAAAGCAAAAAGAGGAAGAAACAAAATGAAAAAGGAAGAAAAATAGAGGAAGGAAGAAGAGATGAAATTGGAAAGAAAGAAAAAGGAATAAAACAAGAAAAAAGTAAAGAGAGGCAAAAGGAGTTGAGGGGTAAAAAAGATAAAAATAATGAAAAATAATAAGAAATTTTTTTTTTAAATCACAAATTTGAACAAACAAAGAAACAAACAAACAAACAAACAAAAAATCATGTTTCCACACTTGCCAAGCTTGATTTTCTGGTCTTGCTGGCTGCAAAGGCCGAGAGGTGATGGTATTGCTTTTCTCCCTGTTCAGCAATCAGGTATATTTGGGCTAGTCCTCCCAGGGCTAGCCCGGCACCTCTGCACACAGGGCCTCAGGCATGTTCTGAGTCTCCTGGAGAGCGCGCACTTTCCCGAGTTCATAGGTGTGAGCCCGGGTCTCCTACGCCATGCATTCACCCCAATTTCACGAGAGTGAACTCCATGGATCATGCATAACCCGGGGTTCACATGTGCGGGCTCCGATTCTCCCATGGATTGCTTGCACTCCCCAGGTTCCGGGAGTGAGCCACAGGTCTCCAATAGCGCAGTTGTCCCCTCCATGCACGGGTGCCTTTGTCCACTGGTCTCCGGTCACACAGCTGTCTGCTGTCGCATGCAAGGGACTGCCCATGGTGGCATGCAGTTGTCTCTGTTTGCATGTGGGCGTCTTCAGTTGTGTAGCCCTCTGCTGTTGTGCTCAAACCAGCTTGCTCCCTAGATCCCCGTAGCAGGCCTGGCAAGCGCCAGTCCCAGGGCCTCAGCATCCCTGGTCTCCACAGCAATACCTGGGCTCTTACTGTTCGAAGTACTCTCCTTGCAGTCTGATTTTTCAATGTCCACTACAACCTTCGATCTCCTACTTTCAAATATGCTGTGTTTTCACTTGTTAACCACTCTGTTTCTCTGCAGATCAGCCAGGTTCCTCTTCTGTGTGCAGGGGGAAATGGAATCTGCTCCCTCCTACTGCACTGCCATCTTCCTTTTCCATATGTTGATTTTAAAGGTTTCTTTTTAATGCTATGTCTAGGGGTTTTTTTAGGTGCATAAATCCAAAAACTTGTAAACATGGAATGTTTTTCTCAGTTTGAAGCATTATCCAGAGAGTATTTTGAGGATTTGTTTTACTCATCATTGTATTTCAAGGCCTTAGTATAGTATCTGACACTTAATGCATGGCAATGAACAATTCTTGAATTGAAATGAAGACTCTGGCAGATTTAATAAAGTCTTAGAAAATAAAAAAGCTAAAAAGGATATATGTATAGTCTGTGATAGTAAAAATAGGAACAAAGTTATTAAAATTTATAAAATCATACATTGGGAAATATAAAGAACATATAGAAAGTCATAAATATTTTGCAAAGTATACAAGAAAAATAGTAACTTTACCCAATGCATTTGGGTATAACCAACTATGACAGACCATAATTCTAAACCTGCAACTATTATGTGTAGAGAAGTATTAGTGTTTTCAAAGAAGAAATTATTAAAAACGATAGTTTCCGTCTCAGGAGAGTTTGATGAGAAGTACATATTCTAGAGGCAACCTATATTCAGATAGACAAACGTATCGAGTTTTCTGTCCAGAGAGTGGACTGTAGACTTTGACTTTACTTTTCCATCTGGAAGGGGTCAAATAATTTTCATTAAGAGGGGGATATCAGAACTTTATTTATTGGAATAAATGTTCTTCCTGGCATGATTCAAGTATGTAGTAAGCCAGAGTTTTCTCTATGCATGTTGCAGAATCACTTTTTAATCTCTATAAGTTACTTCTATTTTACTAAAATAAAGTAGCACCATATTTACCAAAGATTATTTCACCTTGCCCATAACAACAGAGGTGAGAAAGTTTTAGTTCTCATCAGATTTGAATTAATGGCCTTTTGTTTTCATTTATAAGAGACCCACCCTACCAACCACACACTCCCCTCCTTAGTGGACATAGACAGTGGGTGGTTCCATAGCTCAGTTTCTGTGAAAATACAATGATTGTTATTTACCTACTTGAGAGAACACTTGAGAGATACAAACTTTACCTGTTTCAAGCTGCTCAAGTTCTGCTGAGATCACCGAGCCTTGTCTAATCCTTCAGATCTGAGGTGTGTCGCTGCTAACACATTTTTCATTTACCTGTTAAATTTTTATTTATAAACTGCTCTTTCCCCCAGAAGTCGTTAATACAATTTCCCAGATTTATTTGTACAACAATGTTTCACAAACATGCCTGATCAATAACTAAAGAGCTTGTAAAAAATTCAAATGTATAGACACATCCTGGAAGATTATGATGTGGCATTTTGAAGAGAACTAGAAACCTGTGTTAAGTCTCCCCAAGTGACTCCTAAAATCAGACAAGGTTTAGAAACACTGATTCACAACCGTCACTCCTTCAGCACTTCCTCTGTATGCCATGTGGTACTCTGCACCCTCAAAAGAGGGAACGCCCTCTTAAGGATGAGCTCATACCCTCATACTGGGAAGATCAAACCCAAGCACTGTGACCCTTGCTCAGAAGTTCAGAAGAGATCAATATCAGGATTTGTTTTGGCTTTGTTCTTCCAGAATGTATCCAATAATGGTATTGAAAACATCTGCTTTTTTAAAAAACAAATATGGATGTAATAAAATAAATGCTAAGTTGCAGATAAAGAAGCACATGGAAATGTAAGAAAGCAAATTTGTAACTTATAAGGAGTAACACAGCCACAAACTTGTGATTCCAGTCGGCCAGCCCTGGAAGACCCTCACCATCCTGGGCCATTTGATAGGCACTTTTCTTGAGAAACCAAGTCACATTTGCCTTGTTTGTACGTCACTTTTGGATTGATATTTTTGCTTGTTCAATAATGCAAAATCAGTGCTTAGTATTGTGACAGTCGTATTGCATACCCTCAATGAACACATGTTGAGTAAAAGAAGGGTGTGAAGAAATAAACATGTTTTAGAGAAATAAAGTAGTCTGCATTCAATGTTTTTTAAAATTTTTCTATTGATTTTAATTAAGCTCTTGCTGAACTTTTAAGGAGAAAAATATTTCTATATCTTTCCTACAGGTTTTTTATATTCTTAACAGATAAAATCAGAATACTCAGCATTACAATGTATACCCTCAAATGATGGCTTCTGAAATCAGCTTACATTGAATGTGATTAAAAGAAAGCTCTGAGATAAAAAATAATGGATTCTGTTCTTGATATGAAAAGCAGAGACAATAGCTTTTGTAGAAAAAATTAATAAAAACAGAATTTTTCTTGTGAAAATTGTTTTTAAAGTGGAAGTGTATTGTGTCTCATGAGATGTTGATTTACAAGGTCTTCAGTTGCAGGTTTATAAACCTTAGTCTCTTTTCTTTTAAAATACAGGTTCTTTCCCAAAAAAACTCTCTTATTTACCTCAGGGGGGAAAAATCAATACTATTACAGAAAAAAAAAAAGAGACATTCTTATTCTCATATGGTTCTTTGAAGCAACAGATGTTAGAATTAACAAATACATTACACATCATCTTTCAAAATAGAAAACATGATGACCAAATTGGAACATTTTTAATCTAAAAGTTTGAAAATAGCTAATTGTTGGTATCTCACTGAAGTAATTAATTATAGAATGGGTCATTTTCAATAACATTTTTTCTGACAAGTATCAGAATTCCTCACACTATTTAGTGGAAACTCAACAGAACACCATTATTCTGTCTTTATATACAAAATTAATGCTTCAACATAGGAAATTCCATATGCAGGTTTGGTAATTTTTCCTTAAGCATATTAGTACCATTGTGTTAAATCAAATTGCTGTGTTAAATGAGGGACAGGTGAAGAAGATATAGATGATAAAACCTAGAACACAAAGTCAATAAAAATATACTATAAAATTGTTAAGAGAAGTTAAACATCATCATAGCATTTTAATCCCTAGAACTAGGTTATTTATCTTGAAGATGGAAAGTATTCAGAACCACAGAATTTAAGAACCAAAGGAACTTAGGAGCATTTGAAGGCACAATTAAAACAAAATATTTTTTTTTGCTAATTGTAAATTAATGTAACTTAATATCCAGGAAGTGGCATCATTTAGACATATAAGGAGGTTCAAAAAAAGTTCAGTAGTCATTGAAGATCAGGGCTTCCCAAGGCATTTCCCTGTGACTGACACATCACATGGATCGAAGGTCTGGTCCATATGGTTATTTTCATTTGGTCCTTTTCTTTGTATCCATCTTCAAGCAGCAAAAATGGGTGCAAGCCTTGCCAATAATAACTAAAGTGTTAGCACCTGACATTCTTTCTGGCCAAACATTGCAGGGAAGTGGTGGATAGTTTAGAATCTATGAAAATTTTTGGATTTTTGTGAAAACATTTAAATCAAGTAAATATTGTATTTTTTAAATGGGTTAAGTTGCTGATAGTGGATCTACTTAGGCTAGCATAGAAAAGAAATGAAGATATATACAGAAGTTGAGTTCTCACAAAGTACAGTAGTTTTCTTAAGCCTGGAGCTAATGTGTCACACACCAAAAGAGAAACATAGGGAACTGCCTGCCCACTTGGGTGTCTTTTCTCTGTGCTGTCTGAAAGCCTGCTTTATTTTGATAATAGACTCTCCTAAATACAAGTCATTGAAATGCTGTGAAGGGAATACTGTGACTCCATAATCTTCGAGAGGCTTTGAAATTCAATGTGATGTTCTTTATGTTGAAGAATGGTGGAAAATCAAGGGCAATCAATCCTGATGCTTTCAAATTTATAGATATTTTGGCTGGAGGGACTGAAAAAGATTTATCCCTCTAGAATATTTCACGTCTGCTCTCTCTCTTCTTCACCTCGAGGTCTACATGCTCTTGGAATAGTAGAGAAAATGTTTGCAAATGGATATCAGCTGCTGAGTCTAATTAGCAGCTTTTCAATAATAAATATCCCAAACAAAACAGACAAAACAAAAAAAAAGAAATTTTATATTTGGTCTACCAATATTTCATTTTACCATGACCTTTGCTATTTTACCACCTGTAGTAAGTGATGTATGCTTCACCTCTATCTTCTAACATCTCACCACAGAGAATCTAGGTCATATTTGTTATTATACACAGTAAAAACACCAAGTATTTTCTATTTGACCTTTGCAACTCTCTCCATCATCCTTCTTGTCACTATTTTGTCTCCTTCAGGTGATCCAAATGTGGAAAATAAAAATCTTGATCTTGTTACAATTAATTTCTTCCTGCTTTTCCAATTCTTAAATAACCTTGAACAGTCTTTTCTCATTCAATAGAAATAATGCAAACTTGTTTGAGGCTGACACTATCTCTTAGGCCTTTCTGTTCACCGAAACCACTGCTTCCACTTCTCCATTGCACCCTTCTCCCTAGAAAAGACTCCTCTTCTGGATGAGCACTCTCTCAGTCTATCTTCCTCCTCCTTTTTTTCTTTCTCTCTTTTTATTCATGATTCCTTCTCTCTGCCAATTTTTCCTTTAAAAATACCCTTTTATAATCAAAGGTGAGATTCTTTTTATTCATGTATTTTTTAAAAAATGGGAATTAGTAGATTGCCAAAATCTCTGAAAGTAGATATTCCAACAATAGAACAATCAACCTAATCTAAAGGGGTTTTAACATTTGAAATAGCAAAGTCTTTCACTTTATAGTGTCATATTTGTGATAATTCATAATAATAATAAATGCATAATAGTAACTCCAAAAAGGTATCCTTTGAAAAACCAATGTGATCCATTACTGGATCAGGCGATGTTACACTGACTGATTGGTTAATTGATTTTTGGTAATATGTAAGACTATTCATAATTATAAGAAACAATAAAATAGATCAAACCTAGTAGAAAACATACAACCAACCAAACAACACATGAAAAGAGAGAAGTAACAATATTAACTTGTATATTTTATGGTAATAACTAATATTTTAGAGACAAATCAGATTTTTCATGAAGCTGAAGATTTAGTTTCATGATTCATAACAGAGCTATTTTCCTACTAAAGGAAAATCTATATCATTAAGAAATTTTTAGAATTTTAAAATACCCACCATGACATGACTGTTAATTGGTATCTATATGTGGAAGAAGGCCTTTTTAGCAATTTTTTTTAAGTTCACAACTTAAAAGGTGCAGAAGACCTTTCATACCCACCATTTCACTTTCTGCAGTTACACATGGTCAGCCACACTCTGAAAATATTAAGTGAAAAAATTCAGGAATAAAAAGTTCAATAAACAATTTTTTAGTTTTAAATTGCACACTGAGTAGTATGACAAAATACACAATACAATATACAGATGATTTGTATTGTAGATTTGTATACCTGAAACCTATACAATTTTACTAACCAATGTCACCCTCATAAATTGTATTGAAAAATAAAAAAGAAATACAAGAAATTTTTATTATTCAATGAAATGGAGTAGAACTAAAAATATAAAACAAGTGCTATTATTTCTTGGTCGCTATTAATTAATTGTTTAGATTATAAATTACATTATATAAAATATGTTTCTGAATATTTATAGGTAAATGCTTAAAATAATACCATACAAAATTGGAGCTCTAGGGGGAAAAGCTATGAAATATTGAAGAAAAAAGCCATGTAAGTCCTATAAATTCTAGTTAACAGAACAAATATTTTGCTTTTGATAAAAAGAAAAAGATATTGCTTTTCTAATAGCATTGTCTCAATTAGTAGAAAAAAGAAGGAACTCTATAGTTTTAATAGAAGAACTGAAGCTAAAGGCATCAAAGTAAAGCTGATAGTGATTTGTCCTGATAGTGATTTTAGTGGTTTAACATAGACCAGTTATACATTTTATAAAATTAGTAATCTTTCATGTATTGAAAAATTTGAGGGAGAAAGAATTTCAAGTTATTAACTATATTACCTGGAGAATTTCTAACTAAAACATACTTTACTCAAATGCATGAGCCTAATGTGACTGCTGATGATGCACTGTTTATGTTCACTTTTACAAGGGTAACATAATAATGAGAATTATATTGCAATTTGTGTAAATGGGTATGTCAACCCTGTATTCTCACTAAGCAAGTGTCCCAAATAAGCTACTATGAAAAATGGTATAATGGGGTTAGCAGCACTCTTCATAGGTTAGCAGAAGTTAGTAAATTTAGCTGACTTACTGAATAAGCAGAAAAACTCTCACACATTCAATGTCTTGTGTCATTTAGGAATGACTGATTTTCTGAACAAATTTATCTAGCCTTGACCAAATGGGAAAGGGAAATAAAGTTGGAATTCAATTCCAGGATACCATTTCAATCCTTGACACTTTTTTTCTGCAATTTAAAGGCAAATTGTATAACTTGTAAACTCTCAATTTCTCAATTTTTTCAAGTGGACAAGGTAACAGTTCAACCTCTCAAAAGAGCTTAGAGAGGTTTAATGAAGTGACATACCTAAAATGTTATCTAGGGAAAAATATTTTTATTATCTCTGCAGATAATATCTCAGCTTGACTGGAGAAAAAAGATACCACAAGGTATCATTGTATTATGATGAAGCAATGAACTACCACCTGCAGGAAATTGGCTTCATGAAAGGTAACGACAAAGAGCACATCAGGATTACATGAAATCAATCAGAGGCAGGCAAGAAGAACACAAGCCAGATAAAGTGGAGTCTTTCATGACAGACAGGAGAATATATCAAAGCCATCCTTGCTAATTTCAAAAAGCCCACTCCCTTCTCTAGAAGTGAGAACATTACTTCAGACAGCATTCTGGCTCTGCTGGGCTTCTATGAAGATGTTGTAACCCCATTGGTGGATTTCTTAAAGAATAATTTAGAAATAAAAAGGGCTGGCAAATTTGAACACCGTTAATTTAGATCGCCAGTGGGAGAGAATTGAGTACAGTTTTCCACATTTATTTCTCCATCAGGAACTTGCTATTTGTATTAGCTGGGCAATTGTTTATGTATTTTAATTCTGAGCTGATATTAATTTAAATGTTATTTTCAAAAAAAAAAGCTGTATATTTTTTCCTTAAATTAAGAAGAGATATCTTTGCAAAACAAAACAAACAAAATAAAACAAGTTAGTTAAAAGAAGACGCCTTCTATCCCAGAATGGCAAAGTGGAAAAGTAGAAGGAGTGATGGATGAAATGATGGGTAGAATGGATCATGAATCATAGAGAGAGCTTCATGAAGGTAAATGTTTTTCCTAGGAAGAGGAGATTCTGCAAGGACGTGTGTGTAAGTTCTGGAATCCTATGCGTAAACTCAGTAGAGCATTCAAGTGTTCCAAGCACCCTGAGTCAAAGCTTATTTGTAGAACCACACCTATTAGTGGAATGGGCATCCTAATGATGGTCAATGTTCATTCCCAGGACAATGACATAGATATTAAGTACATAGAAGTTGTTTAGATAATGGGATAAGATTGCATATAATTGGAATCCCAATAGATATAAGGATTACTTCTCAGCTTTAAGTGTTTGCAGCCTGTGATACTGATAGAAAAGCTGAAGCCATCTACTGATATGGCAGTAATTCATCACCTAATAATTATAAAAGCTCTACCTTGAATGAATATCAGAAAGAAAATAAATTAACTAAATGCAGTGATTGCACTTTTATTGGTGCCTCTGGTTTGAACCCTTTCTAGTAATAGAGATGCTTTGAATTACCAGACTAGTTGATAGTGTAGTTTTAGTCTTGAGACCCAGGAAAATCTGATGTTTCTTTTCAAAAGCTGCTGGAGAAGAAAAATTATTTTATACTCATGGGAAGGTCAGACTTTTTTTGTTTCACTCAGGCCTTAAAGTGGTAGGTGAGACCCGCTCACATTATAGAGGAGAATCTGCTTTACTCAGTCTACCAATTTAAATGTGAATCTCATCCAAAAACAGTGACACAGAAACACCCAGGATTATGTTTGATCAGGGATGTGGGTAGTTAATCTATCATGCTTTCTTTGTTGTAAAACTACACTATTCCCTCATGCTTTCTCTGTTATGATGACCCAACTCATGATGCTTTCTTTATTATTCAACAATGCTATTCCCTTTCTTCGTAAAAAATGAATGGTCAAACAGCAAAATATAACTAAAAATAACTATGTTTTTAATATTTTGCTATTTTGTGATTTGTTTGCTTGTGGTGGTGACTTTGCTGGAAAAAAAGTAAGTCCTATTTAATGAAATTAAATTTAATATATTTATAAAACATGATTTTCTTAGACTATAAAATAGTTTTCAAGTGTCCTATCCCCTATGTGAATATGAAAGTCTTGACTATGGTCTAATATTGGATTCTAGTTATGTCTAAGAGGTAC
The DNA here is from genome assembly GCA_004027475.1 of Anoura caudifer. Classification (NCBI taxonomy): domain Eukaryota; kingdom Metazoa; phylum Chordata; class Mammalia; order Chiroptera; family Phyllostomidae; genus Anoura; species Anoura caudifer. The sequence continues at coordinate 126,676 of PVKU01000604.1, forward strand.
CTAATAGCACAATAGAACTAATATCCTGATCATCAACTTCCATCAGGATATTTTGTATAAAATTCTCAAGATAAAAACAAGTGTATTGTGACAGACAGCAAATGAGATTACCTGGGCTTACAGGCAGGGAAGGGTTGGTGAGAGTGGAAGGAAGGGATGACACTCAGGCAGGGTGGAAGTTTTAGAGAATGATAAAGACTCGCATTATCTTGATTGTGGTGTTGATTTCACAGATAGATGCATATATCAACATATATCAGATTTTCCCCTTTAAAAATGGTCAGTTTTTGTATATCAGTTATACTTCAAAAGATTAAAAAACAAACAAACATCTACTCTGGAGCAAGATGGCTTTCCTAGTTACTTGCAGTGTGACCCTGAACAGGTTTCCTGACCTCTCAGTGTCTGTAAAACCAGGGTGATTGCAGCGGCAATCTATCAGGCAACTCCCATACAGTGTTTAGAACACTATGGGCCATCTCGGTGTTTGTTATTATTATCTATGTTGCACTCTATTACAGCAATTGACATAGCACACTGCCTATAGAATATTATTCTTGGTGTTGCAAGGAGAATGAAAAATAAATGTTACAAGAGATAGAGACTCAGAAAAAGGAAAGCCTTCTTGAGAAAAAAACACAGACATGCAGTTACATACGAATATGTTATATGTTATATTTATATATAAATATAAGTACAATAAATAAATTTAAAGTTCTGTAGTTTGGACACAAATTTTAAAAGGTAAAGTATAAGCTAATAAATTTAAATTGTCTTTAGAATAATAATTTAATACATTAATTTTTGTGAATTCTGTTATCAACTACTCTGAAAAGTAAAAGAAACAGTGATAATGTTTTTTTTTTTTTAAGTAGATAAAATAGCCCAAACTGTCATTGAAATCTCATGTGCATATTTTCAGGGATAGAATTACAAACACACTATTCTCAAGTTAAGCCAAAGCAAATAAAAAAATAATCTAAATGAAGTCCTTTATTATAGCTTATTAAAAGCCAATATTTCTAGGTCTTCTCAGTTTTTCATTGCTAGTATATTTATTCTGTAGATTATTTCTAAAGTATCAATTTTCAAAAAATATAATGCTCCAAGTTATAAATAACTGCAATGAGCATGCCATCCTTCCTCTTCCTTTGCCCTCTGCATTCAGCCTTTTATTTGCCATCATATTTTCTATGGGTCATCTTAGGCATCACTTCTCTGGTCTATAGCATTTCTTCCTTGTGTTAAAAAAAAATGGTCCTTATTTGGTGAGTCAATAGTGTTAACTCCATCATGTTCCTCAGCTAGAAGGAGACTGAAAAAATCTAAATTGTGCTTTGAACATTCTAAATAATAGGGCAGTAGAATCATTTTTTCTTCATGATCTTGCCATTAGTTAATTCTACTCAGTTTCTGTTTTGCATACCTTCCTTAAGAGTTGTTAAGAGGATTGAGCGAATCATATGTTTTCTCCTTAGGTTATAGAAATACAAAAGGAAAAAATCTACTTGTCAGCCTGCTTTAAACGTGAAGCAAAGCAACTGTCACATGTCACAGATTAACAATGAATTAATTGTATTTTAGTGGGATTAAAAAAACTGCAAGTTATCAGTTGACACTCTACTTTTCACTGAGTGTCTATCCTAAGATATCCTGCAATGAGAGTGTGCTGAATTAATCTCTTAGATTATCTAATAAAATGCTATAATGTTAGAGCATTTCTTTTCTGCTAAGTTCATTTTCCTTCAGAGAATTAATCTTCCAGGTGTAATGAAAAATCAGATTGCCCTGACCGATATGGCTCAGTTGGCTGGATGCATCCCACAATGTGAAAGTTCACCAGTTTGACTCCCTTTCAGGGCACATGCCTAGGTTGCAGGTTCCTTTCTGGTCATGTCATGTGAGAAGTGACCAATCGATGTTTCTCCTTCTTTCCTTCTCCCTCTGTCCTCTCTCTCTAAAAATATATAAATAAAATTTTAATTAAAAAAAAATCAGATTTATTCTTGCCCTGGCTGGTGTAGCTCACTCAGTGGATTGAGCACAGGCCTGCAAACCAAAGGATCGAGGTTCAATTCCCAGTCAAGGCACATGCCTGGATTGCAGGCCAGTTCCTGACAGGGGACACACAAGAGGCAACCACACATTGATATTTCTCTCCCTCTCTCCTTCCCTTCCCCTCTAAAGATAAAATAAATAAAATCTTTAAACAATCAGATTTCTTTGGAGTATTCCTCTGGGTATTGAGCATTTTCAGCTTGCAAAAATCATCTCAGTTCAGCATGCAGTGGACATTTAATATATGTTGACTGGAATACTAGTAAGAGAATAGGCATATTTATTTTAGGAAGTGTTTTGGTTAAATACTAAAGCTTTGGAAGCATGAGATATATTTCTAATACTGATGTTGTGTGTGCCGAAGAAAGCACAGATATCCAAGAATTAATCACTAATAGATCATGTAATATTATTTTTAATTACATTATATTTACTTCCTGAAAATTGATAGTACACATGGTTAAAAGTTTATTTCAGATGTTTAACAAGTCAGATAGATGGTAGATAGAGAGAAAGATATATAATATAGATAGATAGATAGGTAGATAGATACAGACAGATATATCAAATTTTAAATATAAACAGATTTAACCACAAACAATTGGTACTAGGTAGTATTTGGTCAATTTTTAAGAGCATTAGAAAAAGAGGACATTTTTATATCCAATTGTACTGTTTATAGTAGCTCATCCTTCTTTTAGTAAAATGACATTTCAGCAGTTTCTACAAACTTGAAACATTATCAAACATGTTGGGTTTTCAAATAACAAGAAAGAATCACCTGTTATCTCTGACTTACAATTTACAAACCCTTTACAAATACTGCTGCCTAATCAGCACAACAATAGCATGGGTAGGAAGTGTTTTGAGATGATAATGGAAACACTAGACTCTGATTGTTGTATTAAAATTGGAGCAATTCATCACCCAGAGTCATTAGGCACTGATAACTTGGACAGTGTAAAGAAGACTTGCAGAGTTTTCAGTGTTCTTCAGTAAACACACAGCACCAGCTAAAAATGGTACATCTGTGTTAGAGTATAGATATGCATTGCTAAAGGAATTAGCAATTTGTTAATTAATTACTTTTCATTGAATTTATGGGGGTGACATTGGTTAATAAAATTGTATAGGTTTCAAAGATACAATTAATTATATAATACATCATCTGTAAATTGTTTTGTTTGTTCATCACCCCAAGTCAAGTCTCCTTCCATCAACATTTATCTCCCCTATACCTTCTTTTACTGCCCTTGCACCCCCTTTCCCTCTGGTAATCACCATACTGATTTTAAAGTATTAAAATATATTAACAAAATTGAATTATAGTGAATGGATTATATGGATTTGTATTTACTGTATTTCCTTATAACACTGATAAATGGCATACAATTTGTAACACTGTCATTTAATAATTAAAATGACTTATTATTTTGTTTATTGGTTTCTTATTTCAAGAGACTGTAATTTTGCCTTGTGATTAGTAACAAATCTCATTCAACAGCACCTTCTCATAAAAGTCAGCATGGAAAATTTTCCACACAGATTCATCTCTGCCTGAATTACACTAATCCTTTGATTGGGCTCAAGGAAAGGCTGAGATCCCTGTAGATTTTCTGATGCACTGACTATTCATAAGGACAATAACAAGGCACCAAGCAGTCAGAAATGTAGGCCTTGCACCTGCTCTTTGCCCTTAGCCAGACAGGTCCTGGGATGAGCCTTGCTGATTCTTCATTAAAGCTAAATCTAACTTCTTGACAATCTGAGGACTAAAGGGCTTTTGAGAGTTCTGTGCTTTAGGTAGTGGTTGAGACAGCCTTTTAATTGTTATATAAATCATGATTCTCTCCTTAAAGGAGACACAGTAGAAGTTTATTTACAGCACATAAAAAATGGAAGGTGCTTGCATATTTTGTGTGGGAGAAATTAGGAAATGATTTTTCTGAGTTCAATGTTGTTTGATGGTTTAGTAAACTTTTGAAGATAAGTTAATACTTACTGGACCCAAGGGAACTACTTAGATCTTATAAACAGTCACCATGGTGGCCTTAAATAATAAATCATCAGTCTGTACAGCATGCTCTTTTTTAATTAGGCAAACAAAGTTACTGACTTTTCATGTCTGAAATATTAGTTCTTCTTAAACATCAACATATCTATATTTCAAGACTCACATTGTAAAATAAGATTTGTTCATTCATAGTCAGATACTTAGAGCACTAGCTTCTTGTAGGCAAAATGATACTCATGCAAAGAACAGAGGACTTTTTTTTATTTTATAAAATCTTTATTATTCATTCAGGCATTTCAGCAAGAATAATTTAATACAAGGATAAGAAAATAGTCATAAAAATGACTATTATCTGATCAACAACTGCAATTCTTATGTGGAGGTTTTTCACCACATCAACAAATAATTGTTGGAAATAAGCTGGTGGTGTACAATTTAACTCAATCCAGGCATTATCTGCCTGGAAATAGCATTAGATTCCACAGGTTGACAGTTCAGTCCTATGAGACTACCCATTCCCCTCAGAAGCTAATTGTAAGTTGAGGTTGTCACCTGTGTTTCTGGCTAACCAACTGGATATTCTAACAACTCACTCCTTTCATTTGATTAATTTGCTAGAGTTACTCACAGAACTCAGAAAAACATTTTACTTACTAGATCCCTACTTTATTACAAAAGTATGTAGCTTAGTAATATGAGATGCATAGCACAAGATTTAGAGAAAGGCATGGAGCTTTCACGCTCTCTGAGCTCACCTCTCTCCTAGTACCTCCATAGTTACCTACATGGAAACTATCCAAACCCTAGACCCCATTCTTCTGGGATTTTATGGATAATTTGTTACATAGGCATAATTGATTAAATTTTTGACAATTGGTAATCTCCAACCTCTCTCCCCTCCCAGGAGGTTAGGAGTGAGATAAAGTTCCAACCCTCATCACACAATGGTTTATTGGCAAGAACCCCCATCCTTAGGTTACCTAGGTGTTTTCCTAAAGTCACCTCATTAATATCCCAAAAGACACCTTTGTTGCTCTTACCTAAACAATTCCAAGGGTCTCAGAAGCTCTGTGCCTGAAACTGAACAAAGACTAAATATATATTTCTTATTATACATCATAATATCACAGAATGCAGAAGGCCTAGTCTACCAATTCAGGGCACTTGGAATTGGTCCAGGTTCATGCATAATCCCTTCTACACATTTTTCCAAGTAAGTATCCATTATGGTTAATTGAGAACAGGCTGACAGTCATCAGAGAGGAGAGGGGAGGGAATTTCAGGGGAAAGGGGAAGGGTTTAGAGCAACAAGTGTAAAAGACACATGGACAAAAGCTAGGGGGGGTGGAAATGGGAAGGAGCTGGGGAGGGCTGGGGTGGTGGGCTGGGATGGGAGTAGAAGACAGAAAACTATACAAGAACAACAATTAAAATAAAATAAAATAAATAAAATAAAATAAAATAAAATAAAATAAAATAAAATAAAATAATCCCCCTGAAAGAGTAAATGGAAGAATGATTTTCATTAACCACAGAGCATACTGGTATTTCTTAGCCACCTTGTTACTTCTAAGGATATTTTTAAAAAATGGATTCAGTCCCATTAATATACACATTGGTTTTGTTTGTTAGTCATAATAAAAAATAAAGATACATTGTTAAGTGTAGTTCATGTAAAATAAAAAGTTCACATTTTTCTCCAATATATGATAAATATATAGTGATATTTCTCGTTAATGTTTTATTTTCAAAATAACTTCAAAATGTAGTTATCAAGCTACTTTTGTAGCATACTGGATAGTTTGAATAACAATTCTAAATGAGAAAATTAAAATGCCAATTAAAATGTTATTTTAGGGACAATATTTTTAAAACAGTAAGTGAAAATGGTAATCTTAAACAACATACAATTACTAAAGCAGGCTTGTATCTAGAGGGTTCTAGGTGATACTGGAGACTTTCAAATTTTAGTTTTAGTAACTGCGTGGTCATAAAGAATAGAAGATAAAGCCTAAGTCTCACTTATGGTACACAGAAGGGACTTTTGAGTGCTTTGCCTGCATCAGTTTGGTCAGGGTTGGGACCAGACAAGCAAGGCACCTCTCTCTCCTGTTGTTAAAATTAAATTTATTGGGGTGATATTGGTTAATGAAATCAGATAGGTTTCAAGTGCACAGTTCCATAATATATCATCTGTATATTGCATTGTATGTTTATTACTCAAAGTTAAATATCCTTCTGTCACCATATATTGGACCTCCTTTCACCTTTCCCCCACCGCACTTTATGCTTTACCCCATCCTACTTTCCCCCCAGTAACCATCATACTGATGTCTGTGTCAGAGTTTTTGTTTGTCTTATTTGTTCATTTGCTTCTTTCAGTTTTATAACTCACATATGAGAGAAATCGTATCATTCTTGTCTTTTTCTGAATGCTTAACATTACATTCTCAAGATCCATCCATGTTGTCCCAGCAGGCAGTATTTCATATTTCCATATAGCTGAGTAGTATTCCATTGTGTATATGTACCACATATTCCGTATCCAATCATTCCTAAAAGAACACTTGGGTTGTTTCCTTGGTTTGTCCACTGTGAATAATGCTGCAGTGAACATAGGGGTGCATATATCTTTACAATTAAATGTTTAAAATTGGGGAAATAGTTATTTAGAAGAGGGATTACTGGGTCATATGATAACTCTATTCTTAATATTTTGTTTTCCATAGTGGCTGTGCCAGTTTACAATCCCACCAGCAGTGAATGAGGGTTCCTTTTGCTACACATCCTCTCCAACACTTATTGCTTGTTCATACTAGCCATTCTGACAGGCATGGGACGGTAGTTTTGATTTGCAATTCCTTAATAGCTAGTGAAGTTGAACATCTTTTCATATATCTGTTAGCCATTTGTATGTCTTAGAAGATGCATGTATTCAGACATCACCCCTCTCTCAAGGAAGCAATCAGTCTTATAGTCTTTTGCGTTCTTAAATTTTGCACCTGAGCTGCCAAGTTTGCTTCAGCTAACTTCAGACCTTGGTCTTGAGGCCAAATAAACTAAAGGTTAGGAAACATAAGGATAGATTAATGAATTCTACTGCATGAATAATTGAAGTTCTATAATCTGGTCATAAAATCTCAAAAAGAATATTTTAAGGTAATTGGCAAAGAGATTTTTAGAATTTTTATAGCAAATTCAAAATTAGAAAACCCACAAACTTCAATTAGTATAAATAAAAATTAATGAACACTCTGCACATGTTAACAAAAATGTACAACATCAGACAAAAAGAAACTATATTAAAAACACCTAAATAAAAATGGACCATGGGGAACATCATTACTACATTAAATAGTAACTTGAAAATAGCAAAAACAGAACACTAAAACAGTGAAATACCTTCTTAAATATACTGAGTGAAAATAATGTCAGCCCAGAATTCTATACTCGATGGAAGTCTCTTTCAATAATGAGAATAAATTAAAAGCCAATGTTAAGGTGCTTCACATAAGTTGTATAATTTGTCTGGCTGTTTTAAATAAATAACAAGTTGTGAAATTGCATGAGGCTGGTTAAAACTTTCAGGTGTACAGGGGTGGGCAAAAGTAGGTTTATCAGTTGTATGTGAAACAGTTTATTCTTCTATTATTGATTTTTGTATTATTTTCCATATGAATAACTTTAAACCTACTTTTATCCCATCCTGTACAACAGTTCAGCTTCCATTATGGGGACCATTGTGGTGCACCTTTTCTGAAAGACTTTGTCTAGAATCTCTTGAGAGAGGCAAGGGATGGATATTTCTCTCTCACATTGACCTTTCTCTCCCTCTCTTTCACCCTACCTTCCCCTCTCTCTAAAAATAAGTAAATAAAGTATTTTTTTAAAAAGCCCCCATCCCACCTCCCTTCCTGTTTTCACCCTCAACCCTCATTTCCTACAGCTCCTCCTTTCCTTCACCCAATGCACTGTCCAACACAGGGGTCTCAGTTCCTCTCACCACCAACAAAAACAACTGTCCTGTTTCAGGGCCTTTATCTATTTGACTCTCAGAGGTCTCCTCTTTAGACAAGTTGTTCCTGACCATCCTTTATAAGTTGCACCTCACCCATGTTGTTACGCTAAATCCCTGACCTGCTATATGCTCTCTCATAGTGCTTACCATCAACTAATGCAGTCAATTTATTTACACGTTTTTATCTTTATTGTCATCACCCTCCACTGCAATGTAAAATTCATGTAGATGAAGTTTTACCTTTTTGTTTTTAAACATTGAGTGCCCCAAACTGTGTCTGGCACATATTTGAGATGCAATGAATTATTTATCAAGAGAATAAATGAACTTATAATGGAGTCACAAGGAAACAATTGTTTAAATTTCACAAATACAAATTAGTATAAGAACTACTATTACGCATTTTGATATACTATTTCTGCCATTAATTGAATGGATACTAAACTGAAAAAAAGTCTACATATTAATTTAAGCTAATTAAATTTAAATGAGACTAATATCTTGATTTTTAAAGAAATGATGCATGAAATATTAACATTAGAAGCTTTCACTCATGGGTCCATATGTTTAAAAACAGAGGAAAGACTGACCAGAATGCTGACTTCTATCTTCTACTGCAGTTTGCTTGCCATTCTATTTAGGTCAAATAGAGAAAATCAAGTCAGTATTAGTGGATTTACATGAATTTAAGTCATGAATTAGCCAGCTTTCTATGTGATAAAATAGATTGTACCTAGTGGAAGGATGTTTGGCTTTTATGTAAGGGAAACATGGAGGGGGGCGGTGGAAGAGGCTACCCAATCCCCTTTAGCCTTCTGGTGCACAGGTGTGCTAGTTCGCCATGGATACGCCTCCCACTCAGCCACCTGGGTCGGATCCCTGGTCCAAGCAGCCCACCCAGTTCTTTGCTCTTGAGAATTTTAAACTCATATAAGGTATTCAAGTTTATTCTGACTGGCTTCTTAGAAGGAGAAGTAAATTGAAAACAGTGGAGGGATTATCTTCTGTTTGTCATGGGAAGTGTGAAGCAGAGGAATATTTTAATAGAAAGAAAGGGAAATAAAGCAAATGAAAAATACAAAGCAGTATATTCCCTATCCTTCTGATGATATTTTCCCACTTCTGCTAAGAATCTGGACTGCATTTCCATAATTCCAGGAGACACACATGCAAACTTACCATTTTTAAAAGTTGCATGAATTACATTTGATTCACTGGTTTGTCTTGCTTTACCTATTGCAAATGGGTTTTCATTACTTGAAAATTTTAATTAGTATTTGTGAATCCAAATGAACACCAATTTTCACTCAGCAAATCTTTTAACCAACCATACCTTAATTATTAAATTAAAATAATCTGGTTGCTAGCTTGCTATACACTCTGCTGTATAGATAACGGAAAGAATAAAATATATTCTCTGTCACCTAAAAAAAATTACTAGGAGATCTTCTACCCTACCCACTGATTTAGAAGGTTGAGCAGCAGAGAAAGGATGATTTTTTGTATTTTCATGAGAAGTACAAATAAGTGGAAAAAATAAAAAATAAAAAGCCCCTAGTTTTACATAAAAGTGTTTTTTATATTCATAGCTAACATTTTTTTAACAGTGTCACAGGACAGAACATTTGAATAAGTTATGAAGTTCAGATTCTCTGGTTTTTAGTTGAAAAGTACCTACATGTTAACATAATTTGCTCTGGCTAACAAGCCAGCGCTTAAGACTTAAAAGTGCGGGGAAGACCTGCCGTGCTACTGAGCAGTCATCATTTCCGGAGAGCCCCAGTCTACGTAGTCAGGCGTGGAACTTTGCAGAAATGCTTTGAATTCCAAAATACTTTCATTTCCTATTTTTTTCAGTGCCTACCTAGTTTTAGTATAAAAAATCTAAATTTGTCTCCAGTCACTTAATCCATGATATTTAAGGAAAACTATACTGCTTCCTTAGATCACACAGCCAGAAATTAATTGTATAAAACAAATTATCATCTTTTCTTACCTTTATTAAACTGTCTTCAGAAATATCAACTGTCCTACCTATCACATAAACTGAGCTTTATTTAAGTAGACCCCAGCAGTGAAATATTACCTACTTTATAGTATATCTAATTGATAAAATTTACATGTTTGCCTAATAGGTAAAGCAATTTGATATTTGTAATATTATTCAGGTTACCTGCCAGCCAGTTGTACACTGAAAAACACATAAAACAACTGATAGTCATGAGACATCACAGCATTATACATAAACAGACACTCATGCTCACATAGGTATTTCTTATTTCTCCAGGTCAGTGATCTGTACTTCTGGAATCAGCTCAATTTACAGACCTAACAGGCAGTGTCTGTGTCATCATGGGACTGTGACCTCACTCACAATCTGTCTCTTTGAACAGCTCCATGTTTAGGTCATTCATGTTGAGCCTAGAATAATCCAGTATTATTGTATGAAAACGAGAAGACTTGAATTATGCAAGAGCAGTACACGGCTTAAGAGTCTTTGAACGAGTACCATCACTCCATAGGGATTCTGAAATTGTAGGGTTATCCAGCACTTGCATATTGTATTTTAAAGTGAGGTCATGAAGCAGAGGCTAGAATTTTTTTAATCAATAAGCAAAAAGCTCTGCAAAAGTTATAACAATTAAGTTGTTTTAGCAAAGAACTCAGGTATCTTCTAAACAATGTATCATCTGGTGAGAAGACACCCATTGTGGAAGCCACCACTCTGCTGCACCTTTGGACCCAGGTTGTGTCATAGCTGCCCAGATGCTGGGAATTTTAAGTATACATATTCTCCCTGAGCACACTTGTATGCCTACTTTCTCTCAAATATACAGAATCCCCTTGATTCTGTACACTTGAGAAAGCCCTGAAATCAAGGGAATATGAGTCATACAAATCCCTAGGCTCTCCCTGGACAGCAGAGTCTCCCCAAAGCTCAAGTAGACTTTGGAGTCTGGGTCCAAGAGGGTAGCAAGAGAGAACTGAAGTTTTGACGTATGTATGTATGGCCAACACACATGATGAACCTTAGGAACTCTGTGATTCACCAATGGCTGAGGCGTATTAGGAACAAGACGATCAAACAGTTCTCAGTAAGGTTTCCAAAATTAAAAAAAAAAAAAAAAACATAATCCCTCAAAAAGAGAAATAATGTCAACTAGGAGATTTTTATACTTTTCTTTTCAATTGATATTAGAATACTTAAGATTAATATCTTAGACTTCATTGTGATCTGTTGTCTATCTGCCAAGTGTTGGAACCAGCTGTCTAGGGCAAGGCAAGGGGCTGGGTGTGCAAGGTGCTGTCCTCTTCCAGGGATGCCAGACCTCCCCGAGCCACAGGTAGCCCCTGCAGCCAGGATGGCAGGGAGCCACGGTGCTGGGATGACAGCTGCAGTAACATGAAGTGTCACTGCACTCAGAGATAAACAGGGCTTCCTTGTTCCGTATGACACCAGATGGCACCGCCCACCCAGGGGCACACAGGATGCTGGCTTTGTGCGTGTGATGACCTTAAGAGGGAAACTAGGAGAAGAGAAAAGATTGAGAGTGCTGGCAGGAACCTGGAGAGCAGAGTGTGTTCGTGCTGGAAGAAGGCTAAAAGAGGGTTTTCCCAACTGTGCATATGAGATTTAACCCAGGTTTTCTATCTTCAATTTTGGAGCTCTTTACATTCTATCACAGGGTTTATTCATTTATTAATATGAGTTTGGAAGCAATTAGAATATGTATTAGCACAACAGGAGAGAGAACAACACTGACACACACAGATAGTCAGGGATTGTACATATATCCTCCTTAAGCAAATCAGAAAATTATTAAGATACAAGTTTGTAGAAAATCTAAATTTGAAGAGAAAATTATATATCTGTGCCACAAAATTTTAATACAGAGAAAGATTATTCAGTTAAATACATAGTTTCTTTTTCTCTATTTTGCAAAATGTTAGAATCCTTATTCTGCCCCAAAGCATTTTATAGATTTTTTAAAAAGGGATTACCCCCAAATGTATAGTTTTCCAGCATTTGGGCCCTTGAGAGTTTAAAAGCATGCCTGAGAGTTAATTTGCCACTCTACCAGATGGTTTCATGATTAACTTCGTCTTTGAGTTCCCCTCTAAAGCTATTAGTGAATAAAAGAACAACGTAAAGCATCGCTGCTTATGAAAGTTCAGTGAGAAAGCAGTTACCCAACCGCTCTCTCCAACGTGGCCCATGTAGGAAATGACAGGTCTAAGATAGTCCGCCTGCACTTTCCATTAAGCAGTGCTTGAAACTAGATTAAAGATATGAAATTGAATGATAAAAGTGCTGTGTTTTTAAGTGTCTGGTGAGTAAGAGGCCCCAAAACACAACTTTCTATTCTGCGGTGGCATTCGTATTGTAGATACTTAATGAATACATACATGTTAGGAATATTGAGTCTTAACTGTACTGCTATACCTTCAATTAATCTCACAGTAAACATTTTTATAAATGGGTAAAGTTCTGGAGCAACGTATCTGGCACAAATTTTGAAATATTTGTTCTTTCCACACCAACTTAAAAGGGTGGACACAGATGTTTCCTCTGATTTTTATACTTTTCAACTGATATTAGAATTCTTAAGATTAACATCTTAGTCTACTTAGGTTGTTATAACTAAATACCACACTCTGGGCAGTTTATAAACAACAGCAGCAAGTTATGTCTCTCAGTTCTGGAGCGAGGTGGAAAGAACAGAGTCAGGGTGCCAGCACAGTCAGATTCTTGTGTAGGCCCTCCTTCAGGTTGCAGACTGCAGAATTCTTGCTGTGTCCTCACACAACATGTCCTACATTCATAGGGGTTCGACCTTCATGAGCTAATCACCTCCTGAAGTTCTTCCTAATACCATCTAGCATCAGGCTTTTAACATATAAATCTGGTGTACACAAATATTCTGTCTATAGCAACTAATGTGCATTTTAATAACACTTGATACCTGCTGTAATTTAATACTTAAAAGATTTTCTGTCATATATTCAAGAAATGTTTTGTTTGATACCTATTGTGTATCAAGAAAGTTTACATACATAATTTTATTTAGATCTTGGGAGCTTTAAACATCTTGGGAGAAAACACATCTAACACAGATGTCTCCAAATCTTTCACTTTCAAATGTTAGCTCAATTAATCTCCACTAAACTCCCGTTATCCACTCTCATGATGATTTTCTCAACATAATCACTGTCTGGAAATCTTTTTTCTCTGAAATATTGAATGTTGTATCTTCCATTCTTTTGCCAGAATTTTTTATCTTCCAATATTTTATTTATTTATTTTTAGAGAGTGGGGAAAGTGAGGGAGAAAGAGAGGGAGAGAAACATCAATGTGTGCTTGCCTATTACATGTACCCTACTGGGGGTCTGGCCTACACCCCAGGCATGTGCCCTGACTGACAACTGAACTGGTAACCCTTTGGTTTGCAGGCCTACACTCAACACATTGAGCTACACCAACCAGGACAGGATTTTTTTATCATTAAATCTTTATTATCACTGCACCTAAAGAAGATCTTCACTCTTTCAACTTTTTTCCTTTCACTCAGTCTATCAATATATCTCATTTGGCTTTCATCCGTCTTTAAATTAGAACTTGTGATGCATTCACATAACCACTTTCCAGCCAGTATCTTTAACTCCTCTCCCCCCTGACTCCTTCCACACTGGTCCTGCAAGTTATGGTCTAGTACAGAGATTTTCAACCTTTTTCATCTCACTGCACACATAAACTAATTACTAACATCTTGTTGCTTGCCAAAGAATGCATTTTTTTCCTGATCTGACAAAACAACAGGTACAATTTTGATTGATTTGCAAAATATAATAATACTACTAATTACCTACACTTTTTGTACCAAAATGACCTTAAAAAAATCAGGTGCCTATACCTGTATATAAGGATTTCTGGTATCAAGATGAACCTTATTATGTGATATAGCCAGTGAGATTCAACTCTATTATATGACCTATATATTTGTGGTTCAAGACAGGGCATTCATACCAGATAGCTATTGCTGTGTTGGTGGTTGTCATTTCTTTATTTGACAGTCTAGGGGAAAAGAGGTCAGGACCCCTGACTAAATAATCAGGTACTGCATGTTTTAAAAATCCTTGTGGCACACTGGTTGAAAAATCACTGTTCTAGGGTGATTCTTAGATGTGTGGGTCAAACATCACCTTCCTGGCCTCTTGTAGGGCTCATTTCATCACTTTTTCACTTATTTAATTCTAATTGCATGTCTTAGTTAGTATTAGCTCCTTATCTTTCATTGTATAAATATATAAGCAATTCTATTATTGCCATTAATTTCTGATTTTTAAAATCAAGTTCTTCACCTGAGTACCCTGCCATTTAGTTTTTCAACACATTTGTCTTGCACTCATGAGTGACTCGTCATTCCAGTAACACTGCTCATGATGAAATCATCAATGACAAGGCAAAATCAATGAACATTTCTCACTTATTTTATTTTATTGTTTTTACTTAACATACTGTAACTTTATCTATTTCTTCCTATTTAAAATTATTCCCTCCCTTTGAGTTTTGGAAACACCATTTCTGACTCCCTGTTTTTTTCTATGATTTCTACTAAAAAGTTTATTTGCCCTTAGAATTCTCTCTTATTTCTATGTATTCTATGATTTCTACTAAAAAGTTTATTTGCCCTTAGAATTCTCTCTTATTTCTATGTATTCTAAGCACCGGGTAGGTGCCTCTTCGGATTCAGTGCTTGACTCTCCTGACTCCACAACATCTTTAGTAAAAGTGATCTCCTCAATTGTATGGTTTTTAGTTGCCACTAATGTTCTGTAACAATCAAGCATATCTCTTAAACTTAGATCTAAGCTCCTAGTTCATAATTCCTATTGCTTTTTCACTTGAAGCTCCAAATGGCAAAACTTACTAAGATAAAATGGAACTCTATGGATCCTGTCCCTCTTATAACTACTGCCATTCCATCAGTATATGCTCTTCCTTTTGAATCTTTTACTTACCTGGGATGATGGCACTGGAATACTTCCCTTGAAAAGTATTCTTTAATACTTCACTTATATTCCCAACTTCAGATTAATTATTAAATATATCTTTATTATCTATTAAATTTCCTATTTATTTGATAATTAACTACTTCTTTATTTCAGCTTTTGTGTCTCTCACATTAACTCTTAAAATGACTTCAAATGTTATCACCGTCTTTGAACACTTTCCCCCAACTCATTCTCCATATGCCAATTGAGTTAAGATTTCTTCTTATTTCATGAAAAGAAAAGTCACTTCAAATAAGAAAGTGATCAAGGGTATAGTAAAAGAATAACTTCAAACAATGCAAAAGAACATAGAATTAACAGCTTAAATTTCCCTCCTGCTTCCTTCAGCTCCACACTTTAGGTAGAATTGCTTTTAATAATTTTTAAACAATTGTCATTTTATTCTTCTTCCAATTATCATCATTAATGTAAACAAAAAGTTTATATATCTGTGTATTGAGTTATACATTTTTAGATGTACATAGTCTCTATTTTTATAAATGAAAAACTTATCATAATTACATATTTACCAATTCTTTTTCCACATTCATCTCCTGATTTTTATGTTATATTATCTTTAATTCTTCTAAATGTCTATAAAAACATGTAAATTATATGCATTCCTTTAACTTATTAATTCATTAATTCACTTTTAGTGGCATTAGCTTGTAAGACTGGGCTTACAGTCCCTGATGTATATGAGTCATAGGAAAATTGGCATGTCTGCACTTCTCTCCTCTTCAGTTTTTCCCATGTGTTTTTTAGCATCTTTTTAACGTTCTCAGAGCTCTTCATATATTTTTCTTTCCTATAGCTATCATCCATTATTTTATGCTTTTTCTCTTGGTTCTTTCTAAAATAATAGGTAGTAAACAGCATGTAATGCATTATCATACATACTATCTCAAGTAGTATTTTGACACAAAGTGAAGTAAATGTAATATCATGACCCTAAAATTGTGCTACTTGAAGAGCATGTGTAAACATCAGTTTCTAATGTATTCTTTTAAAATCTTCCCCACTCATTATTCAAAATCACATCACCTTTATGTTGCATAATGCTGGAATCATGTACAAATTTGCATTGATCTCTGAGTTTAAATTGTCTTTCTTCTTCTTACTAAAATCTTCCAGATTAGTAATTATACTGTGTGCATAACTAAACATATTTTATTCTTGAAGATATTTTTCATGGACTCTTCTGACTTCCTGACATAATTGATATCAAATGCACTCTATGTATGTAGTACAGTTCACTCACTAGTATTTTTTTGCATTGTACTTCCCAGTTATTTCTATTGTTTCCTGAATTTAGAGTCTTTAATAATTTTATTTTTGCTGCTGTTGGTGTTTTGGCATAATTATTTCTCAAGAGTATTCTCTAAAATGAGGAATTGCAAAACATAAAACTCTGGTTGTTTTCTTATGTGAAATTATTTGATGTCATACTTGATTAATAACTTTGGGTCTTAGACCAGGATTCCCAGAAAATAGAGCCTGAGGCAAGACTTAAGTGCAATTACAATCCCAGGAAGTAAGAATTAGACAAGGAAGAATGGAAAGTACATCCATATGTATCATAACTATCAGCAAAAGCTTTGCATGTGCATAAAACTGAGACTCAAAACAGATTGCTGGAAGAAAGAAGAGGGACAATATTATCTATCTTTAGGGTTTCCCTCCTTGTTCTTTTCTTCTATTATCAGACTCTGCCTTGAGGAAAGAAAGCTCACCTGCGCCTACTATGGGTTCCATCATTTAATCCTTTAGGGAGCTGCTGTAGAAAGTACATCTTTTGCCTTTATTCGCATATGAAAGTAGTGGGTAGGCTGACACTTTGGCATGTCTGGCTGGGCTATCTCAGACTTAAATTACTGTGGGTGCCCATGTTACCTGTCACAGCTCGGATGGCTACAAGTGTTTCAGAAGAATCTAAGGAGGTCCATAACATGTACATAACACAGTTGGGAAGAGAATTCTAGGTGAGAACTTCTCTTTTACAACTTTAAAGTTTGTTTTATTGTCATCTCACAACCCCATCCTCAGTAGAAAGTTTGGTGTCAACCTCATTTTGATAGTCTGGAAGCTTTTTTAATTTCTGGATTGTAGATGGAGTTCTAAAATATGAGGATGTATCTAAGCATGCATTCTTTGGGCACACCATGCTCAGCATATTGATCTTTGCCAATCTTTACATCTATGACTTTTATTCATTTAGGATATTTTCTTCTAATATTACCATGATCATTTCTCCTCACATTTTTCTTGTTTTCTCATTTAATATTTCCTATTAATATATTTTGAATTTCTGATTTTTACTCTTTCTCTCTCTTCATACTTTGGTCATACTTCATCTCTTTATCGCTTTGAAATGTAATAGCAATGATTTATTCTACCCTATTTTTGAGATTATTAATTTGGTATTCAACTGGTTTTATTAATTATTTCTTTTATTTTACTATTTTGATAATTTCCCCAAAATCTTTCATTTTCTCTGATTCATATGATGTTTTTCATTAAGTTGTTTTTATTGTATAAAAGTAAGAGTGTTTTAAGTATCTCTAAAGATACTCACTAGAATTGTGTTTTAATGTTTCTTCTAATTCTTATATTATTATTAATTATCATTATTATTAGTTACTTTGGATGTGAATTGTTCTTGTTCAGTTGGTCTCCTACTTGTTTTTTTCCCCCTCAAATAGTAGAGTATCTGCAATTAACATTTTATCTTATGCAAATGTCTTAGGATTAGTTTAAGTAGCTAGTGTATATGCTTTATTTATTTATTTTTAATTATCATGATTATTTTTTCCACATTAAGAAACTCAGAAGTCCTTTCTCTTCCATGGAAAAAATCACTCTGGACAATCTGCAACTTAATGAGTCTTGTAACTGGAAAGTTTTCTCTTTAGCAATCATGGTCAAGGATAACCAGCCATTTTCAGATCATCCACAAATACAATTAAACAGAAGTTTTATCTAGAGATGTAGTATTTAAGTATTACTCTCTAAGGTAATACTTAATCTTTCTTTACTCATTTCATGGTAAAGGTTCAAGACAAGTTTTAGTGGATGTCTTTAATTTAGATGAAATAACCCATCAGGGGCTTTCTGAAGGCCATTATTTAACTTTGTTTTAAAATCATGTTCTCAAGGTTTTAATTAGGAACACAGAGACCAGCAGGTCCAGCTATTCTGTGAACAGCTAGTTTATTAAACTGACAATGCCCCTGCCCCACTACCTACATGATTTCTCTATAAATATGATCACATCTGCTCTCTGTTCATCAGATATTAAATTCCCACTCTGCTATTATCTTGCTTTCTTATTTTAGTGTTGTTATGATTTCATTACTTTTTGTTTATACTTGCAATATCATTTAGCAAGCTTTTAGAAGGAAAGGAAGTCAATTTATTTGCTCAGTGTGCTATCTTGAATTAGAAATAGTTAGATATCTTTTAAAAATTTACAAAACTTATTAGAATAGTATTTCCCTAAAATTAGAGGCCACACATATGGGTAATCTACACCTTATTTACTTTTCTAACTTCATTTCCTCCACTTCCTTCACACCTAACTGACTAGGTTCCCGATCACATATGCCTTTGTAGAGCTAGATAGATGATCTCATTCAACTAACTAGTATTTTGGCACTCTGAGAATACTTGGGACTCCACGAAAAACAATTTAAACCAAAAGATTTATGTAACTGCCCATCTATTGGTAACTCTGGATGAAAATAGCTAAGAACAATCCACAGTGAGAACAAGTAAATTGTGCATTGATCAAGATTCCTCCTTTATAGTTATGCAGGAATCTTGCATTTTAGGAAAATCATCTTACCAAGAATTACAAATATTTTGCATACTACAGGTCCATTTAATTTCAGAGAAGAAGTGTCCATGAAGACACCCATCTAGTTACTCACTGTACATATTAAGAATTTAGTCCAAGGCACATACTTTTAAAGAACAACTAATAATATACTCATTGAAAATACTGGGATATGTATTACTACTTGTTATTTGTCCATGTAGAGCCCAGTTATCCTCAAGAGAGTCAAAGCAATTCAGAAATGTTCTTCTTGGAAGCATTTGGGAGAGGTTTTAATCAGTTTTCTAAACACACACACACACACACTCTCTCTCTCTCTCTCTCTCTCTATATATATATATATATATATATATATATATATATATATCCCTTAAAACTGACTCAGAAAAACTAAAACATGGTTTGTTGAAATGAAGAGCTGGTTCATTGAAAAGATAATCAAATTTGACAAATATTTGGCTATACCCACTAAGAAAAAGGGGGTTCAAATAAATAAAATCAGGAATAAAAGAGGTGACATTACAACTGATATATCAGAAATAAAAAGGGTCTACTGTACAAAGGAGACAACTACAAACAATTATACATCAACAAATTGGACAAACTAGGAGAAAGGACTAATTCTTAGAAATGTACAAGCTTAGAAGACTAAATCATGAAGACATAGAAAATCTGAATAAAGTGACCACTAGTAAAGAAACTGAATCAGTAATCAACAACCTCCCAACAAACGAAAGTCCAGAACCAGGTGGCTTCACTGGTGAATTCTACCAAACATTCGAATGAAATTTAATACCAGTTCTTTTCAAAGTCTTTCAAATATTGGAAAGTAAGGAACATTTCCAAAATCATTTTACAAGGTCAAAACCAGAAAACAACACCATAATAATATAGGTCAATGTACCTGATGAACATAAATACAAAAATTATCAATAAAATATTAGCAAACTGAATTCAACAATATATTAAAATAATCATGATCAAGTGGGATTTATTCCAGGGATGTAGAATGGTTCAACATATGTCTATCAACATTACCACATTAAGAAAACAAAGAGTAAAAATTGTATGTTTATCTCAATAGACAGATACAACACATTTGACAAAATATAACATCCATTTATGATAAAAACTCTAAACAAAGTGAGTAATGACAGAACATATTTCAACATAATAAAGGCCATAATGACAAGCCCACAACTAACATCATACTCAGCAGTGAAAGGCTAAAAGCTTCTCCTCCAAGATCAGGAACAAAATAAGAATATTCACTCTCATCAATTTTATTCAACATAATATTGAAATTATAGGCTACAGAAATTAGCCAGAAAATACCAATAAAACACATCCAGATTGGAAAGAAAGTAGTAAAACTCTCACTATTTATGGCCAACATGATTTTATATGTAGAAAACTTTAAAGACTCAGTAAAACACTGTTAGAACTAATAAACAAATTCAGTAATGTTGCAAGTTGCAAAATCAATATGCAAAAATCATTTGTGTTTTTATCTACTAACAAAAAACTATCAGGCAGAAAAAAATTTAAAAACCAACCCATTTGCAATTGCATCAAAAATTATAAAATACCTAGAAATAAATTTAACCAATGATGTGAAAGATCTGTGTACTAAAATCTAGAAAATGCCAATGAAAGAAATTGAAGACACAAAAAAGTGAAAAGATGTTTTGTGCTCATGACTAGAAGAATTAATATTGTTAAAATGTTTATATTATATAAAGTAATCTGCACATTCAATGTAATTCCTCCCAAAATTCCAATGACATTTTTCATAGAAATAGAACAATAATAAAATTTGTATGAAACCACAAAAGACCCTCAATCTTGAGAAAGAAAAACAAAGCTGAAGTATCACACTCCCTGATTTCAAACTATATTTTAAAGTTGTATTATAAAAATGATATGGTAGTGACAAAAAGAAAAATAGATCAGTGGAACAGAACATAAAGCCAGAAATAAACCCACACATCTATCATCAATTAATTTACGACAAAAGAGACAAGAATATACAATAGAGAAATGACAATTTTTTTCAATAAATATGTTGGGAAAACTGAACAGCCACATGCAAAAGAATGATGCTGGACTAGTATCTTATACTATTCAGGAAAATTAAATCAAAATTAACTAAAGACCTAAATGTAAGTCCTAAAACCATAAAACTGCAAGAAGAAAACATAGGTGTTAAGCTCTTTCACATTAGACTTGGCAATGATCTTTTGGATCTGACTCTAAAAGCAAAGGTAATAAAAGCAAAAGTAATCTGGTAGGACCACATCAAATTAAAAAAAAACATCTGCACAGCAAAAAAATCTATTAACAAAATGAGAAGACAACTTATTAAGTGGGAGAAAATATTTGCAAATAAAAATCTAATAAATGGTTAATGTACAAACAACTCAATGGCAAAAATAACCCAATTAATAAAAGGGCAGAGGATCCGTTTTGGTTATATTCTTTCCAGTACCATTTATCCTTCTTATACCCTCTTCCTCCCAACAATCACCACATTGTTGCCCATGTTCATAAGTCTTTTTACCTTTTTGCTCGATTCCTTCCCCAAATAACCACAACCCCCCAGAGCTGTCATCCTGCTTTCCATCTATGAGTCTGTCTCTGGTGTGCTTGTTAGTTCAGTTTGTTCGTTAGATTCCACATTAGTGAAATCATATGGTATTTGTTTTTCTCTGGATGGCTTATTTCACTTGGCATACTGTTTTCCAGGTCCATCCATGTTGTCAGAAAGGGCAAAATTTTCTTCTTTTTTTTTATGGCCAAGTAGTATTTCACTGTGCAAATTTCCCATAGCTGTTTTATCTACTCATCTACTGATGGACACTTGGGCTGAAGGACAGAGGATCTTAATGGACATTTTTTCAAAGACCACATACAAATGGGTGAGAGGCACATGAAAAGTTGCATCTGGGAAATGCAACACAGAACCAAAATGTGATATTCCCTCACACCTCTTCAGATGACTATTATAAAAAAGACAAATAACAAGTGCTGGCAAAGATGTGGAGTAAAGGGAACCCTTGTGCACTGTCGGTAAAAATGTGAACTGGTGCTGCCTCTACGTAAAACAGTATGGAGTTTCCTCAAAAACTTAAAAATAGAACTACCATATGATGTAGCACTCTCACTTGTGAGTATTCAGAGAAAAATAAAATACTAACTTGAAAAGATATATGCTCTTCTATGTTCATTACAGAATTATTTATAATAGCCAGGATATGGAAACTATTGATAGGTGAATGGATTTAGAAATTGTGATATAATGAAATACTACTCAACCATAAAAAGAAAATGTTGCCATTGCAACAACTTGAGTGGCCCTTGAAAATATTATGCTAAGTGAAATAAGTCAGACAGAGAAAGACAAATATCATATCTTTTCACTTATATGTGGAATCTGAAAAGCAAAACACAGTTCACAGATATAGAAAAACAGAGGAAAGGAAGTTTTGGAGGAGGATTAAATGAATAAAAAGGGTAAGGAGTACACAATTTCAGTTATAAAATAAGTCACAGGGATATAAGATATAGAATGTTGACTATAGACAATAATATTGTATTGCATATTTGAAAGTCATTATGAGAGTAAATCTTATCACAGTTTTTGGTTTAGCTTTATCTGGTGACAGCTGGTAACTGGACTTAGTGTGGTGACCATTTGTAGGTGACCATAATATGAAGGGTGGGACCAAACTAGATTTTCAGTGAGAGTATGTGAAACTCAGAGTTTACCCTTGTACTGTTATTATTAATTATTGTGTTATTTTCCATATGAACATCTGTAAACCTACTTCCCCTACCCTGTATACAAATATACAATCATTGTATTGTACACCTGAAACTAATATGTTATATGTCAATTATGCCTCAATAAAAATAATGCTATGATATTAAAAGTAGTAAAAAATGTATTTTTAAAACTTCTACATAGAGATTATGTTGATAAAACAAAAATTTTGAGATGCAAATGGATGTATTAACAAAGATGTCTTCACTACTTTAAAATATTTTATGGATAACATTACTTACTATAGAAGAGATTATTACAGTATTGCTGGATGATATGTTTGCCTAGCTTTTAATAATTTTACTCATTTTGTGTTTTACAGTGCTCCCTATTGCATGGGCTTCTTTACTTATAAAAATTTTCATGCATTCTTATGAAAAAAATCATAATTGGTAATCACTGATGGAAATCCATTTTATTTTCATTAATCTACAATAATTATGTTATGTTGTGTTATTGGCATGCATTAAATATGAATGCACTTCAAATTATGTGTTGAATTATGCTGATTTGTTTATTTTAGGTCATTAATGAACTGTTATTTGGTCATTTCCAGCAGAAAAGTTGCTAGAAATAAATGTCACAAGCAGTGGTGCTCCAGGAATATGCAGACGGATTGAGGACTGTCAGGTTAAATGTGTACCCAGTTTACACAATCCTGGGAGATTTAGTGTGGCTCTGGTTTTTATACTGAGGAGGTAAAATTTAACTCAGGTCCTTATTTTTCATTATGACAGGGCTATTGTGCTATTTTTATGTTTGAACATATGAGTCTGTGAGCAAACAGGAAAAACTGCAAGTTCTCCAACCAAAGACTAGTATTTCAAAGACTAGATGGAAATAAACTATTGTTTAAAAGAAGAGAAAGCTTACAAGGTACACATCAGTTGATGATATTATTTATTCAAACTAGCAAACAATTAAAGGTATAGGAAAGAATAAGATTAAAACTCCCAGATTTTTCTAGTCTGATTGCAAGAAGATTTTTCTGTTGTATGTGTGTTTGTTTGATGTATTGAATTTAAAAGTTAAAGTTTGGAGAAACAACTTTATCCCTGTTTTCAACAGATATTTTCTATCCTTCCTCTGCCTATCACCTTTTCCTCTCATATAAGGGAACTGTCCCTTCTTCAATGCCATTGCTGACCCATCTAGTTGGAAATTGCCTGTTATTCCCTCCTGCAGCAAGAAGGAACTAAACACATTAATTGTCCTCTCTTACTTTTGTATTTTATATATTTTTTCCTCTCTCTGGTTGTTTTCAACATTTTATCAACATCTCCAAATCCCTCTCGTTTTATACAGCTACTGACCCATCCCATTACCTACCAAAATTAAGACTCTAATTTCTCACTTAACTAATCACCCTTCCACATCCTCAATCTAACCCTGCCTACCAATACTGCCCTGCTCTCTGACTCTGACATCCACCTATGAGCATCTCTCCTTACCTATGTGGCCTTCAGTGGCATGTGACGAAGTAGAGCCCTCCAACTTTTTTTAATCTTATTCTACTCTACCCTCCACTCTGTATGTTTCTGTCTTTACATTTGCTCTATACTATCTGAAGGAAGAACATTAATAAAAAGGGAGACAGCCCAGCCACTCCCAGTTGCCAACTTCTGGTGTTGTCATCTACAAGTGTTTATGCTACTGCAAACTTCTGTCTTTGTACATACTAATTTGTCCTGTATTTTCTTTATATAATAACTGTCAGCTCCTCTTTCAAAATCCAGTTCCAGTATTTAAGCTTGAGGACTTTCTGGATTTGGGTAGGTTGATTTAAATGCCCCTACTCGGTGTTCTCAGGAAACCCATAACTTCCTCTT
Source organism: Anoura caudifer (assembly GCA_004027475.1). Lineage (NCBI taxonomy): Eukaryota > Metazoa > Chordata > Mammalia > Chiroptera > Phyllostomidae > Anoura > Anoura caudifer. Next base: position 151,306 of record PVKU01000604.1, read on the forward strand.
TCCCCCAAATGCAATAAGGTGCTCATATATCCCTTTATTACACTGCAAGTTTCTGGAGGACGGGATTCAAGCCATATTTAAATGTATCTTCTATTAAGAGTATGGCTTGTAGTGGGCTCTCAAGTAAATGAATTGAAAATTAGACTTCATATTTTTCCTTATTATTCTTTCTCTTGTCACATATTTCTTAATGTCAATATTGAAAAATGAGGAAAAAACATAAATTTTCTAGTTAAGATTTTCTGCAAGTTTTCATTAAGTAAATTTATTAAATTGTGTCATGAACCTCACATTACAGTAGGTGTGCACTTTTAACATGTCTATTTTAACATCCAACCAACAAACCTCTACTTTATAACCTTGAAATTACCTTTTACAATCTTGTTTGCACAGATGTTCTTGCTTAAAATCAGTTTGATTTGTATATAAAACTGCTATGCCCATGATGAGTTTGCATTTTGTTTTATTTTTACCAGTAGAAATGCTCTCCTCTTGCTAACAGAAGTTCAGGGAGGATGAGAAACTCTGTGAAGGTCTATACCTGTGTTCCATGTGTCAGTCTGCATCAAAACTCTATAAAGGTGTGTGTGCTTTCTTTTCTTGAGGAATTGATCATAGCCACCCAACTCTAGAATTCAGTTGAGAAAATCTAAACTCAGCAATTATTTGATTGACACACCAATATTCCATAGAGTCATATGAAAATTAACCCATCTTCACAAGTTACTTCACAGTTGCTATTATTTTCATCCAGATCCAATTGCCTAGGCAAAGGGTTTCCTGGGGTGACATAACTCTCTAAAACTCCAAAGCATAAAAATATATTTAGCTAATAATATATTATTACAGTAGACTACTTTGGCTCTGGCCTATTTTGCAATGTCATTAACTGTAAACATGTCATAGATATCTGCAAATCGCAAATACTGTGCTATATTTAACAAAACACAAGCATCTAGAGCATCTTTTAGTTCATGGAAGAAAAAGTAAAGCAATCTGCAGATTCACTGACTCTAATGCAATGAATATTTCCCCACACCATTATGTGGCAGATGAAAAAGAATCATCATGTGGAAATTCATAAGAATACTAATTTCAGCCCTGGCTGGTGTAGCTCAGTGGATTGAGTGCAGCTTGCGAACCAAAGGGTCACTGGTTTGATTTCCAGTCAGGGCACATGCCTGGGTTGCAGGCCAGGTCCCCAGTAGGGGGCACATGAGAGACAACCACACATTGATGTTTCTCTCCCTCCCTTTCTCCTTCCCTTCTCCTCTGTCTAAAAATAAATAAATAAAATCTTTAAAAAAAAGAATACCGATTTCAGTACGGTGATACAGAATTTTACAAATGTTAACATGACTGTTTCCCCTGATAAATAGTTGGATACAAATAAAATTATTTTCATAAAATAGTTTTTGTACCTTATGGCTGCTAAGAACATACTTCCGTCTATCATGATTGGTCCAAAACACCCAATCTCCAGGGTAGCCACTGGCCACTAGTCTTCTCATTCCCTTACTCTGAAATTTTGAAGGAGCATTTTCACAGACCTACCCTGGGTTGAACTTAGTTCCTGCTTTTTCTTATTTCACAAGCTTCTCAAAAATTACTTTTTTTTTTTTTTTTGCTAACTGCTTTTTGCTTCCAGGATTTCCTCAACCTCCACCTTGTCCTATTCTTGTTCATCTGCCAAACATTAGATTTGTAAATAAAATTAGCAGTAAGAAACCATAATTCAAAATCTGGAGAAATTCTAGAAGCAGTATTCTTACCTCAAACTAGTTGACATAAATGGAACTTCCCCTTTTATTTTGGTTACAAAAAGATCTTTTTTCATTTTTTCATCCTTCATATACTTTTCAAAGTATGTACTATTCAACTCTTCCCCCTCTTATCACAAGATTACCAACGTCCCAGTTCCCTCTGAAGGCAACCCTTAGCAGCCGATCACCAGCATTCTCCTCTCTATTGAATATCCAAAATGAAATATGTTTACTGTGTTTGCTCCCCCTACAATCTTAAAACTTTGTGTACATGAGGGCTTTTATCATTATACATAATAATATATCCGTTTGATTGTTTGTTACAGATTTTTAACAGCTTAAGTGAAATACTTGAATAAGATGTTTTATCAGACAACATGACAACATGCAGTTCTTCATTTGTGCATCATAAATTTTGCTCTTTGTTTTGGCATGTATTATTTACCTTGCTTTAGTGTTTTTGACCTATATTCCTACACCTACCTTTCTTCCCTCAAGAGTAGCTTAAAGAACTGGCTAGTCTTGTCCTAAATTGCATTTAAGACATATTGTAATCAACATGCCAGTACCTACATTAGACATTGGAATCCACTAGTCCTATTAATAGACTTAAACGGCATTCACAAAATAATAACTGTACTTATAAAGGTACATCACTGGAGCTTTTAATCAAACATCCAGTTATGTCATTTAAAATGCCATGTGTTAGACATGGCTGGTGTGACTCAGTGGATTAAGTGCTGGACTGCGAGGCAAAGGGTTCCTGGTTCCATTCCCTGTCAGAGCACATGCCTGGGTTGCAGGCCAGGTCCCAAGTCGGGGATGCGTGAGAGGCAACCATACATTGATGCTTCTGCCCCTCTCTTTTTCCCTCCTGTCCTCTCTCTCTAAAAATAAATAAATAAATAAATAAATAAATAAATAAATAAATAAATAAATGTGATATGTTAAGATTTCCCTTGGTTCATTATTTAATTAATTTGTACTTAATACCCATTACACTGCAGCTTCAGGTTTTAAATAGGTATCAGAAGATATGTTTTACAGAATTGCAGTTATATAAATTCTGAACCACATACAACAGGAAATGAAGAAAAATTATAAGCCGAAGGTCTCAGCATATTGAGCCTGTTTAGTCCTGACTGTCCCTAAGAATCCCTTTGCCATGTCTGAAAGCAGGAAAATATCCAGGAGGAATTGGGTTTGAATTATTGGCATCTCAGGTGAGGACCTGGAGCAAGTGATGACAGCTTATCTGCTTCTGCACCATCACTGTTTCCACCGAGCTGCCTTCTAATGAGACCAGGAGATGGCTGCTCTGGGAATTTAGACCACTACTCAGAGGATGCTTTCTCAAAGACTGAATTCGGGCAGAATTTTAGCGTGTTTGATGATGAGCACTTTAGGCTTATTAGAACTCTATAACAGTTACAAGAAGTTGCCCAGGGTGATGGGATGTGGGAAGAATTATGCAGCCATGGGAGGTATGCATCTGATGTGCAGGTTATCAGTGACAATGATGAGGCATCAGGCAGTAACCAAAAGTTAATTATTCTTCATAGACAGAATCAAATGCTGAACTTAAGCAGTGTATAGGAAGACCCAGAGCACTAAGTATACATTCCCTGTGCATCTGGATAGCAAGTGTTTCTACGGCTGATTCTATGAGCACATACAGAATAACAAAAAATAAATGCATAGCTTGAATTTAAATTCACCCAGAAAGGAGAGGAGGAGGAGGAGGAGGAGGAGGGAGTCTTAGAGCAGGAAACACAGATCACTGAATCACACTGAATGACAACACAATAGAGTCTTTTGCTTTTTAAAAACTTAAAGTTAGGTGAGAAAGTAATTTGTCAGTAAACATCTTTAGAACTAAAGCGGTTTGTAGCTGAGACTGCCAATAAAATCTTTCTAAATGGATTTCATTTATTTTTAACAAAACAATTGATTTCTGGGTTTACTTTCATAGTAATTAATCTGATCAGGCTTATCAGGTTAGCCTGTGTTTCCCTTGCTCTCAAAATTAAAGTATTTTAGATAATTTTAAAAGTCTATTTAATCATAAGTAAGATCTATGGCTAAACAAAAAAAAGAAGATATTTCAATAAATGCTATCACAATGTCTGGTGTCATTTCCCTCAACAAATGTATTTTTTGCTAATCTGATTATAACCAATTCTATGAGTAAAAACTTCTGCATAACTCAATTATCTAATCATAACAATACCTGTTATTTATACAGTAATGTATACTTCTTGAAAAACAGACATTCCCATGCATTATCTCATTACTAGTTCCTTTTTTACAAAAGAGTTAAACTCTGACCTTTTAAAAAACAAAGACTTGAATCTTGTTCTTCTTTTTGTTCCAAGATCTTAGATCAGAGACTGGCACAGGGCTGGTACTCAATGAATGATTGCTAAATGAGTGAATGGCAGATTTTATGCTTTTAGTAAAATTGTAAACATAATGTGACAATTACAAAGTCTTTATTTGATATTTAAGGATTTTGAAATTTGGAGCTTTCTGTCAGTGAACCCATAGTGGCTGGTTAAACAGTTTAGTTTACAAAGGCCTTCCCTTCCTTGACCCTGATTGGAGTGGGCCTGACTCATCTCCAAAGGGCTGATCCTGAAGAGTAAGATTTCAAAGGCATATGCTTCTTTGTCTTTTTTTCCATGTTAAGATTCTGGTACAAAGAAGATACATATCACATGTATTAATTAATTAATAGGTAAGAATGTAATAGTCACAGAGAGGTTGTTAATGACCCAAATCATCACTACAATTTTTTTTGTAATTTGAAAGAAATTTTCTATGGTGGAAAAATTGATGAAAAAAATGAATCATTCAAGAATGATAAATATTTAGATGACTAGATATTTAGATGAACAGATAAACATTTCTTTCAGAGGAATCATGTTGGGTTAGGATGGAATTCCATTGGCATTGACCAGATGCAGTTTTATTGAAGATGATGTTTCAAAATCCAAGACCCAAAACACAAAACATTGACTTGGTAGCTAGTTATCTGTCAGGTCTACTACAAAGTAGAGTGTGGGAGCCAAATGTCCTCATAAAAATGTGCCCTATTTCTGTGTGGTGACCTATACTTCATAAATACCTTCATTCACATGATTTCCTTGGAACCTCAAAGCTGCCATGTGAGGGACAGAGTGGCTGATCTGATTCCAATTATATAGACAGAGTGGCTGATCTTATAAGATTCCGATGATATAGACTACAACAAGGAGTGACTTCAAAACTTCTAGACTCACACTCATTTCTTTGGCTTTTGTATGGGCTTATGAGTTGCTATTTTGCTTTGTTATTTTTGGTCAAGTGTGTTCTTGCAAAGGGCAAAAGGTTGTGTCCTGGCAGTCTTTCTAAGATACACAAAATTGTCAACTGCTTGGTATGTTGACAGAAATGGAACAAAGGTCTCCCTGAAAAGGAATTGTCATTACTATTACTATTATTATTATTATTTTCCTATATTTGCATAACCTTTGGAAGAACCACATCAACTGGCTTAAGTATTTATGCTAGAGTGGGTCCAATGCCCACATAAGCTTTTGTTTCAATACACTTAATTTAAAAAATGGATAATAGAAATAGACTCATATGAATATACCAAACTTATTTTTGACAAAGATGCAAAAACTCATGGTGGAATAAAGATAGTTGTTTCAATATACAATACTAAAATAATTGGACATCAATAGCTATAAAAATGAACTTCAACCTAAACCTCAACCTATGTAAATGCTAACTCTAAAGATCATAGTTCTAAATATAAACTGTAAAATTATACTTTTAGGAGATAACATAGGAGAAAATTCTATGACCTGAAGTTAAGCAGTGTGTTCTTAGATATAACACCCACAGCATGAACTACAAAATAAAATGTTGATAAGTTGAATTTCACAAAAATTTAATACTTTTGTTCTGAAAAAGATTCTGGTCAGAGGATAAAAGGTGAGCCACCAAACTCTCTAATCTTAACAGTAAGGAGATAAAACAATTCAATTAGAAAAAAGAACAAAAGACTGAAACTTCAACAAAGAGGATATACAAATGGCAAATAAACACATGAAAAGATGTTCAACATCACTAGTCATTACGAAAACGCAGGTTACAACCACAGTGAGAATATATTACACATGTATTAGAATGGCTAAAATAAAAAAAAAAATTCTAATACAAAATGTATTAGCAAACCTATGGAGAGATTTGAAGATGTAAAATGCTAGAGCCACTATGGACATTCGGGTAGTTTCTTAAAAAGCTAATTGTTTATCTACCATATGACCTAGCATTTGCACTCTTAGGTACATATTGTAGAAACATGAACATTTATGTTTACAGAAAACCTATATATGAATGTTCTTAACAGTTTTATTTGTTACAGTGCCCAAAATGAAACAATCCAGGTGCCTTTCACTGAGTGAAATATTAAAGTAATAGCAGTTCTTTTACACCATGGACTATGACTCAGCAAACAAAAAAGGGAGGTGAACTATTGATGTGTGCAACAACCTGGAATATGGCAAGGGCATTTAGGCTGAGAGAGAAAAGCCAATATCAAAATGTTACATACTATCTGGTTCCATATATTCTGAAAATATAAAATTACACAAATGGAGAACTTCTTAGTGGTTGCTAGAGGTTAGGGGAAAAAGAGGGGGAGTATGACTATAAGTGTATAGCAAGTGGAAAAATTTTTGTGGTGATGGAATAGTTTTATACTATCTTGATTATGGTGATAGTCATTAAAATCTATATATGTGATAAATTATTTTAGAATTATAGGCCAAACTATTAAGAAATAAATGCATGAAACAACAGATAAGTCTGAGTAAGTACTATTAAGCAAATTACTTTTAGGCCAACATCAGTTTCCTGGGTTGGATAATTCACTGTACAATGTAAGAAATTACCATTGGGTGAAGGATGGTAATGGGTTCATGTGATCTCTTTTTCTACTATTTTTGCCACTTGCTATGTGTCTGAAATTATGTTTCAAATTTAAAAATGAGGAAATTTTCCACACTCTATAGACTTCAAGTCCAAGAAAAAAGATCAGTAGCCTTCTTGGATTAAAGCTTCAATTCTACATATTAAAAAATTTTTTTAAAGAAAGATCTGGACAATGATGTGAATGAAAGGATAATTTAAATAGTAAAGTGGAATTAAGTAGCATTTGAAATAGGTTTTTTATAAATTCATTCACTCATTTGAAAACAAAGTGTGCAGGAGAGCATGGGGACAACAAAGTGCGAAGAGGAATTGGGCAGTCTGGGTTTGAATATGGGCTCTGCCATGTAACAGCTGTGTGAGCTCTGGCCATTCTTTTTTATCTTTCTGTGCTGCTGTGTTCTTGTCTATAAAATAGGGATACTAATAGAACCAAGCTCTTTGTTTTGTTTTAATTATATCTATTAGTATACATTAAAAAGGCTATTAGATATTAAACATCATCTAAGTGTCAACTATTATGACTATTATTTATGTGTTCTTTTGTTGAAAATTTCTTTATTCACCTCAGAAAAAAAGACCTACACAGACTGAAGGTGAAAAATTGGAAAAAATATTCTAAGCAAATGGACATGAAAATGAAAGCTTGGGTAGAAATATTTGTATCAGACAAAATAGACTTCAAAACAAAGGCCATAAAAAGGAACACAGAAGGACACTTCATAATATTCAAGGGAAGAATCCGTCAAGAAGACATAATCATTATAAACATACATACACCCAACATAGGAGCAACCAAATATATAAGGAAAATCTTGGAAGACTTCAAGGAAGATACAGGGAGCAACACACTTATACGAGGGGATTTGAACACCCCACTGTCAACAATGGATAGATCTTCCAAACAAAATATCAACAAGGATATTGTGGCATTGAACAAGGCCTTAGATCAAATATTATAAGGCCACAGTAATCAAAACAGTCTGGTACTGGCATAAAAATAGACACATAGATCAATGGAACGGAATAGAGAACCCAGAAACACAGCGATGTCTTGATGGCCTATTAAATATCAGCAAAGGGGGCAGAAGCATGATATAGAGTAAAAATACCTCTTCAACAAATGGTGTTGGGAGAACTGGACAGCTACATGCAAAAAAATGAAACTTAACCACCGACTTACACCATGCGCAAAATTAAATTCAAAGGTAGATAAAATACTTAAACATAAGTTGTGATACTGTAAAAGTCCTAGAGGAGAACATAGACAGGAAAATCTCAGATATTCCACACAGTAATATTTCCACTGATATACCCTCTAGAGCAAGGGGCATAAAGGAAAGAATAAACAAATGGGACTTCATCAAAATTAAAAGCTTCTGCACAGCCAAAGAAAACATCAGCAAAATGAAAAGGGAACCAACTGTATGGGAAAATATATTTGCCAATGATATCTCTGACAAGGATTTGATCTCCAAAATATATAAAGAACTCATATGACTCCATACCAGTAAGAAAAACAATCCAATTAAAAAATGGACAAAGGACATGAATAGACACTTTTCCACTGAGGCCATATAGTGGGTCCAGAAACATATGAAAGGATGCTCAGCATCACTAGCTATCAGAGAGATGCAAATTAAAACCACAATGAGATACCACTTCACACCTGTCAGAATGGCCATCATAAACAAATCAACAAACAACAAGTACTGGCAAGGTTGTACAGAAAACGAAACTGTAGTACACTATTGATGGGAATGCAGACTGGTGCAGCCACTATGGAAAACAGTGTGGAATTTCATCAGAAAATTAAAAGCAGAACTGCCTTTTGACTCAGCAATTCTACTACTTGCATTATATCCTAAGGATCCTAAAACACCAATTCAAAAGAACCTATGCACCCCAATGTTCATAGCAGCACACTTTATTATAACCAAGTGCTGGAAGCACCTTAGGTGCCCATCAGTAAATGACTGGATCAAAAAACTATGATATGTTTACACAATAGAATACTACACAGCAGAAAGAACAAAGCTCCTACCCTTTAGGACAGCATGGTTGGATCTGGAGAGTATTATGCTAGGTGAAATAAGCCAGGTGGTGGAAGACAAATACCATATGATCTCACCTATAAGTAGAACTTAATCAATAAAACAAACAAGCAAATAAAAATATAACCAGAGACATTGAAATACAGAACAAACTGACAGTAACAAGAAAGGAGGGGAATGGCAATAACAGGGAAAAGAAGGGGAAGGGTTGTCAAGGAACATGTATAAAGGACCTATGGACAAAGCCAAACAGGGGTAGGATCAAGGGTGGGAGGTAGGGGTGGTTGGGTGGAGGATAGTGGTGGGGTAGAATGGAGACGACTGTACTTGAACAACAATAAAAAAGAAAATGTGCTTTATTCAAGGTGATTTAATACAACATGAAGAAGATAAAATGATGACTTAATCAAGGTTCCATGTCCTTGAGGATCTTAGAGTTTCAGAGGAGATGGAGATGAAAATCAATAACACAAGTGAAAAGCATTTAATTGTAACTACATAGGAGACAATCAAATCTACTGAGAAAGGAAACCTAGCTCACCTAGGAAAAATTAGGGAGGTTTTGTTTGAAGGAAGACATCTGAACTGAGCTTGTGGATTCAATTTGATGGTACATGTTATTAGGAGATGAATTTCAGACAGCAGGGACCACTCCAACAGCAAAAGAGGTAGAGTACAGACTGTGCTCTAGAACAATGTCCAGCTGGACCTGTGTACAGAGGAGAAAGTAGTGAGACATTGATTATCAACATTAGAAAAAATATTCAACAGAAATAATGGCAACAATGAATACCAGAATAAAAAGGCAAGAAAGATGATTCTTTCAATGAAAGTAACTTCTAAAGCTATAACAACATCACATATTCTGAATTCTTCCCCTCAGCACAACTTGAATCCAGCTTCAGAGTAGTCACGCCGGACCTCTGTCTGGCAAAATTTCCATGTGCTGGAATATACTAAATCAGAGCGATACACCGAGATATTATATTTGTTAGATTATATCATGACAGCTGTCATATCAGCGCTCATTTAAAAAAAAACTTACCAAAATTGGTGAATTTTCACGTAGCCATTTTAACATTGAAGATGGAAGAAAATACTCAACATTTTTGCCATATTGTGCTTTATTATGTTAAGAAAGATAAAAACACAACTGAAACACACACACACACACACACACACACAGACTTATGTAGTGTATGGAGAAGGTGCTGTGACTGATTGAATGTGTCAGAAGTGGTTTGCAAAGTTTCATACTGAAGATTTCTAGACCAGTTCAAGTTGATAGCGATCAACCTGAGAGAACAATCAACATTCAACCATGAGGGAGATGGCTCACATACTCAAAATATCCAAATCAATAAAGTAATTGGTGAAAATGAAAAATGTGGGTTTTTTTTTATTTTACAGAAAAAACTAAATGGACTTTTGGGCCAACCCAATCCTTCACTTTCTTAATGGCATCTTTGCTCTTCCTGGTGATTTTATAAGGGAGAAGGGTAATCCCATTTTGTTTGCCTGGATTTGTTCCACTTGCTCCCCTTGAAAATATTTGTCTAAATTAATGTGGCTGGCAATTGTATTGTTCAGATGATTGGCAGGGAAAACAAAGCAATGTTTGGAGGCCCTGTAAAGCAACCTTTGATTGGAGCGGTTAACACCTATTGTTGTGGCACTGATTCAACCCCATTTAGCTTTGAAGTGGTTGGGTAGCTGTGTAATCTTCACAGAATCCTGGCTTTGCATTTTTGGACTTCAAACAGGGCAATTAATTTCCAGAGGATGCTTTAGAGACAAGAATATTTTTTTTCTAAGACTGTTCTGAAATGTCTCTCTGGAGGAAAAAAAAATGATTCATTAGAAAGAGAATAAAACTTTAAGCCCCTTGGAGAATTAAGAGGCCATATTAAGAAAGGGTTTAATATTTTCAGATGAAGATCAGTGTTCACCTTTGACCGGCTTTGGTAAAAAAAAAAAAAAAAGAGAGAGAGAGAGAGAGAGACAGAGAGAAGAAAAGAAAAGAGAGAGAGAATTTTATCTTTGCACCCAATTTGTATGTTGCACTGTGGGCAAAGGGACATTTTCATTATCTATATTCAAAGTATTGATTTAGTGCCAAGGATATAGTATGCACTATATCAAATGCAGAATTAGATTAAGTCCTTACCCAGGACACCTATAATTTAAATGCTATTTGCCTAAGCTATGTCCCAGGAGGAAAATAACTTCTTCCATTTGCTTCCTGGGATTCTATCCCATCTTCTTTCATTTCCTGTCTATGCATTCTTCCTTGACACCAGTCAAAACTTAACATTTTTCATATAAAACCAGATCCTTGAGAACAATTTTTAAAAGTATTACTGCTATTTTCCTTTATTTTGTATTTTTAAAAGCAGAGTTTCCTTGACAGAGTATTTTCTAGGCATAAGTCCCAATTGACCAACTATTTAAGGTCCTTTCACTAATCCATAGGGGGGAAGTACATGGAGCAGTAAAATTCCATCATTTTCTCTCAATTACCCCTCTTTAGTACATTTGCAACTTTCAACTTCCTGTTTCTTCACCTTAAGAAATATAATTATTTATTTATAAATAAATAATAATTATTGGCTCAGAAATATAATTATTTATTTCACTTTGAAAACTGTCATAAAACCTTTAATAGTGAACATAGAAAAGATATCAGAACTACATATGATGACCTGAAATGCCTGCTTCTAAAAGTTCTTAATCCTTCTACTCCAAAGGATGTAATGTCTTATTCTTTTGAAAATTTCCTAAGCCTGACACAGAAAGAATGGCATAACATATTTATACACTGTTATAGCAAAGGGCAGTCTTAGGAGCTATTTTTTGATTGATTGATAGATTATTACCTAAAACATGTATGTAGTGCTAAAATTTAAAAGATGTAGTCAAGCCCTGACCGGTATGACCAGTTTGATGTCATCCTGGACAGCAAAAGATCCTAAGTTCCATTCCTGGTCAGAGCACATGCCTAGGTTGCAGAGTTTTTTTCTAGTTGGGATGTGAATGGTTCCAATCTATGTTTCTCTCTGATACCTATGGTTTGTCCCCTCTCTTTTTCCCTCCCTTCCCCTTTCTCTAAAAATAAATAAATAAAATCTTTAAAAAAATGAAAGATATATTCAGGCTAGACACTTGTATTTCCCATTGCTATTATGCAATATCACTTTCTCTTGCCATGAGCCACTGAGAGAATAGGAGGGCACAGAGCAATGCACCACCTTAATCAGATGTGGAACTGTGTGTAAGTGAACAACAGTTAGGGGAAAACCTGGCTGCCTCTGATGGCCTTCATGAGTTACAGGACAAGCTGGCATTCTTTCCTCCACTTCCAAGTGTTCTCTCGCCTTGAGGAAATCTGCATGGATTAGATAGAGTGACAAGTTGAAGAAGGCAAAGTTTTAAACTATTTTTAGAGAACCAAATAGAAAAAAAAAAAAGACAGTTATACAGTTTAACAACAAAAGCTATATATTGTCTTGCTGCTGCAAAGTTATATGAAAATCATCCAAAAATTAAAATAACCAGAGAACAAAGGAAACTTATTTTAACCCAAAGTGAATGAGAGGTTAATAAATCCACAAAAGTATTTTTCATTATATTTATACCCTTTTTGTTCCCTGTTCTTAAATGAAGAAATCTGACTTTGCCATTTGTTATATGTGACCACATTAACACAAAGTTTAATTTTAGCTCATCTTGCCTATTTTTTCCAGCTAACTTCATCTTAAAAAGAACAATGTTTATTTCTTTTCAGTTATGTCTTGCTCCTGTCTTGAAGATCAACCTTGACATATCAAACCACCAGTACAATTTCTGTTTCCTTCCTCTTTAATCTAAATTTTCTTGCTTTTGCTTGCCCTTTATGTATAACTGCAGGTCTCTGATATTGCTCTTTAGACATATCAATCATATTTCCTCAAAAAATTACAAACATCTCCAGTCAAATTCTTACCCGTATTCCCTGCAGATTTTACTTTGCCTCTTAGCAGCGACTGTTAAAATCTGTGTCGACACGTTCTAAGAAAAACATCATTATGTGCTTTATGCATTCTCAGATGTCCTCCTTAAAGTGTCTCTTTGAAAGTCCTTGCCTACTTTCCCCTTTACCATCACTTTATTTTCAGGATATATTCTTAATTAGAAAGAACTTCATTTGACAGGATAAATTAAGGAAGCTGGGATTTAGCTACCTGAATTGATTATAGTGATTCAATGCTCGCACAGAGCTGTGAGACCCCCACTTCCCCCCACAGCCTCCCACCCTCCTGCAGCAATCTCCACATTACTCTTAACTCTTACCCTGATTGAAACAGCCCCAAAGCAGCACAGAAAGACGGGACACCTACCAGCACTACAAACCATTTATGTGTGTGTACACATGTGTATTATCCATAGACATAATATAAATCCTAAAATTCAAACAGAAAAATAAAGTGTAGACTCTGCATTCCTAACACTTGAGTTTTAAGAATATCTAACTGTGTATGTTTGCCTTACCTTTTTATCTAATGAAATAAATCATTACAGACACAGAGAAAGCTCCCAAGTTTCTTTTTCCTATCTCACCCTTAAATAACAAATAATCTGAAATTCCTCTATATACTTTTAAAAAGATTTTATTTATTTTATAGGGGTGGGGGGAGGAAAAGAGGGAGAGAAACATTGATCAGTTGCTTCTTGCATGCACCTGGACTGGGGACTGAACCCACCACCCAGGCATGTGCCCTGACCTGGAATCAAACCGATGACCTTTCGTTTTGTGGGCTAACACTCCAACCAACTGAGCCACATTGGCCAGAGCCCTCTATATACATTTCATTTCATGTGCCCATATAAATATATACCAATCTTAGATTAAATTTTAAAAATCTTCTTCATGACAAGGCATTGTGAGAAAAATTAAAACATAACAAATTGGGAGTAGGTATTTGCAATATAATTAAGCTACAACAAATTAGTATCTTAAATACAAAAAGAATTACACAACCTTAGAAAAAGAGAACTCAGTAGAAGATAGCAGACATTTGGAAATACTCTCAGTTTTACCAGGCAGAAAGTCTTTGCACACATGTTGTGGCGTCTTATCTTACCAAATGTGGGAAGGCAGCTGTTCAGAAACTACAAATAAAGATTGAGAAGGTATCAGTTCTGGTACTTCATCATTCATGCCATCAATATGAATTATTATTCCTGTTTATGAAAAAGAAAACTTAATTCTGATAAACAAAACTGTAAAGATTTCAAATTTAAAGGCAATTACTCTATAAGGATCTACTAGAATATATCAGTCTAGGATCTCTTGAAATTTTCAAGGGTCTCTGAGTTCATTAATTCCTGATGTTATTTGACTATTAGTTTGTTTAACAATTAGTATGTCCATTTTGTTTTACAATAAAATGGGCAGAATGACATGATATCTGTTCATAAGAATGACAGAAGAATACACTTGAAATTCTGTAGGTGCTTTAACAGAAGAAGGCTGCATGTATTTATTATTTTATTCCTTACATACAACTAGAATTTTATGATAATGACATAAAAAGTTATTTATAATAATTGTGAAATGAAAACCTTATATACAGAAGCAAGGAAATACTACATTACATGGCAAACAATTTTTGTTTAGAAGTGTGCACATATCTAAAAAGAGAAGGAAGGAAGACTACTGTCTCTCTCCTTCTCTCAGCGCTCTCTCTCCAGTCCCCAGGGAACTCTCTAAGTGAAGGATGACAATTAAAAGAACATGGAAGCTATATTTTCCCACCTGCACTCCCAAAACAAAAGGGTACATATATGAAAAGAAGAAATTTAGAAAATTTTAAAAAGGCTAGTCATTGACAGGAAGTTTTTCTTTGGTTGTAAGTTATTTTTAGTATTTATCATGGCTTATCTATACTTGTGATCAGTTCTTTTTATAAAGCCTATTGCTTTTTGATTACATATTCCTATGTGTTAGTTCAGTTATTCTGTAAAACAGATGCCGAGTCATGTTAAGAGATTTGGAGACAGGAAGAAGGTCTGTAAATGATACAGGGAGGGAAGTAGAAATAGGCAGAAAGAGCTTCAGACTGTGATGTTATCTGACCTGTAAAAGGGAAGAGGATAAGAAGAAAGAGTGCCACATAGCACTCTGAAGATTCGTGGTCCCAGCCAGTGAGGGGATCCCCAAATCTAACTCAAAGAATATGATCTTTGCTCTGTACTTTTCGTCTCGACACTGGACAAATCTGCAAGTGAGCAGTGAGACTATTTCTGAGAAGCAAACTACATTCAAAGACACCAAATTCGCTGGAGAAGAGGGAGTGAATCACAGTGTTGTATCAAGAGGCAATGCAGCTGTGATGAACAGACTCTAAAATGTTCCTGAATTATAATCCCCATCTCCTGGTATTTATGGCTTTATGTCATCATTCCTGCTAAGTGGGGACAGGTCCTGTGACTCCTTCTAGCCATGGAATAAGGCAACAGTCATGACTGGAACTAAATGTAACTTCTGTATTTGGTTAGATATCCATCTTGGTACCCAACTTTCTCCTTTACTGACTTCAATAAAGTTGTCTTGCTAGTAAGGTCCATGTGGCAAGGAACTAAGGTGATTTCTAACCAACAATGAAGAATTCAGGTTCTCAATCCAACAGCACTGAAGGGACTGGAACTCTGCAAACAAACATGTGTGCTTGGCAGTGGATGCTTCCCCACTCAACCATCAGATGAGACCTCAGCCCTGGCTGACAGACACCTGAAGCATAGCCTTGTGAGAGATCTATCTAAGCCATGCTCAGATCTCTAAACCCAGAAAGTTAGAACTAAAAAGTACATCTTATTTTAAAGAAATTACATTTCTGGTAATTTGTTACCAGCCATAGAAAACTAATAAAACATTCCAAAAATATAAGAAAAATGTGTATCAGTTATATCAGGTAGATAGATATTTGAGGACTTTATGTAATTATCTTTTTAAATCAATTTTGAAATTTGTGTGATATTCTTTTGATTTTTAGAATTTGCTGTTCATTATTATGTTGTATTAATTTCAATCCTGAATCAATGACTAGTTTTTGGCTGGTAGGTAAAATCTGAGTAAAGTACCCAGTGCATATGGGTTGTTAGAAATGGTAGCTGCCATTTCACCATGGGGAAAATACTGGAAATTAAGTTTATATACAACAAATTACTAGTAGTACACATTTTCTTTTCCTGCAGTTTACTTTGATGTAATATAATGTCATCTCCTATCCCTTAATTGCCCTTATGTTCCACAATAAATTGAATTTAACAGCATGAAAATCTTGAATAGTAAGATTAGGTAGTAAAAAGTCTACTGATATAAATTATCCTTGGACTATAAAATGACCTGTATACAGAGTGGAATTAACCTGATGATTACGTAGCAAATATTCAGAGAGACAGGACTTCTGAGTTCTGTGTGTTAAGTGCTCTACCATTTTTATTTTTGAAAATCCAGATTTGCCCCAGTGTATTGAATGCAACATGCTACCTCCAATTCAGCATAACATCCCGCAGTATAGGGAAATAAGTCACTCTTATAGAAGGAATTGGGATTCGGGATTCTTCTTGCAGTGCAAATCTATTTTTTATCTCCAATAGCAGGTGTTAATATCAATTCACTGCACACTTTTGGAAAAGGGGAAAAAGCTAAAGGTTTGGGCTGTTTGCAAATTGCCTGTTATTGTGCCTCTTTAAACTACTCTCTTTGACTGCACGAGGCTTTGATAGCTCATCGAGCTGCAATAGCACAAGTGTAACGCTGCAGGCGTGAGGTGATTGGGGGCAGTGTGTATTGACAGAATCTCCTGAATGCTGATTTATTATGAACATCAATGGGAACAACACTTGTTATTTCAAAAAAGCCTGTTTCTTCCTCTTGCCTGACCTGGGAGGAACACACTGCCCAGGACTGAGACACTGTTTATACTGTGTTCTTTAGCCTTCTCTACAACTGCTGTATTATTATGCCAGTTGGCAATTTTTTTCTGATCTTTATTTTGATAACTTACCCATCATTTAGAATAATGACATGTCCAGAAATCTCCATAAGCAAGACCATTTGGCAAAAAATAAATAAAATAAACAGGAAAGAGTCTCCATGATTAAAAAAATTCTGCCTTTGTATCATAGTTGGTTTCACCAAAAAGACTTGAAGATGTTTGTAGCAGGGATATTCACACAAATTCTATGCTGTAACACAAAGAATCATATCATGTATATCTCAGGTAGGCTAAAATCAAATTGATTATTATATACTAGATAGCATTGGACATGCTACCTCCCTTAAGGCTAGTACCTGAGCATTTTGCACGTCAGTTGATCTTGGTTCTGCCCATCTTTGCAAACGTTTATTTTTCTCATCTTAAATCAAATAAATGTTTCCAAAAATTCTGTTCTCTTCAAGTGCACATTCAGGCCCTCATTCTTAAGTAAATTAAAATACTATTTATTGGAATTTTAAATAATAAAACAAAATGTATTATTTAAAATTAAAAATGATAGTCACTTCCATCCAGTAAGAGAGACAACCCTAATGCAAACTTTAAGCAATTCATTAAGAAAACCACAATGTAAGCTGTAGTGTAGACTTCATATACAGGGTCTGGAAGAATTAGCACCTGCTTGAGTGTGGTTGGTATGGTAATATTATGGGTGTAACAATTTATAGTTTTATTTGAACATTTCACCTAAAATGTCATATGGTGTGCTTGAGTGTGATATTGTTATGTGACAGAGTTACATGCTTATGATTTTGTAATAAAAAACTGTGTAATAAAAAGGGGCATTATTTGTGCCAGATAAGGGGTGTGTGTGTGTGTGTGTGTGTGTGTGTGTGTATAATCTATCTATATATACATGTGTATGAATATTTATAGATCAATACTTATATACCTATATATGTATGTATATACCTTACATATATACATATTACACATATACAAACACACTATTGGTTTTCTCATTTACTTTATATTTGCACCAAATTAGAAAATTCTGAATCATGTTACAGTTCAATAGAAAGGTTAGCAAGGAGTCAATATCTTCTTCAAAAATGCTGATTATTTGGGCCCACTATTGACCAAGGATTAGAGAACAATTTCTCATTCAAACTACTTACAGAATGTTGTCAGATCCTATTTTAAAAATGTCACTTTAAAAAAAAAAACTGGCAATTATTGAATTATAGTGAAAGAAACTCTGAAACATTATTTGGTAGAATTCAAATCTTAAAGTATATTTTTTCTATTTCTACAACATTTAGATGTGGCTTCTTAATATATTTTAATCAACCAAAATGATGGTATAATCAATCTTCAGATTATATATTACTAAAACATGTAGCTTTGGCAAGTCACTTAAAATCATTTTAAAAAGCAATTTCTAATATTATTAAGTTTCTTATGAGGAACTTTTCCATCAATAAGTAGTGTAATTTAATAAGGAAAATAGCATCCCTGACCAGTGTGGCTCAGTTGCTGGGGTGTTGTCCCACAAAGCAAAAGGTTCCTGATTCCCTGATTCGATTCCCTGTCAGGCACATGTGTGGGTTGCAGGTTCAGTCCCTGATCAGGGAATGTAAGAGAGTGGCAAATGATCGATGTTTCTCTTTTGAATCAGCATTTCTCTCCTTCTCTTTCTCCCTCCCTTCCCCTCTCTCTAAAAATAAATGAATAAATTCTTTAAAAAATAAGGGAAATGACAGTTTTGTGCTTATTGCCCAAATATTACAGCAAACATATGTATTTTGTCCATATATATATGTGTGTGTGTGTGTAATGTCCTGTTTTTATTAACATTTAATGAAGATTTAGTGCAAACTCCCAACTAACAAACTGTTCACTGTAAATCAAACTATGTGTATTGGCACTGAGAAGTAATCCTGCTATTTACAAAGCAATACTCTTTCTTTCTGCATATATAGTTTATTTCCCAGTCTTCATTATGACTTATAAATAATCTTAACCACACAAAACAACTTTTATCCTCATTCATGGGTTATAATTCCTGAAGGAAAGAAGAAATCATTGAACACTTTCCCAAATGTGCACCATCCATTGGACAAGAGCTGATTCACACTGTAAATCACTGCTTTCTCCAAAATGTAACATCAAATATCTGTTCAGAGGTATGTAATTGTACCCTTTGTTTTATATTTTACACATGGCTATTACACAATATCCAGTGGAGTTGTTTGATAAAAGACCCCTGTTTTCCTATTAAACACATTGCCCTCAATGAGGATGGCACTGATGCACTGTCATTCTGCCCCTCCTCCAGTGGGAACTATGATTTTGCACTTACATTAGAAGGCCTTAAATCTTATTTTAAAAATCATTATACTTTATTTTAATTAAAAAATATTTAATAGCCTTATTCTCCTCTTTAACAAGTTGTATAACACCTGTAATAGGAGAAAATAGAATGTTAATCCAATAAAATTGATTTTCTTTTCTTGGAAATCCATTTTGGCACTTTCTAACCACATTTTTTGGCTTCCATGAGAAATTATCACACACAGATTCAATTGTCCCAGCATTTGTAGATTCATAATTTATATTCATACCATAGTCTTCTTTACTTAAAAATATGTACGATACCATTCTGGATTTTGTAGTATTTTTATTAGTAGTTCTTTGTTTCACTAAACTAAATACGCATTACTGTGTGTTAGACCTTATATAATTTTCTATTGCTGCAAAACAAATTACTATAAATTTAGAGGCTTAAAACAATAGCCATTTATTATCTCACAGTTCTAAAGTTCTGGTGGGCTTTGCTAGACTCTCAGCGAGGTTGAAGCCAAGGCATCAGCTTGACTAGGCTCTTATCTGAACATTCTGGGGAAGAATCTACTTCCCAACTCATTTACGTTGTTATCAAAATTCAGATGCCTATGGTGGCAGGACTTCGGTCTCTGATTTTTGGTGGCCAAGGTTTTCAGTGCTACTTAAGTCGACCACTGTCCTTCTCAGGTAGCTCCTTCATTTTGAGAAAAGAATGTTCATCCTACTTCTTCCAAATGGAGTTGCATATGACATTTGTACCAAAATGTCACAGCATATGCAGAGCATGCCCTTTCTGACCAATTGTCATGCCAAAGCTGTGCCTGCCCACAACACAACCAAATCTGATGACATGCCCAGAAAAACAAAGCAAAGCAACACAAACAACAAAAACATTAGATAGTGAGCAGCTAAGAGAAGCATTCATTAGCAAATCTGTTCTTAAGTTGTGTGCAAAACATGATTTAGTTTAAAGAATACTGCAATTTCATTTTGCAATATAATTCAATAAGGAAAAATGAAAGTTTTAAGTTGCAACATGAACTATATAAAAGACCTAAATAAATTTGGCAGTTTTGACTTTTCAGATATTCCTTTTACAAAATTATATTCCTCATGCTTTCTTCTATTTCATCTTCAGGAAAGATGTAGCAGAAAGCAAACCATCAAACTACAAAATATGCAAATACTTCAAAGTACAGTTTCTGCAAAGCTTGATACATACATAATCTTTCTCAAATTAAATTTTAAAGGTTAAAAAGAACTCAGCACAGAGAATTAGAAAGAAAGAAGAAAGATATACCTTCAGGGAGCTTGGAGACCCCACTTCTATTGTGTTCTAATAACCTGATTTTTGTTATGCTCTTTAGTGTTCTTTAAGTTGTGGCTCTGAGAGTTCTGGCTTTTGGACAAGACAAGTTTATAAAGACACATAAAAAAGTGTGTTTACAGAGATTTGTTTGTTTGTTTGTTTTTCACAAAGTTGGCCATGAGAAAAGGCCAAAAGATTGTCACCCGGGAGTGACTTTGGAATGATTGGACTCACCTATCTTTCACAAAAACAACCGAATACGTCTCTATTAGAAGTCACTACTGCCAAAATAAATTCACTTCAGGCAGTAGGTATATCAATAGATAATAAATTGGATGAATTAGGTGCCAGAGTCTCTACTTAAGAAGCCCAGATGGAAACGCAGATCAAAACACTGAATGGCTAGAAGACATGGTAAAAAAAATAAATAAATAAAAAATACAAGCGGAGGTCTCCTGCCTGCTTTTCTTACAATACCATCAAAGACTTAGGGATCTTTGAACTTTGGAGGGAAAATGTAGGCCAAAAAAAAAAAAAAAAAGAAAGAAAGAAAAGAAAAATGAAATTATTATAATGGGTGCTATCTACCTTTTTTCCCTCTTGATTGCACTGATGTTTTCACAGAAATTAAGATCAGATGCATATAAAATACTATACTTGAAATTGAAGTTTGAATAAAGTAACACACCATTGGTTAAAATCAATGACAATTGTAGATAATTATAATTAGATAATTATAATTATCTACTAATTATAATCCTCAATCTCCACTCTAAGCCAGTGTTCAGATTTGTTTAGATAATTTCTTTTTCTTTGTCTCCAATATTTTTGGAGAAATGTTAGTGAACAGTTAAAATCTCTCACCATTGTATGGCAGAAGAGAAGAATGCAGCAAATTACAAAATTCAAAAACTCAAATAAGAATGCTACAGACTCAGAAGATTACATCCACATAAATATCCACTAAGCTGATAGGGATGTATTACATTAACATGTTGCCTTCCTTCAGCATCATAAATAAACCATATTGCCCTTAATGGATTAAAAACAAAAATGCAATCCCCTTAACTGAATATTCCAGTGGTCAGCTAATATTTGCACCATAATCCCCTTACTAGCTAAAAGGAAGCCAGATAACAGATTAATGTTACACAAAACAATGGCTCTATTATCTTTGTTGTCTCCTGGCTTGTGAAGCAGATCTCAGCAGATGTTTCTGTTTCTTTTGCTATGCATAGCACAGACTTCCGTATAAACCATAGCATCAAGCACTCTGTATTTGCATTGATGTTTTTCTTTTGACTCTTTGATTGGAACAATATTATTATTATGCTCACTTAGTATGTACTGAGCACCCACATGAGTGCATTGCACAACTGTATAATACAAAAAGACAGCTGCAGTGCTGTACAGAGATTTGATTTTTTAAAAATAACAAAACTCCCTTTACTGGCATTAAATAGGTTATTACCAAAGAACTGTTTTATTTGTTTTCGTCTTGCATGGTTACCTATTTGATGAAATTAGATCAATCTTAATGATTCCATTAAATTGCAATGTCTCCATTCAGAAAAAGGACCAAATAAAATCCATTCTTTAGGTAGTTAAAAAGCATGAAAATAAAACTTGGCAGAACACTCAGTCATTTCTGGGAGTGTGACTGCAGACAGAAATAAGAAAGGCATGTAGTTAAAATCCAGATGTTAAGATTTTTAAGAAAATGTTTTTCTTCCCAGGGTAACATATTTTTAAGGTATAAAAAATCACAGCAATAAGCAAATATTGCTATGAATGTTCTCAGAGAACCATGTGCCATTTAAGCAACAAAGGCACATTGTACATCTGAATTAACGCCAGAACTTGGGAACAGCTAGGAGTTACAGATTGAAGGATGTCTTCTATGCAAGGACTGTAAGTAAGACTATTATCAGGAGATGGAGCACTCAAATAACTTTCATCTCAGCCATCATTAGTGAAATAAGCAAAATCATTAACACTTTTGAGTGTCAGGTACATTCTTAGTTTTTACAGAAGTCACTCATTCTCATACATTTGAAAATTTAAGATAGAGTGTCTAGTTTGTGCCTAGGCAATGTGTAGAAGTTGGCCCTAGAAAATCTTATACTAATGGTGGGAAGGTAAGCTTGACATTTTAAGTCTGGAATTTTAAAATATTTTAAAGGCCTCAGAAATTTTCAGGTTGCTTAACTCAAAACCAGCATCATTTGTTCAGTATACAATTTATTCAAATATTTTAATAATTTGTCTCAACACTGTCACTGAGCTAATTGATAATGACTTAGTGGTTAAAAATAAATATAATAATGTAAAAAGATAGTGTTTCCACATTTGTGGACCTTATAGTCTAGTAAGAAAAACAGACCTTGAATTAAAAATACACACACACAGAGGACTGCAAGCACTAATAAAAGTAAAGTAGGAAATATATAAGACATTGTAAGAGCATAATATTGTCGGGGTGCCCAATTTAGATTAGGAAGTCAAGGGACATCTATCCCACACAGGGTTTGCCCAGGCTTTGTCTTCAACTTTTTCCAGCTGATGTGTCCAATTCCTCTCACAATGATACTTCTTAAACCTCATTAATATCAAGTTGAAGGGAGAGGAGCGCAAGACTGGGTAAAAAAGGTGAAGAACTTGAAACGTGCAGATTGCTAGTTACAAAATAGTCGTGGGGATGTAAAGTGCAGCATAGAAAACATAGTCAATAATATTGTAATAACTATGTACAGAACCAGTTGGATACTGAAAATATCAGGGGGAACACACTGTAAAACCTGTGATTATCTAACCACTATGCTGTATACCTTAAACTAACACAAAATAATATTGAATATAAATTCTAATTGAAACATTTTAAATGTGGAAACATTAAAATAAAAAGATCAAGTTGATTGTAGTTTTCTTTTCTTCCCATCAGCCCCACTTTATTTTATTTTATTTTATTTTATTTTAAATCTTCATCTGAAGATATATTTATTGATTTTAGAAAGGGGAATGAGACAGAGAGAGAGACATCGATGTGAGAAACAACAACAGATTGCCTCCCATAGGCTTCCCAACTGCGGACTGAACTCACAGCCTAGTTATGTGCCCTGCCTGGGGATGGAACCCATAACCTTTTGGTGTACAAGATGAAGCTCCAAACAACTGAATTACCCAGACAGGGCAGCCCCTTTTTATTCACTTTCTTAATTATCGCACTTATGTTTCGTCGTTCATTGTTTCATTATGTCTTTGGCCAATAGCCTGTCCTTTTATCTTCTGGTTGCTCCCCTCCAACAAGCTCCTCCCCACTCTCCTGGCCTGCTCCTGAGCTCTGAGTGCTGCTAGAGGAAGACTGAAGATCCATATAGACTGGACCCCCTATGCACATATGATCATACAGCTCTCATAGATCCTTAAAATCATCTGCTTGTCCTACCTCATTTCAAACCTCTCCTCTCATCTCAAAGTTTCCTTTGCCTTTCTACCACCACACACTCAGTTCATCTCTACTTCAAAAGAGAAAAGTGGGAGCCATTATAGTCAACCTCCATCTTCCCAATACCAAAATGCACACCTGCAGAGTGGAACCCATCTTGTGTTTTTCCCTACTTGTTTCTACAAAAGAGACTTCCTTCTTCCTGCTTAAGACTGATTCTCCTCTCACTTTCTCAGGCCTGAACCAGAGTATTGAACTTTTCCCTCTTGATATTTCACTTCTTTCTCTCAAAGCCATTTTTCCCCTATCCCATTTTTTAAAAAAAAAGTTCCAACTCGACTACACATTTCCTCTAGTTCTAATTTATCTCTCTAATCCATTCAGAAGTAAAGAGGTGATCTTTGAAAGCACTGTTTAGAATTTATGCTTTCCAGTTCCATGCTTCTTATGTTGTGAATAATACTTTCCTCTCTTGGCTTCCCTAGCCCTATACATATCTCGTTTTCCTCTCAACAACCTGGTTGTACATTTTCTGTCTCCTATGAAAATTTTTTTCTGCCTAGCCTTTAACATTGAGGTTTCCACAATACTCAATAGGGCCTTCTTCTTTTCTCACTGTATTTTTTGTTCCAAGGCAATCCCGTTAATTGTCTTCTATATACATGTATTGTTAGATTTGTATCACTGCTCTGACTTCTACACATTGTTTATATAAAAGGTACTTTATATTCATATCTAAAAATGTAAAACTTAACTCATGATCTTCTCCTCCCACTTCACAATGTCTTGGACACCCAATGTTTCCTTTTGTCACTGAATGGCACTCCTGTCTATCAACTTGCCTTGAAATCGTTTTGACTCCCCTATTTGCTCCTCAGATGCAATCCATTACCAAACTTTCTCTGTTTAATCTTTAAATTATCATTACATCTGTCCACTTTGCTCCATTCCTATCACTACCAGCCTAGTCTAAAGCATAATTTCTCATTTCAACTACTGCAATAAGTGTCTCACTATTCAAGATGCAGCTCTTCACAATCAGCATTATATTCTTGAAGTGTAATATCCTCATTAAAAACATTTCAGAGGCTTTTCTGAGCTTTATCAATATGACCTGAATGATTCTACAGAGTGAATAACCTCTAACTACCTTTCTGGTTCTATCTTGCATCATGCTCCTATGCTCCTCTCGAAGTTCCCAGTCACCTGGCCTTATTTTAGCCGCATGTGTGAGACATTTTTATCTTGCCATGGGATGCTCTGAAGATGCTGTTCTGTCACACTGTAACTTGGGTGATCCATTCGAGAGTGAAATGATTCTCTATTGAAAATTATGCAGGGACAACAGGCTTAAAAAAAGAATGACTGTGTCAGTTCCAATTGAGGCATTAATATGATAATGATTAAAGTACTCTAGTGAGTATAAAATAGATTCAACACTACCATCTCAATGCCACTCATGATATTTTTAAATATTTTATTTATTTTTAGAGAGAGGGGAAGGGGGGAAGGGAGAGAAACGTCAACATGTGGTTGTCTCTTGCACACCCCTAACTGGGGACCTGGCCCACAACCCAGGCATGTGCCCTGACTGGGAATCAAACTGGTGACCATTTGGTTTGCAGGCCGGCACTCAGTCCACTGAGATACACCAGCCATGGCTTAATGCCACTCATGATATTTAATGATTTACCTATATAACACTCCTGTATCATTCTGTATTTGGTATTGTTACATTCACCATGATTCTTCACATATCTCCAGGCCTATGATTTCTTCATTTGAGATTCTAGTGATGCTAAACCCAATCATTTATGTATTTTATTTTATTGCATTTAATATAAATCACTTCTTTATTGTTCTATTTTATATTATAGTTAAAATATTTTATTGTTATTTTTTCAATTATGCGTAAGGTAGCTTACATGATCTATGAATTGACTTGCAGTATACTAAAGAAGCTTTACAAAAAATTCATTATACAAAAAGCATTTTAACTGATGAAATCCAAAAGTTACAGAGGATGTACATGTGAAAAAAGGTGAGAAGGAAGAGAAAGAGACTAGTTGGGTCAAAAAGGGAAACTTCCCCTGCAAGCAGGACCAAACTGGGGGAAGAAAAGAAGAAGATTGATTATTAAGCCAAGTGTGGAGTTTTAACTCTTATATAGTATGATGGTCAGTTTTAAGCCTCAATTTAGCTAGAATATAGTTTTCAGTTATTTAATTGAATTATTATCTAGGTGTTTTGTGAAATAATATTTTGTAGATTAATTCACATACAGTTTATTGACTTTTAGCAAAAGAGATTATCCTGGACCATCTTGGTAGATCTGCTTTAATTATTTCAAGGACTTTAAGAACAGAGCTGATGTTTCCCTAAAGAAAAAGACATTCTGCTTGTGAAGGGCAGCTCCCATCTGAGAGTTTCCCTCCTAAAGGCATGTCGTGCTGGTTTTGGACAATAAATCTCTTATTATATATTCTCTGTGTCTGGTGGATGCCTGACTAATACATGTGGGACAGGACATTTTCACTGCTACAGTAAAATTATATTCATTACTAAAATAATTAAAAGAATGTTTAATATCTGAGAGTAACTAGAAAATGTCAAGGAGTTGTCCAAATCCTCATCTGTGTGGAGGTGGTAGGGGGAGTAAGTTGTTCCTTCTGAATAAAATTGAAAAGGATGGGAAAGAAAAAAAATAAAAGTTGCATTTGATCACAAGACTGGCATCAGGAGGGTTGCACTCTTCCTGTCTTGGTTTGTTCCTGCTCATCTTTCATTTCTTGGCTTGCAAGAAAAAGCTGTGAACTTTCAGAAATAAGGAAAAAATGTTCTGTATGGCAGGAAAGTAGTTAGTCAGAAGGAAAGGGCACAAGGCGAATTTGGAGCCCAAGAGGAAGGCAGGAGGAGAGCCAGATTACACAGTACTTTGTTGGCAATGATGAGGATTTTACATTTTGTCCTAAGTGCTAATGGAAGCCATAGAAGCATTTTGAGAGAAGGAGTGAGGTAATCTAATTTAAGTTTTAAGATCACTCTGGCTGCTGTGTGGAGTGGAAAAGAGATTTGAAAGGGCCAAGAGTAGAGGAAGATCTAACAGGAGGTAGACACTCTAGATAAGATTGTCTTTTAGGAACATATCCCTGAAAAATAGCCATGAGCTAAATCTTTTTATTTACAAGGGTGTTCTTCTCAGGAGTGTATATAAGTAGGGATTGGCATGGCCTCCAAAGCAAAGGTCCATTTGTTAAAATGATTTCTTCCTAGGTCATCATACTTTCCCCTCAGTTACCTATTACCTGGGCTGGAAATCTTCAGTTTCTTTTGTCCTGTAGATCCAGCTTCCCTTTCTCCCCTACTGTGTGGTGATGTGATCCATAAGAATGGCATCACTTTGGAAGGCACCTTTGTCCTGGCTTTCCAGTGACTGGGCCAACAGGAAGGGGAGGGGCATAATATCTGGGACAAGAGGTGGTGAGGAAGAAAGTTAGACAGGGCTTTAATTCTGCAGATTCTGTCTTGATATCTGCCTCAGGTGGCACTTTATTGAAGACCATAGTAACATCACAGTGATGCAGGGAGAAGGGACTCCATCCATGGGACAAGCACTCTAAAGGGCTCTGTTTGGCCCGTTGTCTATTCTTGCTGCTCCCACAGAACAAGAGATCTGTAGGTCAAGGGAACATGCCCAAACAAGGCCCAATATCTCTATTCTGGACCATGTTCTTGGTACGCAGGGCCCCATCCTTCTCTGGAGAAACAGTTCTGAACCCACTTCTAGGGCCTACATTGATGGGCACAGCTCTTTGGGGGATAGGGGAAACAGAACTTGGCAGTACAAACTGGAGTGACTACCATGTGCATATAAAGTATCTCTCAGTGTCAGAAAGAGCCAGGGGTGTGAAGAGAAGACAGCAGCTGTGGACTAGGTGGGACAGCTGTTCTTCCCCGGTGCAGCATGTCAGAGCAGAATGTCCTTGGAGTCTGGGAATCCTAAATTCAAATCTGGCTTTCCAAGTTATTGTGAAGATTTATGAATTGAGGTAGAATGAAATATATTGTTTTTCCATTTGTCAACCTGATTTATAATTTAAATATTTAGATGTATAAATTCTAGGCCTCAATTTTTCCTCTTGCCCATGGTTGCACAAATGTTAGGATGGACCTGGTCCATATTTTTGTCAGGAGGCCTTCTTCATGCAGGCAACACTCCACTTTCCTCTTCAGGGCAAGGGTGGTGGCAGCTCCTCTTACAAAAGCCCATCTGATTGCTCTTCTTGAACCTCACCCTTGCCTTTGTAAGTCATCTTTCCATTAAATGCTTCTCAACTGACCAGCATGATCAGTGTTGTAACTGTTTCCTGCCAGGAACCTGCCAGGTACAAAGCGCAGAGGCCAAAAATGGAAAGCACACAGTCATGCAGCATGATTATAGAGCATAAATTTGAACATAGGTGCAAACTCTGTCTGAAGTATCAGTGTGTTAAATATAATGCACTAAGTAGTTGCTCAAGCAGAGGAGTCCAGTTCTAGAACACCTGGTTCTCTTTAGAACTACAGTTGCACTATTCAACCCTCAAACAGAAAGAGGCCTCAATTTTCTCTCTAAGGCACACATCTAGTCCATGTTCCTTTTGCTCCTTTACCTTCTGAAATTTATTGTGGGAATTGCTGCTTTTCCCCTGAAGGGATGAGGCAGACATAACTCCTCAGGAGCCAACCTCCCAGGCTACTAACCCAACACCTACCTGTCTACTCTGAGCTCCCTACACATAACATCCTGTCTTCAGAGAAGATTCCGCACCTTTGGTGACTGGAGAAAGGGAATCCACTTTCTTCCAAACTAGGACTGGGGAAGTCAGGAGCCAGCGCAGGACCATGTTTTTTGTATTTGTTTTTGCTTTTGCTAAAATTTATGTATATATGCACAGAAGTAATAGTCAGAAAATATGAGAATAAATGAGATAAAGTTGTTTTGGGTGGTGCTAATATATATTGCTCTTGTTTTCTATTGTATATATTTTTACATTTTCATTATTTAGAAGTTATTATGTTCATAATACAATAATTTTTTAAACACAAATGAGTTTGAAACTTCCTAGAGAGTATCCTAGGAATAGATAAAGAGATAAGTTACCCTAAAGGAGACATACCAAGAGACCAAAACATCTACCAAAGACAGACAACTTGCTTCTGTTATTTTGACAATTTAACAACTCAAATAAAACCAGGCCATGTGCCTACAATAACCACTGCAAGATTATACATTTAAGAAAACCTAGAAACTTTTAAAAGTATAATCATGGTCATGGGGGAGTCCTGAGAGATTCCAAAGTCTTTGTTTTGAACTATTTCATTATATTACACTGAAGGTCCATTGTTCTCCAGATATCGCCTGTGGTGTAGCAATATTACAGCAATGAATAGGTAGGTCAAACTGTCTGCTCTCTTAGAATTTATACAATTGAGGGAGAGAGGATAAACAAGTAAGCAAGGAAATGACCGATATAAATTTACTTAGTGGTATGTGATGTTAAAGCAAAAAATGTTAAAAAATAAAAGAAGATGAGAAATACCTGCTATCAATGTTGTTGTCAGTAAATCCTCTGACAGAGTGACTATTGCTGAGCCCTGATTGGCATGAAGGACGTTTTTGATAGAAGACACTATAAATTCAAGTTCCTAAAGGAAAAGAAATTTGTCATTTTTTTAGGGGCCAAAATGACCAAAGGAATGGGAAACTCAGATGAGATGGAGTCATGGATTAAATATATAACTTTGAAGTCCTTAGTAGGAAGTATAGAAATCTCAAGTCTCTAGCAATACATCAAAGATTTGACAAAGGATAGTTACAAAGGTAATGCGGAAGCTAGGGGTGCCACCAAGAACCCCCCTTACACATGATCCTCTTCAGCAAGAAAAGGACCAATTCATGCACCAGTGATCCACAGAGGTGGCAGTGTGGGAATACAGATTGGATCATACATATTTATGTCTGCACTGTGAGTTTAGGATGGAGTTTTAGCACTTCATCTAGGTTGCCCAAGTCGTTTTATGGGATGTAATTGTTATCTACCAGTGTGGCTAATAGTTTGGATAAAAATATGATAGATGACAGATTCTGCAAGGGCACCAAACAGGTTACATGCAATAAAGTGAGTCAGACTGACTTATGGGTGTTATAGCCCCAGAGTGGAGGTACTTCCAGCACTATGCTCAACTTCCAAGCACAAATATGTGAAAAGAAGCAATTAGCTATTTCATAAAGATTTTCCTTTTTATTTGGAGGTATAAATCAGATTGCTACTCCTTTACAGATTTTTCCCAAGAGCTACTTTGAATTCAAGAAGGGTTATTTGAAGAGATGCATAACTCCTTCACATTTACAGCTTCAGATGAAATGATAAAGGGGTGGCACAGTTTATTATTTTTTCCCCATTTTGACTTGGTGCTCTTTTATTTCCACTTTGTAACTCTAGGCAAGACTTGATCGATGGGTATAATAAAGGATATGAGTAGTTCAAGAAAATAAGGCAAGCTAATAGGAATAAGACTGACCATTTTTCATTCTTGTAAGTCCTGAAATACATTTAAGATGCTACTCCAGTGGTTCCATGGTTGTGAACAGTTTCTTTGCAATTGGTTCTAGATTAATGGACTGTTCTGCTTGCTAAGAAAATATTTATGAAGATACAGAGATTTTCATGCATTTATATATCATCTTTTTGATAGGCATATCTAATGTGTAATTTTTTATTTAAAGGCAGAAAAACTTGAAAAGCACTAATTATATCCTACATTACCACTTGATGACATAGTGTCAACAATCTATGTTTAATGACAAGCAAATTGTTGAATATATACTGCCACTTGGCAGTGCCAGTTTAAAATTAGATCAAATCACTACTATGAAATTATTACTTTTTCAAGATTAAAAAGTACTAGAGTTTTTGTAAAAACAATGATAATTTATGGTAAATGGATGAAACAAACCACATGATTTTTTATTCATTTTAGAGAGAAAGAGGAAGGGGCAGAGAAGGAGAAAGAAAGAGAGAGAGAAACATCAATTTGTTGTTCCACTTATTCATACATTCACTGGTCGCTTCTTGTACGTGCCCTGACCAGAGATTGAACTGCAACCTTGGTGTATCAGGATGATGCTTAACCAACTGGGCTACCTGACCAGGGCCCAAACCATATGTATTTTTTAAAAAACAACATTATATGCATTTCAGGAACCATTACTTTTTCTATATGTCCCTAGAAAACCCATGACTAAGAATGACCATAAGAAAACTGCCTATGTGAGCAATTATAAATCATTAGTCTCTCTTCCTTCATCACTGAAGTTTACATGAAAGACTCCAAATAACAATAGGCAACTTGCTTTATTCTTGGTTAAATTTGAATTAGGACACATGTGGTCTAGTCCCAGTTCTGCCACTAATTAATTGCATGGCATTGGTTATATTGTTTCACCTCTCTAAACCATAGTTAACTCATAATTCATGTTGGAGTAGATGACATTCAACATCCCTTTTATTTCATGCTGTAACATGACACTGCTCTTTAAGAATTCACATATACACCTAAAGAGTATGGCTGTTAGCTTAAAGCAAAGCCTGTAGTGTGTACAAGTAAGGACAGCCATATCAAAATACATGGATTGCAACACTTAAAATATAGACACTTATTTTTCATAGTTTCATAGTCCAAATTCAGTCAGCAACAGGGTTGATTTCTCCTGAGGCCCACCCCTTTGGCTTGCCAAAGGCCACCTCACAATGCCCCTCACATAACCCCAGTGCACATAAATTTCTCCTCTCTTTTCCTCTTCTTTTGAGAGCACCAGTCATATTGGATTCCAGCTCCACTCTTATGATCTGATTCGCTTTAACTAGCTCTGTAAAGACCCTATATCCAAATACAATGGTCAGGACTTCAACATATATATTTGGAGGGGGTGCACATTTCAGTCTATAGAAATACTTTAATAATATTAAAAAAATAAGTACTAAGTGTGAAAGAGCTTTGAGGTTGTATAAAATGAATCTGATACACAAAAAAGTCTTATACTTTTAATAAATTTATATATACATACATATATCTGTATGTGCATATTTTCATTTATTATTGGGATCAAACTAGAATTTACCTTACTGACTTTTCATTCTGAGATTCTTGAGGAGTATTTTCTGAAAGGACTCAGGCCCTGGCTGGTGTAGCTCAGTGGATTGAGTGTGGGCCCGTGACTGGAAGGGTTGATGGTTTGATTCCCAGTCAGGGCACGCAGGTGCCTGGGTTGTGGACCAGGATCCCAGTAGGGGGCATGCGAGAGACAATCACACATTGATGTTGCTCTCCCTGTCTTTCTCCTTCCCTTCCCCCCTCTCTGAAAATAAATAAATAAAATATTTTAAAAAAAGGACTCAGTACACGGTCATTAATTTTATAGGTTCAGTTTTTTAAATGGCAGAAATAAAACCAAAAAAAAATCCATAATAGATCATTCAGTCCTAAGCTTAGCCTTCATTTGCATGGGGTAATGAGGGAAGTTACCCTCTGTAGTGTCTGCAAGTGCCAACACTCTAGAGGCAAACCTAACCTTCCACCCTGTAGCAATGGTGTCTGCTTCAGGCACTTCTGGGCTTGCATCTCCCTAGAGGATCTGGGCAAGGTCTCTTTGTTCTACTGTCACCATCATCTCTGAGTCTGGGTTCCCCTTGCGTTTGAATGCCCCTTCTCAGTTGCACTGCTTTGTGAGTGGCAACTGTTGTTGACTATGCATGCATCAACTAGAGTACTTTCCACTATTCCACTGTGTCAGTGGCTTCAGGTCATGAGTGGGCATGGGTGTCAGCATGTGCTTCACAATAGTAAGTCACAAACAGTTGCAAACTCTCTTTTAATTCAAAGAGGACTTAAGAAAACACCTCAGCAGTGCTCTAAAGCTGCCTGAGGAAAAACTCCAGTTTATGCACACTTCAAAAGGGACCTGCTTTGGGGATTCAGGGAAATTTTGTTGTCTGCTGGACAGTGTTATCTTTCTGGTTAGTTTACAATGATACTTGTGTTAAAAGTCAAGTTGAATGCAGCTCTTCTGCTTTTAAGAATAGTATAATACCATAGTTTCCAAATATATATAACAATGACCAAAGGAAATCATCTTTCTGATCAGGATGAGGGTCACAGTAAAGTGCCCAGTGTGCAAAGCATTATTGGTAATACAAAAGAGGAAATAGAAAAGATAGCTACTCCTAAAGTTCAGGAAAAATCACCAATCCTGTTTATGTTAAGTCATCTCTCTGGGAATTCTCTTAATTCTGGCAACCAAGATTAGCTAATGAGTAATTATATTTCTAATTTCAAACCATCATTATCATTTACACATTAACTATGACCCATATTATGTAAATTACCCTTGAAACATGTCCAATGTGAAATTTTAAAAATTTATAACCTTGTCCAAAGCTGTGATTTAAATTGCTGATTTTATAGATTTGGATCTGAGTTGCACCTCGTCCATCAGTCCTGCACTAAAGCCCTGTGGGGTACACGGCAGGGACTTCGGACCACAGGGTCTCAGTTTAGGTTCCATATCAGATCACTGCGATCAACATAGGACAACCCAGCTTGATGATTTGTGGCCACGTGAGCTTAATCAAATGACTTAATCCCTTAGACCAGCGGTGTCCAACTCATTTTCACCAGGGACCACATTAGCCTCAAGGTTGCCTTCAAAGGGCCAAAATAGTTTTAGGACTATATCAATATAACTATTCTTTAACTGTTAAGGAGTTGAAATTACATTCGGCCCTTTGAAGGCAACCACAAGGCTGATGTGGCCCCTGGTGAAAATGAGTTGGACACCCCTGCCTTAGACTCAATTTCCTCATTAGTAAACTGGAGATAGTAATATTGGTAACTGAATGAACCCATAGGTGGCTCAGTTACTGTTACAGAAACAAGACCCCTCCCCCAGGGTCTTTCTGTAGTAGTTTTGTTGCCCACCACCAGGAGTTAGGAACTGGGGCTCTCAGTGCCAGAGTTTGGTAAAAAGGAAAGGAACTATTTATTCAAAAGGTATACAAGTTTAGAGTAATGGCAGAATGTTACCATTAAAAATCTCAAAGTCCCATAAAACACCCACAAACACACAGTCCTTCCTTCCCCACTTTGCCTAGTCAGACCAGTCAGGCCAGTCGGGCCAGTCAGGGGTTCTGTATATCAGTCAGCTAGACTCCCTGCTCCTCCGAGTAATCCATGCTCACCGGGCAGGCCTCCGGCAGTTCCCAGCTCCATCAGCTGTGTCACTGAGATTTCCAGCTCTTAATCCAAAACCAGGTCCTCATGTCAGTCGGGGGAATCCTTCTGCATCCTTTGAAACTGCTACATCTTTCATTCCTGCTTCCTAAGCCACATGGTCAAGGGAGCCACCTCTCCCCTCTGGTGTGGTTAAGATTACAGCTTGGCTGCCCCCTAGGTTTAAATACCTGGGCAGATCTTCCTCTGTAACCCCATTTCTGACCCCCACAATCGGTTACACCTGCTAGCACTCCCTCATTTTTCAGCCTTTCTTGGCTGCCATAATTAGTCCAGGCAGCTGTGGCCTTGTGGAGGCTCCAAGTTCCAGGTGCTGCCTCCCAGTTACATCACAGGTCAAAGTCACTCCCATCTCCCTAGCTAGACTTGCTAATACACAAAATAACCTTTTTTGTGTATCAGGTATGAAGCTATCCTGCTGTTATTGATTTGCAAAATAACTCTCAATGGCTCTGCTCCATGTGTCCCATCCCCCAGCCAGACTTGCGGGGGTGGGGATATCCTATATTCCTAGACACCCAGGATGTACCCTGTTACAAATCAAATCCCCCCTTTGGGGGCCCTGGCTGCACCCTGTTAACAATACCTCCTACCACTGAAGGTTGCTGTTGTAAGGCTCTGATGAAAAGATATGCACAAATCTCTTAACAGAGTGCCTGGTACAGAGTAAGGATGTAATAAACATTAGCTACAATTATTTTGTTGTTTAATGAGCTGTTACTGTGTTCCACTCTGGAAAACTAGATATATAGTCAAGAAACAACCAATGTAAACATAAAATAATAGGTCCAATATCACATATAGGTGTAATTTGTATGATGAAAACTATATGTGAAAATGATATCAACAAATAGAAGCAAGCATTCTTGAAACAAAAGGCTTTGCTGTTTTTAGATACGGTCTGTGTAAATGCAAGTCCCCAAACTGACATTCATTTTCACATTGAAATAATGAGTCACCAGTTGATTTTTTAAAAATAGTGCACTTGCTATCTTAATAGTAAATTTAATCATGATATATTATGCTTCATTTTTTGTTCAAAATCACTGAAAAAACACTGAACAGTAATTACAACCATATTTATGTTGAGAATGACCTTGAGTAGCTTAAATGAATCAAGGATAGGCTCATGCTCATGCTGGCTGTGTCAAAGAATTCAAAATCAAGATAAAAACTCCAATTAGTAAAGTGGTTTTCAGTAAGGAGAAACGTAGCTCTACCATGATTTCCAACCCTTCATATTTATGGAAAGCTTCAGAGTCGTGGCCATCTGTTGTCGATCACCGTCATCCACTCTGCCCCCTTCTCTCCTGCTGCAAGTACCCTCCCCACTGCAGACACTGACAATGGGGGTCATTCCTTTCAACAGCCACTGGCAGCGAGGGCACAGGGGCGTGACCTCAGGAGAACTCACCCTCTGCTTCATGAGAAAGGACTTCTCTGATCAGCAGGGCAATGTTTAGAAGAAAATGCACCTTCCATCTTGCCTTTAGGTACTATTCCTTCAAGGAGGGTAAATTGGAGACAGAGCAACTATCTTAGGGTCACCAGGGTCAAGCTAAAAGGACTTCCCGAAAAAAGCCAAACTGGAAGCTTCTGAATTAACCAAACTGGAATGTTACCTTCAGAATTTTTATATGAGATAATGAATCCACATTGTTTAATTCTTTTTGTTTGGTATTCTGATAGTTGCATTAATGTAAGAGCATGTAAAAGTAGGTATGCTAATAATTACTTTCATAACCATATAAAATTATTATCAAAACAATAAATTTAGTTAAAACAGTCAGCATCACATTGATTCTTGAGAAATCTTTTCTTAGTCTTAAATAAATTCTTTAAACTACTAGTAAGTAGAAATTGATTGAACAAAGAAGTTTACAATACAGCAAATTTACTGTTTCCATTTAATTAAATTGGAGAGAGGAGTGGAGAGAAAAAGACAGAAAGAGAGAATCTAGAGAGACACCAAAATATTAACGATGTTTACACTGGATATCAATAATTGATATCAATTAAAATAAATTTTATACTTTTGCAAACTCATCCCCCACTTCTCTGTATTATTTAACTTTTTATTAATATTTAAATCAAAATCAGTCATTTTTATTTGGAAAAAATAAATAAAAGCAAGGTTAATTTCAATCTCATCAAACTGTGATGAGGTTGGGAGAAAGCAAAGAAAGGGATATCCTTATACATTTATTTTGGAAATGTAATTTGTGCTAAGTTTCTAGTGAGTAATTTAATAATGTGCATTAAAAACTGAAAAAATATGCTTAATTTCTGTAAAAAAAAGTTACTTCTTGATCCTTGATGACTTGTTACTACATAGCTTAGAGTAGCAAAAATGCATATCCCACCACAAC
Organism: Anoura caudifer; assembly: GCA_004027475.1. NCBI lineage: Eukaryota > Metazoa > Chordata > Mammalia > Chiroptera > Phyllostomidae > Anoura > Anoura caudifer. Next base: position 187,883 of record PVKU01000604.1, read on the forward strand.
AGTTTGACATCACTTACACAATAGAATGTTCTCAATGAGATGCATATGATACAGAGCAGTGATTTTCAACACTTTTCATCTTATGACACCTATAAACTAATTACTAAAATTCTGCCATACACTAAAAAATTATATTTTGCCAATATGACAAAAAAGGTATAAGTTTGATGACCACTGTTGTGTTGGATGTTGTCATTTTTTTTATTTGACAATCTAAAGGAAAAGAGGTCAGTGCCCCTGACTAAAGAGTCCCCTTTTTCCCCTTTTTGCCCGCCTCCACTTGCCCCCCACCCTTCTTTCTTTCTGGCTGTCACATACTATTGCCTGTGTCTATGTGATATTGATTTGTATATTTTTGCTTCATCCCTTCACTTTTTTTCACCCAGCCCTCCAACTCCCCTTCCCTCTGACAGCAGTCAGTCTGTCCAGGAAAAGACTTTGCTTTGGGCGTTGGGCTCACAATGCAATGTACCTATGATGGGTTGAGCTGTATCCTTGAAATCTGTATGGTTTTATGAAATAGTGTCACCCCAAGAAATTATATTGAAAAGGTTGTTGCAGTACACTGGTTGAAAATAGCTGGTATAGAGAAATGTTCATGGCATATTCAAACTTCTAAAATGCATGTATGTTATTTTTCAGCTTCTCTATAAATGTGTGTGTGCAGGTACATTGAGACAAAGAAAAACATTCTGAAAGAATAATCATCAAATTCTTAATAGTGATTTTAATTAGAATAGAATGCTTAGTTTAAGAAAATATTTAATGAACATTATGGAAAAGCAGAGAACTTTCACTTTTAGGTTTTGCATGTTTTTGTTATTTGATTTTTTAACTTCTGCTTATATTAAGTGTATAATTTAAAAGTTTTTGAATTTGAAAAAAGGAAAGATAAAGTAAGTACTTTTTTAATGCTGTGCTATTAAATCAGACACAGATACGCTAGCATATCTGTGTCTGAAATGAAATTGAGTTGGAATGTAAAAATTCAGTTAGTGTGGTCATGGTACTCACAGAGGACACTCTACACAGGTGTGGGGAACCTCAAAAAAGACCAGACTACACAGGACCACTTGGCGAGTCATCACTGAAAAACAATGACAGGCAGGGTTGTTGGTTTGCCTCATATAATGACTTTATAGATATCTAGCTTCCAAACAAGATGAACATAATTATCATTATCAAACATAATTTTAGTTTGCAATTTTAAACACTAAAATATTTCTCTTCTCAATAAACAAAAATGTTATCCTTTCATCATCTATTTTATTTTCTACAGACTCTCAACTCGATCCATTAATTAAGGGAATCTAAGTACTTAACATCTCACTCTAAGCATGTAACTAAGTCCTATATAGTAGCTACCTTTTTACCAGTCTTCTTCTTATCTTTATTTTTGACATTAAATTGTCTCCCAAGTGATATTAAATCAAGATATTTCCACAAAAACTTAAATAAAATAGATGTTTGACAATCAATAGGTTTTTTGTTTGTTTGTTTTTTGCTTTAATTATGGACAACATTTTTCCCTTTTTGAAGGAGTTGCAATTGCATGGACCTTGATTATCCTCCTCAGGTTTACAGCCAGTTCCCTTGGCCAAACATTTCATAGTGTTTCTCCACTTATTTTAGATCAAACTCTCTGAGAGATGGTTTCTATTCTCTATTTTTTCCACCAAATCTTTGGTGAAGAGCAGAAAGTCAGTGATGTAAACACATAAATAAATGAACATGTTAAAATCTAGCATAACCAAGATTAGGCACCAAGATATCTATCTAGTCTTACTTTGCAGAGGTCAGAATATATGGATAAGCATTTCTTCTGTGTCCATTGTTTGATTCATTGCTTTAAATTTTGTTTTCAGCTTTTGCCAGGAGAGCTATTTGCCAGACAAGGGAGATAGATGTAGGTTTTGTAATCCCTATCTCCTAAAAGAACTCAGTGCCTACCCTAGGCTTCAATGAACTGCTTCCAGTCAGTGTCTTCAAGCATCTAAATAGGTGATATTTAAAATCAGGTGAAATTGTTAAGGGAAGATAGTAATTATTTCTGTATCAGTTGCCAGTATTGACTTGACAGATAATAAAACTATAGTCCCCTCTCATTCATTTGGAATTTAACTATTTTATTTAGTTATACATTTTGATTTTGCCAAAATATTATAAAGCAATATTTTTTCAACTTTCATTAAATGTATAATAGCTTTGAATTTACAACAAACTATTTTAAAAACTTGATTTAGAATAGTCTTTCATTTTATTCTTCTTAAAATCTGTAATAAAGACCTAGAAATGTGTCAATTTTTCCATCAAATATTTATTAAGTTTCATTAAGGATCAGAGGAAGGCATTGAGAGGAATAATTAGAAAACCTAATTTGGATTCTGTGACATAGAAAAAGTTAATTATAATAATATTCTCATACACAAAATAAGCAACTAAACAATATTCTGTGTAGGTAGAACCATAAAGCTAGGGAGAATATGAAGCACGCAACAAATGATTTCCTTTTCTGTCAAAATTATGGAAAAATCCATAGGAACTAAATTGCCCTGTTTCACTGTGTTCAACAGCCTTGAAATGTCATTTTCTCCAGCACTTGTGAGGGCTAATGGAAGCCTACTCAATTGCAGTAACACTGTGAAGAGACACTGGTAGGAAATTTATTTTAAATCTTGTGTGTAAGCTTGGTGCTCATTAAAATGGAGGATTAATAACACTCTCCACTAGAGCCAAGTATAACGCAGGCAGGTGTGCAAGCACCTGAACAGAGCTCTGCAAAGCCTCCTTCCTCTTGACCTGTATCCTCCCTATTACTACAGTCATGGCCTGTTTGAGAGATGCTCCAAATCATGCCAAACTGCTCAGTGGACTTTGCAACCTGGTTATATATCCGAGAGGAGCAGAAGGGCACCATGAAACTCCAATTTCTCACCCGACATTAAAAAGAATGCAGGAAATAATAGTGCTACGGTCTTCATGATGATGGAAGGAAAGACCTTCTCTCTAATTGAGCTGAGTAAGAAATTTTGGCCTCAGCTTGCATCTACACTACAAACTATTTGACTCACTTTCTTCTTAATAAGTGTATATAAAAATTCATGAAATGAATACTATTAGTTCACAAAAGGGACAATCTTATTTATAGGAGAGATTCTAAGAGGACATTTAAATTTAAGTTTAGGGGGGGGGGAGAGATGCATCTATTCGAAAAGTTTTCTTGTCAGAGAAGAGGCCACAACTCTGGATTTCTATTTCAAGGTCTTCCTGACAAAATGTGTTTGTTTTCAGTAATATTATATAAAGGACCTGATGCTTTCCTAACTCCTTATTTGTTTTTGTTTTTTTTTTTTTTTCTTGCCAATAGGCCGGCATGATCTTCCTCTCTAACTCTTAAGACTGAAGACTGAGGGCAGCATTTAGAAATCTGGATCTCCCTTTATTATAAACACTGATTATACCAAGCAGGCCGCTATATGTTTTACCAGTAGAACTATATAATGGTCTTGTCTGTCAAAAACTATGAGTTAAATAAATCAGTTGTGCATGTAGTGATACCCAAAGATTGTCACAGTGAAGAAGTAAATTCTATGAAATTTAAATTGTGGAATTAGGATTTTAAAGATTCAGTGGTTTTTGTCACTAGAAAGATTTTAAGCACAAGAAGCATGACATCTTAAAACCTTTTCATCAGCTGAAGTTTTAAAATCAATAGAAAGAAAAAGCATCAAATGAGATTTTGATCAATCAAGTATTTTAACTGTGAATTTGCAGTATAAAATTTAAATTGGTATCTGAAACATTCAAATTCCCTCTATATTTCAATTTCAATCTGCCCTCCTGTTTTGTTTCCACTCTCTGACACCAGATATAAAAGGGAGTTCTCTACTGTAGAGGATTAGCTAGATCAATGCAGGCAAGTGGTGGCAGTGGTAACCCTGAGTGACAGCTGAAGTCATTTCCTATGGCAGTCTCCCCTCCCCTCCATATGCAGTCCTCTTCTCTGCCCCACTTTCTTGCTCCTTCCCACTTTATTATTATTGCACTGCTCTGCGTTACCTTTCATGCCACTCTCTCTCGCTTCCCTTTGCCTGTGTCTTAGGTCTGATGGTAAGTCCCATAAAACACCGCTCAGCCCTTTCTCCAGTTCTAAAATATAAACGTTGACCACTTTCTTGCTTTATTAATTTCTATCTTTTTTCTTCCATGCCTGAAATCCTCAGGATTCTCTTCAAAATTATCCCACAGAAGTGTCACATCAAAACCACTATATTGTGTTCAATATTATTTTCTGCCTTAATTTTTAATTGAATCCTGAAATAACAAAAAGGAAAATATAATTTTTTTAGTCTAACCAGTTTTACGGAAGAGAGAATGTTGGTGTACTCGTTTTGTTTTCATTATTTTTCTCTGATACTGAATTTGTTAGATGAATTCTAATGGTGAAGTGATAGAAATGCCCGAGTTTCAGAAACAAGCTAGGTTTTTGGAAAAGAAACATTTACTTACATTTTATGAAAAAAGGTATTTGCCAATATAAACATAAACATAAAATAATAAGGCTTTCCCAAAAGAAAGCAGCACACAACTAATGAAAATCTATTAAAATACCACCTGTGGGGTAACACCTAGACCTTCAGGTTGTAAGACAGAATGTGGGCCTGGACATGAGGTCTGCCACGTCAGCTGTATGACCTTGGGCAAGTTGTATCCTCTCTATACTATACTGTCTCCTACTATAGAGCAGTTCGATTCTGCTTCCTCATCTCTCAAGTGAGGCACATGGATTAAGTGATTTCCTCCAGCAGGAACAGGAGACCATAAATACTGAAGTAATGAGATAGTTGGCAACATTTCTCACTTGTTTGCCAAAGGAGTCAATTGTTCACACAGAGTGAGGTCACAATGTTTCAATTTCATTGCATTCTTAAATTTCAATACAAAGTAATGAAAAATAATACTGTCCTGGACAAGTAGCTCAGTTGTCTCTTAGAGCATTGTCCCAAAGCTCCAAAGTTGCAACTTCTGTCTCAGGTGAAGACACATACAAGAAACAACCAATGAATGCATAAATAACTGGAACAACCAATCTCTCTTTTTATCTATCTATCTATCTATCTATCTATCTATCTATCTATCTATCTGAATATCTATAAATTTTTAAAAATACCCGTGTTCAGCTCCATTCTGAGAAGAAAGGCAGAGTTATGTTGATCCCTCTATTCACATGTTTAGCCATTGTTTTAGTGTATTTCACACTGAGCCATATTGGAATCCCTGCCTAATAGAAGTCAATCAGGAAATGTTTCAATGGTTCCTCTCTATTTTTATCACTAGTAGTAGTGACTTTTTTATTTAAACAAAATCTCTGATGTTAACAGTATCATCTGTGTGTCCCAGCACATGGTACTATAACTAATTCACCACATAATTAGACAATTTAAATGTGCTGTAAATGCTGTGTTATTTGGAAGTGATAAGCCTTTTCTTACCCAGTTCCAGGCATAGTGGTAAATGCTTTATCAATACATCATATACCTTGTGCAAAGCTGTGCCAGGTAGACATTATCATTATCCCCGTTCCAGCACTAAAAGTTCAGACGTGTAGGCAGAGTTAGGACACAGGGTTCTCTGACTTTTAAGTCTGTGATAATTTCTCTACTACAAAAGTCCTGGTAATATAAATTACAAATATTAATTTGACTTTCACATTTCCATTTTAAATAACATGACTAGTGAGAAAGTTACATTTTTAGTCAAGTCCATAGCTGACACGTTACAAGTTTGTTTGTTTTTTTTGCAATAAATTTTGACTTAGGACCAGAATAGAACTAGAGTTTCCCTTTTCTAGCTGTCTTTTAAATACATAAAGATATAAATATGCATTTATCAAAGTAATTTTCAGTGAATAGGCATTTATTTGTTTTAGATGCAGAGCATTTCAGAGAGCACAGCCAAAGGATAATCAATTTGACAATCCTTCCGTTTCAGACCCCTCATCGTTAATGTACGAAGTCCTCTCAACTGATTGAAAATATTAACTCTGTAAAAACAGCAGTGATTACATCCTTCCTGTTGGTTTACAGCATATAGAGAGTGAAATTGTACGGCCCATTCAGTCTGAGTTCCTGAGCAGTAATAATTTATAAATCATTTTTAAATCATTTTATTTCAATTTTATGCCTAAGTCTGTAATCACCTTGTCTCTGTATTGCAAACTTTTGTTTTTGCAATAGGAAATATTTAAGGAAAGGTATCTTGGGACCTACATTTCTGAATGTTATGCGGGAAGAACCAAATGCCTTTCCCCTAGTGGGTTGTCTTGTACTATAAAACAATTTGATTCTATCAGAATGAGTCTAAAAATGCACATGAACTTATCATTTTAGTTGCATCATGAGCACTCTTTGTGACATTTTCAATGAGATTAAAGGCAAAAAAAAAAAAATTCCCTATTGTTACAGTTTTCAATTACAGGGAAAGCAGCTAGACACTGTGTCCCACACTGTTCTAGTGCATGACCTCTCTCTAATCTCTTTTCGTCCCCATATGTTATTTAACATGCAGGACAAGTTTTGTGTCCCACATAAGCTGAAATATGGATCACATTAATATTTTTAAAGGGATAAGAGGGTAGGTGGATTCAGAAAAGAGAACAGGCATTGTATATCTAAGTGGACAGAGAATGAAGATGCCCTCACTTGTCCTGGCAAACCAGCATCACCTTCCTGTGCCGTGGCATGGAGACACTGACTTAAGCACAATGTCCTCGAAGTCTCTCACTTTACCAAGCATGTGCTCTCTACTTTGTGTCCTGAATCTGCCGTTCTTGTATCTTCAAAAATTAAGATTTTCTTCTCCTACGCAAACTCTTCATTGAACCAAGTGTTGCAACTCTCATTGACTTGTGGCTTTGTGTTGTTCTTAATCAGTTTTAATGATGGACTATTGGTTGTGACAACACAATGAGGCACATTTTTTTTTTTATCCAGCTCAACATAAGGCATCCAAGTCAGCATTCTTCCTCAATGCCATTCCTATTTGGGTTTATAACTCTTTTCATGGAATGCACATGTCCCTGTCTGTAAGTGGAAGGACCTTATTCTTCTTAAATATTTTTTTCTGAGCTGGCTTATCAGCCAAAAGAGAAAACAAATATAAGCATTCAAGAATCACAAAATGCATATATAGCAGAAGTTTTACTTTTTTCTTCACCTTTTCACATATGTAATCCTGTTTTTTCTTTCCTCCTTGGTAGTAATAACACAACACCATTTTAGGATGCAATCTCTGAATCATGTTTTGGGTATTAATAGAAGGCTAAAGTCACATTAATTGGAATACCATTTTCCTGTAACTACAGGAAAAGAAATTCCCTTGCCTGAAAGCATTGAAACACTTGATGATTTAATTGCTTTTAGTGATTCTTTGCTGTATAAAAAGTAACAAAAACATGAAATGTTTTTACAATATTTTTAATACAGGTTTATAATGGTCCAAACCAATGTGTATGAAAGCGTAAGAAAATCTTTCTTGGTTGGTGTTTAATTCGGCATCTTTTGAAGTGTGCACTTACTTAGACACCTTTTACAAGCTCCCTAGGCTGCTGAGTAAGTAAGAAAGCCTGAGGGCGTAAGGACTGTGCAAAGCCACGTTGTTGATCTAATCCTTTGTTTGAGCTCCTTTGGTTGGATGGAGTGAATAGTGAACCATCCAGGTGAACCTGATGACAACTGCCCAGTGTCTTAAACAGTGACTCTAGTCTCTGAGGCACAGAGCCGTCCGCTACATCACCCACTGAGCTCTGCAGAAGAAAGGGCTGCCCTCCCCTTATTCCCTTAGTTCATGTGGAACTGAGCTTGTCCCCCCCGCCTTTACCACTGTGCACTGAGTCCTTCTTGGTTGACCATGTGATGGACACAACTTTCAGTTAGGGAATCTCCATGCCATTCCATCTCCTACACCTCTTGTAGACAAGAGTTTGTAAAAGGCAACATAAAATTAATTTATGTGTGCATTGTTAACACAACCAAAAGTTAAACATCTGTGCACAAGGATCACTTTGTAAGGTATATGATGTCTAATTACTATGCTGTACAACTGAAACTAATATAACATTGCATGTCCACTATAATTTGAAAGTATTTTATTTAATTTTTATTGTATTTTTTCCATTACCCTTTAGGCCCCATATACTCCTCTCCCTCAGCAATCACTGCATTATTGTCCATGTCCATGAGTCTTTTTTCATTTTTGCTCAGTCCCTCCACCCTTTCATGCCCCCCCACTAGCTGTCATCCTGCTCTCCATCTATGAGTCCATCTTCATTTTCTTTGTTAGTTCACTTTGTTCATTAGATTCTACATATGAGTGAAATCATATGGTATTTGTCTTTAACTGGTTTATTTCACTTAACATAATATTCTCCAGGCCCATCCATACAGGGAAACAAAATAAAAAAATAAAAAAATGGGACTGCATCAAATTTAAAAAGTTTTTACACAGCAAAAAAAAACCATCAATGAAATAAAAAGACAACCCACAGAATGGGAGAACACATTCGCAGGCATATCTGATAAGGGGTTAATGTCCAAAATTTATAAAGAACTTACAAAACTCAACAACAACAACAAAAGAAAACAACCCAGTTAAAAACTGGACAAAGGACCCGAATAGACACTTCTCCAAAGAGGACATACAGGTGGCCAACGGATATATAAAAATATATTTTTTAATTTATAAAAAGAAGCCAGAAGGGGGGAAATTGGACAACTGTAATAGCATAATCAATAAAAATATATTTTAAAAATATAAGCCAGAAAAAATGTCCACAAAGAGCTGACCCTATAACTTCAATAACAGCTCTTGGGCTTCACTTAGCAATATAGCATGTAGAGACCAATATCAAAATGTTATATGTTCTTGAAGTTGACTAAACATATTTAATATCATGAATCAATCATAAGCTTTTAATAGTATAATTGATTTGTGTAGACTCACCTAGTGTCTAAAAAGACAGAACTCAAATAGACAAGGATTGTTGGAAGGATAAGCACACTCACTAGGCAGCTCAGATATTGTAGAGAAACAACAAATAGTGTCAAAATAAAGCAATTTACCAAGAAAAGAGAAAATCATTGAAGACCATGCACAAAGTCATAGCTCTTGATATGGTGTGTGCATGTCTTCTAAAGACAGTGTGGGTTGGGGGAAGGACAGCGTTCAGAAAAAGAAGCCTGAGACTCGGTGTGAGGGATTAGCTATGAATTTCAGCCCGTAATTGATGGCTCCTCATGCTCTGTGTCACTGTGACCCTGCCAGGGCAGTGGCAGTCATCCACGGAGCCTCACTGAGTTATGCGTTCACGTGGAAATGGGACCACCACTCCAGGAGGGGGACCCAACATCGGACTCCTACTTCCTCACCACTTGTAGCTGCCCTTTAACCACTGATGGCATCTTGCCTAATATTTTTACTTGAAATAACTTATTGGATGTCTATTTCCTATATCAAGACATTGCCCCCACTCACAATATATGCCATTTTATTACTTAATATTATCACACACACACACAACTAAACAGTGGGTGATTCCATTAAATGTACTTAAATGTGAAATGTCCATTTTTTCCCTGTGATTGTATCTGTGGCATTATTCACTCACAGAAACATTTGATGAAAAATCCGCTAACTGGTTTAGTCCATGGGATGGGAGTTTGATAAGGACCTGATGGCTCTAAATGATTTTTTTAGCATTTATTTCACCTGTTTTTACAGGTAATGTTTCTTCCATAGTGAGTAAGATTCACAAGGTAACAGGTAATTAATCAAATTTTAATCAACGATATAACCTGGCAATTCTAATTCCTGGTGAGAAGTCAATAATAAAACCTCTGTATCTCAGTCCATGGAGCCACTATATTAACCACTATGGTCAAATTATTATTTATTATGGTTTTTGAGACAGGACAATATTGCACTGTCAGATAGTTATTTTTTTAGAAAGAGAAAATAGCCATGCAACACAGCTTAGGAATATTTATCTTTACTTTGTGTCAAAAAGCCATACCATTACACTCAGTAATGGAAGTGCTGCCTCTTCTAGCTTTCATCAGCAGTCAAAATGCCATGCAATGTGCATTTAATTGGACTAAAGTGACTATTTGACATGCAGAACTGAGCTATGTCATCAAGACTCCACAGGTAGTGAATACTTGGTGAATGGTGGGTGGGGAAAAATGTACATTCTAATAAAGCATCAAGGGACTTCACGAGTTCCACTGTGTAATTACCTAGCAGCAGGTGAGATGGTGCACATCAAATAAGAAAATTATAATTCTATAATTATAGAATTTATATATTATTTTATATTTATATATATTTTATATAATATACTATATAGTTATATATTATATAAAATATATTTTATATTTATATTTATATATAATTTATATGTATCTATAATTATAGAATATATATATATATATATATAAAGAGCAGAAGCCAAAGTTATCTAAACTTTTGTGATAGGCTTTTAAAACTCTCTTTAAGTGGAGCACACAGTGTAAACTTGCTGTAATAGTAATGTTATATGACAAGGAGAATAACCACTTCATTGATCAATCTATTCATGGCAGGTTTTTTTCAGTCAGTGGGGGCCAAGTATTGACTTTAGTAAAATTGTTTGCATGTAATAAGAGGTAATATATGTTATGGGATTACAGATATAAACTTGTAAATGTTTTTCCATATTCTATAATAATAATTTTAGTTAGAGTTTATATATTTGTTCTGATTATGTGAATAAAGGATGAAAACTTAAGATTAACTTGAATTTTCTGATAAATGGAGCACTTGTCCATGTACAATAGTTGGATGTCAGTGGATGCCTACTGCAGCAGCTGTGCCTGGAAATTCCTTAGGTAGGATGTGTGATTGCATTTGCTCACATCTGACTTGTATTATTATTTTGAGGAAAGCTGTCCTTTATGAACCTCAAAACTTCAATATAATAACATAATAATCAAGCACATTAGTAACTGCATTGTTTAAAACTCACAAATTAATTAGACTCTAGTTTTTTAATTCAATTTTTCAAAAGTCAGAGTATATTTTAATATAATTAACATAAATAGTCTTTAAACTTAGAAACAAGCTCATATACATTTAATTGTGAAAGAAAAAAGTGCTGGAAGAAAGATACATGTTCTAGATATCCAAGGAGTGTTATGTACCATAACCTCTGTTTATCCATGTCTTTATGCTGAACCCATTTAGGGATTTGATTTGGAGTATCCATACATTGTTTCTCCTGCCAAGTTCTTCAGTGAGAGAAGGTGGATACAGAACTCAGCATCAGGAAATTGTAAATTCTTCAAAATGAAAAACTTCCAAACAATTGTCCCCTACTGCATGGGTGAAGAACATAAGGTAGAAAAAACAGAGGAGAAGACTCAGGGAGGTTTCAGGAGAAAGCTGGTTAGAGTGAGAGGCATAGGGAATGAGGAGTGAATGAATTTCAAGTTGGAGGTGGTCCAGTGGGGTTCTTGGCAAAGGACAGATGGGGGAAGGAGTTAGTTCTGGAGGACAGAGAAGGAACATATGAGGGACTGGCAGGCAGAGCTGGCTCTGTGTGTAATGAAACTCCTAGGACAAAAATAAGTAATATCTATACAGACAGAGTTCGAGATTTGTCTTGTGCAGTGATCACAAAGAGAGGCAAACAATGAGAAACTCTTGGAGGTGTAGCCCCACACTGTCTCACACAAGCTTTTGAAGAGTCTGTTCAAGGAGGGTGTAGAGTTCTGCAGTCATGACACATTGGAGTCTCAGTATTTGAAGGCTCTTTGTTAAGCACATGAATGAACAAAGACGAAGCCCAGTAATGAGGGAGCATCAGAGGGAGAGTAGTCCCAGGGCAGAATTGAACAACACATTTAGCGGGTTCCTGAGTACCAATGACCAGGGGCACTGAACAGTATTTTCTCAAACTATGATGTGTTTCTAGAATGGATTTATAAACTTTTGTTCCTGCTTACAAATTGTGTGATTCCATTGTAATCTAGTAAATAAAGATAAAATAAAGACATGAAAGACAATTAAAAAGTAATAATTATTTTTAATACTTAAGTGCATTCTCATAAACCTCATACTTAAAGACTATGAAAAAATAATAAATAAATGTAAATGTAAATTGTGTGTGTGTGTTTACTCTAAAGGTTATTGAGACTTCAGGACCCAAGAAAGAGAACTAGAGAAGCCAACAACACAGAAAATTATAACATTATTTGACGTGGTTCTCAATAGAGTTAATATTTAACTCTAAGTAAATATTTAGAATTAATATTTAACACAATTACAATGGGGAAAAGTCAAGGGTCTAAAGGGACATAAGCTTTCTAGTCATCACTCGAATTAGTAAAATGATGACACAACTAAACTATGATAAGTTATATAAGTATCATGCAATGCCTAGAGTGATCATAAAACAGCTATACAAAAAAATGAACTAAGAAAAAGCTATAAATAACAAAACAATTCATTGCATAGGGAAATGTAATAGGAAGCCCTGCTATTGTTTCTTTGTTATAACTGTCCCCACCTTCATTCAGGAGAGGAATCCCATGTTACATCACCTTCCCTCATCCAGCAATTTCCTGTGGACTGGACACTTCTCTTGAGGAGTTCCAGTGTTGCTGGAATATTACAGTAAACAGAAGAGCTGGCTTGCAGGGGTATTGTTATAATTTTACAGTTACTAGTGTTGTTACTTAACCTGCTTATGTATTACATTGACATAAATAGAATCTGTGTTAACCTTGTTCTAAAAAGGAGTTGAGACAGAAGGAATTTTTATGTCCAGATGGTCTTACTACCTCAAAAGTGTGAAGCAATGACCTTCTGATTTGAGTAAGTGTTTTGCTCACCCCTAATTTAACATCTTTGTGAGGTATAATTGATATAGTTAACTGCATGTAATTAAAGTTTCAAATCTTACATATTGTATGATTTAATTTATATAACATTCTCCAAATGACAAAATCCAATTAACACTTGGAATACACATCCACATGTCATGTGTCACATGTGATGAAATGGCGCAGAACTACACATACATACGCTGTGCCGATGTAAATTCCTGACTTTGATATTGTATTTTAGTTACATGAGATGTCACCATCAGGAAAGACAGGGTGAAGGGTAAATGGGTTTTCTCTGTGCTATTGCTACAGCTTCCTGTGAACCTATAGTTATATCCAAACAAAAGCACAGAACTGGCATTGACAGACACAAAAGACCATGCATTGCATAACTCCAAATACATAAAGTTCTACAAAAGGCAAATAAATCTATAAAAACAGAAAACAGATCCATGATTGACCAACACTAGCAGTGGTAGAACAGTAGAAGTGGCTGACTACAAATGGATATGAGGAAACTTTGGAGGACGATGAAAATGTTCTATATCTACATCATGGTTATGGCTACACCACTCCTTCAAGTTACTAAAACTCATTGAATCACACAATTTTAATGAGTGTATTTTATGGCATGTAAATTATACATCAATATAACTGTTAAAAATGCATTGTCTTAGTGATTATGGAAAAAGAAGGCCATGTTGAACTTTTCTAATTCTTCTGTTAGAACTTGGTAGCACTTAAGTTTGAATTGCAGAGTGTCTCTGTAGGAGCCACGCGAAGGCAGCCACGGATTGTGTATGCTCTGGGGCTCCAGACGTCTTTTCCAAGCACTGGTGCGCACATGTCAAGGCAGATGGCTCAGGAAGGGAGCCTTGTAGGATGTATTGAAGGGACTCTTTTATCCCTGTAGCTGCATGGGTTCAGAGTTATTATCTGTTCTTATCAGGAGAGAAGAAGACACTCATATCAACTTCTACTTCTGTATGTCCTTTACAGTTTGCTGTCTGTGGATATATATGGCATACATATAGGAAGCTATAAAATAGGTGCCATTGCAGAGTATGTACGCATTCATTGCAACAAATCACGTTGTCATCTTTACAAAGCTCTGAGGAAAATATACATGTTCACACAGATGAAAACCCTCTAACCTCTATAATCATGGTTGAATCTCTCTGACTATTTAATATCAAGATACCAGTGCCCAGCATGAGAAAATAAGGCTAGTGTTACATTTGGAAGCCAAGAACTTTGCAGATTTTAGATTTATAACATATTATTCATAAAATACAAAGTTAAAATAATTCTTTGTGGTTTTTAGCTTCCTAGGTTAAACAATAGCATATCTTATCACAAAAGGTAGGAATCTGAACCATTCAAGAATGTGTGACCTGATATAAATATTTGAAACATAAAGTTGGATTTAAAAGATAAATAAACTAAAGATGGCTCTTTAAAAAACAAACAAACAGAAAACAATGCAGCAAATAAAAAGTCACCTACCTGCTATGGTCAAAATGGTTGAGTCTCCTTCGAATTCTTATGTTGAAATCTTAGCACCTGAAGGTGATGGTTAGGAGGTGGAGCTTTGAGAGGTATAAAGTCATGAGGGTAGAGTTCTCATGAATGGAAATAGTGCCCTCATAAAAGAGGCTCCAGAGAGATCTCTCATGTCTTCAACCATGTGAGGATGCAGCAATGGGGTGTCAGGTATGAATCAGAGAATGAGCGCTCACTTGAACATGACAATGCTTGTAGCTTCCTCCAGGACTTCCAGCCTCCAGAACTGTGAGAAATACGTTTCTGTTGTTTATGAGGTATCCAGTCTACACTACTTTGTTACAGCAACATGAGCAGACAAAGACATTGCCATATTCTATATACCATATGTGTAGATTTTAAAGGGGATGTCTTTGTCTACTTGGGCTGGTATAATAAAACACTATAAACTAGGAGGCTTAAGCAAGAGAAGTTTGTTTTATTGTAATTCTGGATGCCAGAAGTCCAAGATAAAGTTTCCAGCTTATTTGGTTTCTGGTGAATATTTTTGTGATTTGCAGATGGTCCTTCTCTTTCTGTACCCACCTACAGCAGAGGGAGAGAGAGAGAGAGAGAGAGAGAGAGAGAGAGACAGAGAGACAGAGAGAGACAGAGAGACAGAGAGAGAGAGAGAGACAGAGAGAGAGCGTGCACGCACTGTTGTTTCTTCCTCTTCTTATAAGGGTAAAGGATTTATAGGCTTAAGGCCTCACCCTATGACCTCATTTAACCTTTATCACCTCCTCACAAGCCCCATCTCAATAGTCACATAGGGTTTATGACTTCAATTTGTGAACTTTAGAGGGATACGATTCAGTCCTCAGCAGGACTGAGCCAAAAATAGACATGGCATATGTTAAATCTCTGCCATGGGCCAACACCTGAACTGGGCATATTCTTTTAATAGTCTCAACAAAGCTTCAGAGTAGTTTTACATTGTCCTACTTTAGTTTTTAAAGAAAAATGATGGAGATATCAAATATGTTTATCGAGATTGCACAACTACTATTAGAAGATTTTTTATCCAGGTGTTTCTGATTTAAAAGCTGGATTTCTTAATTTCTTTTTGGAAAATGATGGATCGATAAGTTATACTTCTATTGCATGAGTACTTTATTTCACATACTTTCCCCTTTGTAATATATGGAATATTTTATTTCATGAATATTTTTCTATTAATATGCTTCATACCTCCTCAGCTAACCTTCAAGTTCAGCAATGGCCAAGGCACACAACTCCCATGCATTCAGATGGCCTCCCAACATGAGCTTCTGGACCTCTCTGCTTTGCTTCCTTGGGCTCTGTCTAGCTCTGTGGATACCTGCTGAGCCCAAGGGCAGGACAGTCTAAATGTAGCAGGTTGTTAACACACTCAGATACCACCCCCCCCCAAAGCAAACAAACAACAACCACAAAAAAAAAAAAAACCTCATGCTAATCTTGGAAAATACAGGATGGGATAAAAGTAGGCTTACAGATGAGACTGGGTGCATTCATGGTAGTATGGCCATAACAACTAGACAAAGAACATGTATGAATGACCCATAGCCATTAACAACAGAGTGGGGATTGACTGTGGGACTGCGTATGCGATGGGTGGAGGAGGGCAAAAGGGGAAAAATTGGGACAATTCTCATAGAATAACAATAAAAATGATTTTAAGAAAGTAGATTTACACTTGTTCATATGGAAAACAATACAATAATTAATAAATAATAACACAAGCATAAACTTTGTGTTTCGTGTGCTTACGACTTTAAGCCTACATTTGCCTCACCCTGTATCATCAGTGAGGAACAATTCTGAGAGATTCTGTACGATTCCTCAAAGGGGTCCAGAAGGATGAAGCCTCAGGAATCCAGAGTAGTTAGGCACGTCTTATGCTTCCTCCCCACCTCCAGCCCATACTTTTTAGGGTTACCCCAGTGCCCTGACTTCCTTATCTCAGGAGTACAGACACTTATCTTATCTCAGGAGTACAGTTCCTTAGAAGGATGCCCCTCATCAGCCCACCTCCAATCCATGGCAACTTCTGCATTAATTCTTTAAACCTAATGACTCTTGGAAACACATATCAATTTATTTATAGCAACTAATTTTAAAATGTCATTACTTTGCAGTGCAGATTTAATAATAATTAAAATAAAATATACATTATTTTAACCAGTGATAATATCTAAAGAAAAACCATTTCCGTCATCATCATCATCATCATCACCACCAAAAACATTAAAGCACAATGATTCTTCAACCTTTGTTTTTCACCCCATGAATGTCATTTCCAAGTTTACCTATGGCAAAGGAATTTATAATAATCTGAATGATTATCATCTTATTTACATACATAAAGAGTATTATTAGTTTCCCATTGCGTTCTCTCATTTGCACCTCATAGCTGTGAGTTAAATAGGACGGATGTTATCCTGACTTTATACATCAGGAGATAAAAGCTTTGTAGGAGCTAAGTGAAGTTCAGCTACTCTGTTTTTTTTTTTTTTTTTGTATAAACAGAAAGATAATGATTTATAATCTATAAGTCTAGTGTTGCAATTAGAGCTGTGTTGTTTTGCTTATAGTAATTAAATCTTTAAAGAATTTTATATATACTTTTGAGCTAATCACTTATTTCCTGATCTCTATAACTCTAATTCAAATTGCAGCCTCATATGACCCAGAATACTAAAGTGAACCCAATTTGTTCAACCTGGGTCTCTTGCTTTCTTTAAGATTAACATTGACATTGTTTTTAAGAGGAAGTACTTTTTTTCCCTGAGATACCTAAGTATCATATCTATTTAATTTATTTTGATGTCCAGGAGGAAATATGTCAATATACAGTGACATTATTTCTGTATATTGACTCTTGCCACTCACTCAGGGAACTTGCCCATCTCCAAGCCCTGCAGATCTTCTGACCAGGAACCGTAGCCTACCCCTTTGCTTCAGGTTTCCTATAAGGACCCCAGCTTTTTCAATATATGGCAGCTTCCATGGAAGAGAGCGACCACTTTCATCAGACAACCATTGTTTCCCGGTACCACCAACACCTCCATTACCTCATACAGTACCAACCTCTGCATACCCCACCTGCTTCTCAACAACAGTAATGGTAGCAGTGCCTGTGGTCTGCCAGAGCTTGGCCCTCTCTTAGCGAGGACAGTTACAGACTTCGAGCTCTTTGTAAATAGATTGGTGCAGTCCCAGACTGTTTTAGAAAAAGTCAGTTTTCTACCTCTCTTGCCATTTGTGTATGCCTCCTTTATTCTCATACTACTACCACACTCACAACACTTCTGACACCAGGTGTGTGGGGTTTCTCCTCCTCAACCAAACAGTCCTGGGGTAGCAGCTGGGTGTCCTATAATGTGACTCAATTCTGAGACTATCTGCCTGGAGATACCAAAGATTAAAGACTCAGTCCCAGGAAATTGACTGCCACTGCTATGCACCCTTGCACGTGCGCGTGCGTCCACACACATGCACACACACACTTCAGATGCCAGTAGCAAGTAGTAGTTCCTTTGGACGCCATATTCTTTTCCCTATAGTGTGGGATGATATCCTGAACCAAGATAGCATGTTGCAGGCAGTACACTGAGCCAAATTTGTCTACAAATTTGGAGGTTCCCATGATCCCTTCCTCGAGTTTCATTAATTGTTAGAGTCACTCACAAACTCAGGAAAACACTTAACTGAGTTTACCAGTTTTTTAAAAGACATGATCAAGGATACAGATGAAAAGCCAAATGAAGGACTATATAGGGGGAGGTCTGGGAGCGTTCCAAGCACAAGAGCTTCTGTCCCCTCCTGGTGTGTGGATGTGTTCACCAACCAGGAAGCCTTCTCAACTCCTCACTTTTGGGAATTTTTATGCAGATTTTATCACTTAGACATGATCTATCAATAACTTCTTTCTCTTCTCATCATTCAAGATGATGAGGGGTTCAGGGCCTGAAAATTCCTAATCATGACTTGGTCTATTCAGTAACAAGTTCTCATCCAACAGCCATCCAGGGGCACACTCAGAGTCAGCTTGTTAGAACAAAAACACTCCTATCACCCATGAAATTACCAGGATCTCAGAAGCTCCCAAGAACCAGGGTCAGAGACCATAAACATTTTCTGTTACTCACATAGACACAATTGTGTTCATAATAAGTGGTGTTTGTGGTCATATTTATGTAATAAACAGGCAGATGTTTTAAAAAGGGGGATTTATGTACCATCTGAGACCAGTGTGCCATCACAGGATTGAGACACAAGACCATCTTGCAACAATCTTCTTTTTGTAATTCTGCAAATATATTCTAATAAATGGAATGGGAGATGAAAATCTTTTTTCAAGAATCCATGTTCTTATTAACTACACTGAATATTGTGAACAAGGTGTAAAAAAATTGAAGTCATTGAGCAGACGTTATATCTTTCATTGGTTTGATGATATCCCTAGATATGATCCTTTAAGGTCATTTAACATGTTTACTTTGTTTTTATTAAATTTGATTGACTCAGACTATAGATTGTTATGATTATGTAATTCTGAAAGAAATTGCTTCAGAATA
Organism: Anoura caudifer; assembly: GCA_004027475.1. Taxonomy (NCBI): domain Eukaryota; kingdom Metazoa; phylum Chordata; class Mammalia; order Chiroptera; family Phyllostomidae; genus Anoura; species Anoura caudifer. The sequence goes on from PVKU01000604.1 coordinate 206,907, forward strand.
TAACAAAAATATTTTATCAGGAAAAAATAATTAGGTAAGTCAATCTGGTGTCATCAATCTGCTTGATAGTGTCAATTATATTAAAACTGTTAACTAGCCATGATTGGTGTGTCTCAGTGAGTTGAGTGCCAGCCTATGAACCAAAGGGTTGCTGGTTTGATTCCCAGTCAGGGCATACGCCTGGGTTGTGTGTCAGGTCCCCAGTAGGGGACACATGAAAGGAAACCACATGTTAATGTTTCTCTCCCTCTCTTTCTCCTTCCTTCCCCCTCTGTCTAAAAATAAATAAACAAAAATTTAAAAAATAAAACTGTTAACTAATGAACCAGAGTAACCTCAAAATTATTGTGACATACTGTAGTTTTAAGTAAGACTATAATTTTATGTTAGACTTTAGTTTGAATAGTGTCATATCCTCAATTGGAAGAATTATTTTTGGTAAAACTTTCAAGTGCAGGACAATCTCTCTACTTACTTTTTTACTCCATTTTACTTTTAAAATTGTGTAGAACTAATATTTTCCCCTTACCAATTTGATTACTGAGCTTTTGTATCAAATGTATCTAATAAGAAAGAAATGACTCCCTTTTGCATTTCATAAGGAGCAAAGACTTCGACTTACCGGGTATCAAAGCTGCATTCCTTGCTAATGTCACTTAGCTGTTAGGTTTTGCTGAGAAATTCACTGAGGTAAAAATCTGATAAACTAATAATGAGCTTAAAACTAGACATTCAGGCACAATAAAACATTAGTAAACAGTTAAGAGATAAAAATGAAGTAGTTCCATACTTATACAAAAAGAGTGGAACAAAATGATAGCTTAGCTTGTTAAATAAAGAAACATAATGTCAATAAATTCTTTTACTATGTGCTAGTATTTTACACAGAGCAAAATCCTTGTTGAGGCAGATGTGACCAGAATATTTGCCATTCAAATATCTTCAGTTTAGTAAATGCTTGTCTCTGATACTTCATGGGGAACAGTAATCTCTTCTGCTTGTTTTTTGTTTAGTCAATGTGGTATGTTGGTTTATTTTATTTTATTTTATATTATCTCATTTTTGTTACTCTCGTGCATGTGCCATTCAAATTAAAAAGATACTGAGATAATATGCTGATTAAATTACTAACAACATTGCTTAACTTTTAAGGGAACTTCAAAACAGAAATATGTGCACATTTAACTGTTAAATTTTAAAAAATACAGCAAAGAAACTATCTTTTGGGGCTATCAGAATATCACCATAGACTTGTTCTTAAGCAAGTAAAACTCAGGGGATATTTCTGGGTATATCTTCCTACCAATGAGATTAAAAGTTCTCCCTTAACACTATAAATAATAAAAATTACCAACTAAAATATTTTCCTGGGTGAAAAAAAATCTTCAACTGGGCGTGGTAAGAGGGAGCAGATTCCATTTCCTCCTGCACACAGGAGAGGAACCTGGCTGATCTGTGGAGAAATGGAATGGTCAACTAGTAGAAACACAGCATATTTGAAAGTAGGAGATCGAAGGTTGTAGCAGACATTGAAAAAACCAGATGGTAAGGAGAGTACTTCCTAACAATAAGAGCCCAGGAATCAGCATGGAGACCAGGGCTGCAGAGGCCCCCTCCCGGCGCTTACCAGGCTGGCTAGGGGCTCTAGGGAGGGAGCATGACAGCATACGCTTAGGGCTGTGCTACTAAAGACAACACCCACAAACAGATAAAACTGAGTGCAACCACGATGGTGGACACTTGAGAGAGAGAGAGCGCGCAACAGCAGATACATGCCGGGAACCCAGGGAGTGCAAGCATTCCATGGGAGAATCGGAGCTCACTCTCGTGAAATTGGGGTGAGTGCATGGTGTAGGAGACTCGGGCTCACACCCATGAACTTTGGAAAATGTGTGCTCCCCAGGAGGCTCAAAACATATGCCCAAGAGCCTTTGCAGAGAGGCACTGGGATAGCCCTGGGAGGATTAGCCCAAAGATAACTGAGAGATGAACAGGGAGAAAAGCGACACCATCAGCCCTCAGCCTTTGCAGCCAGAAAGACCAGAAAATCCGGCTTGGCAAGTGTGAAAACAGCAAGAGGTTTTTTTGTTTATTTATTTGTTTGTTTGTTGTTGTTTGTTTATCTTTTTTCTTTTTTAAATAATATTTTTATTATTTTTTCATTATTATCTTTTTTACTCCTCAATCCCTTTGCTTATCTTTACTTTTTCCTTGTATTATTCCTTCTTCCTTTCTTTCCAATTTTATCTCTTCTTCCTTCCTCTTTTTTCTTCATTTTTCATTTTTTTCTTCCTCTATTCTCTTTTTAAATACCCATGAGTGAGACAAAAACAAAAACAAACAAACAAACAAAAACCTGGAACACTGAAAAAAACAGAGTTGGTTCCAAAGAGGGGGCATTACAACAGCTGAGACAGTGGAAGCTGTGATCACCAGGATACCTGAAGGAGACTGCACCACTAAGTTTCACAGGTATTCTAGCACAGAAGTTCACACCATAAACGCAGGGAGCCAGAACAGATCAATGTAAGAAACTGAGCCTAACAGGAAGAGTCTCACAAACAATGGGAAGACAAAGAAACAATCCCCAAATGAAAGGAAAGGAAGAAGCACCAGAAAGAATGCTAAATGAAATGGAGGTAACTCAACTATCACATTTTGAGTTCAAAACAATGGTTGTCAGGAAGTTCCAAGAGCTCTCAATGAGCTACCAGAAACTACAAGGAAGCTATGATGAACTCATTGCAAACTATATCAATATGAAAAAGGAAATAGAAACTATCAACAAGGGCCAAGAGGCAATGAAGAATACAGTTTCTGAACTGAAGAACATAGTGGAAAGCATGAAAAGCAGAATCGATGAAGCAGAAAACCGGATCAGTGAGTTACAGGACAAAGTAGAAAAAAACACCCAGAAAGAGCAAGAAAAGGAAAAGAAGCTCAGAAAGAATGAAGAGGGATTAAGAGAAATGCAAGACAATATGATATGTAATAATATCTGTATAATAGGGATTCCAGAAGGAGCAGTAGAAGAGCAAGGGATAGAAAACCTATTTGAAAAAGTAATGATGGAAAACTTCCCTAATTTGATGAGAGAAAAAGTCACACAAATCCAGGAAATACAGAGAGTCCCAGTCAAGAGGAACCCAAAGAGGCCCACTTCAAGACACATCATAATTAAAATGGCAAAATTCCAAGACAAAGAAAGAATCTTAAAGGCAGCAAGGGAGAAAAAGGAGATAACATACAAGGGAGCCCCAATTAGGTTAGCAGCTGACTTCTCAATGGAAACACTCCAAGCCAGAAGAGAATGGTAAGAAATATTCCAAGTAATGAGAACCAAAGGCCTGCAACCAAGACTACTTTACCCAGCAAAGCTTTCAATCAAGATAGAAGGCCAAATAAGGAGCTTCCCAGACAAAAGAAGTCTAAAAGAATACACCTCTACCAAACCAGTTCTGCAAGAGACACTAAAGGGACTGCTTTAAGGAAACAAAGGAAGAGAGAGAGAGAGAGAGAGAGAGAAACACAGGCACTAAAATGGCAATGAATAAGTTCTTATCAATAATAAGCTTAAAGGTAAATGGATTAAATGCTCCAATCAAAAGACATAGAATAGCTGAATTGATAAGAAAGCATGACCCACACATATGTTGCCTACAAGAGACCCACCTCAGGACAAAAGACCTACACAGATTCAAAGTGAAGGGCTAGAAACAAATTTTCCAAGCAAAGGGACAGGAAAAAAAAAAAAAGCCAGGGTAGCAGTACTCATATCAGACAAAATAGACTTCACAAGAAGAGCCATAAAGAGAGACCCAGAAGGTCACTTCATAATACTCAAGGGAAGAATCCACACAAAAAACATAAACATTGTAAATATATATGCACCCTGCATAGGAGCACCTGAATATATCAAGAAAATCTTAGAGGACTTCAAGAAAGATATTGACAGCAACACAATTATAGTAGGGATTTTAACACCCCAGTGTCAAAAATGGACAGATCAATTAAACAAAATGTCAACAAAGATATTGTGGCATTGAACAACAGTCTAGATGAAATGGACTTAACTGATATATATAGAGCCCTTCATCCCAAAGAAAAAAAATACACATGGTTTTCAAATGCACATGGAACATTTTCTAAGATAGACCACATGATAGGACACAAAACAAGCCTCAATAAGTTCAAGGAAATTGAAATCATACCAAGCATTTTCTCCAACCACAAGGGACTGAAACTAGAAATCAATCCCAAGGGGAAAAACCCAAAGTCCTCAAAATCATGGAGATTGAATAGCATGTTATTAAACAATAAATGGGTCAAGAATGAAATTAGGAGGGAAATAAAAAAGTTTCTGGAAACAAATGAAAATGAACTCACAACAACCCAAAACTTATGGGACACAGCAAAGGCAGTCCTCAGAGGGAAGTTCATAGTGATACAGGCCTACCTAAAAAAGATAGAAACATTTTAAACAAACAACTTAACCCTACGCCTGCAAGAACTCAAGGAACAACAACAAAGACAGCCTGGAGCAAGTAGAAGGAAGGAAATAACCAAGATCAGAGCAGAATTAGACGACATAGAGACTAAAAGCACAATTCTAAGGATCAGTGAATCCAGGAGCTGGTTCTTTGAAAAGATAAACAAAATCAACAAGCCTTTAAGCAGGCTCATCAAGAAAAAAAAGAGAGAGGACCCAAGTAAACACAATCAGAAATGAAAGAGGAGAGATTACTACTGACACCACAGAAATACAAAGAATTGTAAGAAATTACTATAAAGTATAGTACACCAAGATATTTGAAAACCTAGGTGAAATGGACAAGTTTCTAGAAAAATATAATCTTCCAAAACTCAATGAAGAAGCAACAGAAAGCCTGAACAGACCAGTAACGGCAGATGAAATTGAAGCAGTAATCAAAAAACTTCTGACACACAAAAGCCCAGGACCAGATGGTTTCACAGGAGAATTCTACAAAGCATTTAAGGAAGAGCTAACCCCTATCATTCACAGACATTTCAAAAAAATACAAAATTATGGAAGACTCCCAAACTCTTTTTATGAAGCCAGCATCATCCTAATCCCAAAACCAGATAAAGACACAACAAAGAAAGAAAACTTCAGGCCCATATCGCCGATGAACATAGATGCCAAAATCCTCAACAAAATATTGGCAAACCACATCCAACAATACATTAAAAAGATCATACACCATGACCAAGTGGGATTCATCCCTGGGATGCAAGGATGGTTCAACATTTGCAAATCAGTAAATGTAATACATCACATAAACAAAAGCAAAGACAAAAATCACTTGATCATATCAATAGATTTGGAAAAAGCATTTGATAAGGTACATTGCCCATTTATGATAAAAACACTCAGCAAAGTGGGAATAGAGGGAGAATTCCTAAACATAATAAAGGCCATATATGAAAGACCTATAGCCAACATCATACTCAATGGGCAAAAACTAAAATCTTTTCCACTAAGATCAGGAACAAGACAAGGTTGTCCACTTTCACCACTTCTATTCAATATAGTATTGGAAGTCTTAGCCACTGTGATTAGACAAGAAAAGGAAATAAAAGGCATTCAAATTGGATAAGAGGAAACACAACTATCATTGTTTGCAGATAACATGATAGTGTACATAGAAAATCCTATAGACTCGGCAAAAAAACTGCTTAACCTAATGAATGAATTTGGCCAAAAAGCAGGATACAAAATCATTTATCCAGAAATCAAAGGCATTTTTGTATAACAACAATGAAACAGCAGAAGCAGAAATCAAGAAAAAAATCCCATTCGATATAACAAAAAGAAAAATAAAATACCTAGGAATAAACCTAACCAAGGAGGTAAAAGACCTGTATGCAGAAAACTACACAACACTGAAGAAGGAAATCAAGGAAGACACAAACAAATGGAAACATATACCATGTTCATGGATTGGAAGAATTAACATCATCAAAATATCCATACTACCTAAAGCAATTTACAAATTCAATGCAATACCTATTAAAGTACCAATGGCATATTTCACAGACATAGAACAAATACTTCAAAAATTTATATGGAACCATAAATGATCTCGAATAGCTGCAGCAATTTTGAGAAAGAAGAGCAAAGTAGGAGGGATCACAATACCTGTCACCAAACTGTATTACAAGGCTACTGTAATCAAAACAGCCTGGTACTGGCATAAAAACAGGCACATAGACCCGTGGAAGAGAATAGAGAGCCCAGAAATAAACCCAAATCTCTATGGTCAATTAATATTTGGCAAAGGGGGTGGCAACATAAATTGGAGTAAAAATGGCCTCTTCAACAAGTGGTGTTGGGCGAACTGGACAGCTATGTGCAAAAAAAAAAGAAAGAAACTCGAGCACCAACTTACACCATACACAAAAATAAATTCAAGGTGGATAAAAGATTTAAATATAAACCATGACACCATTAAAGTCATAGAGGAGAACATAAGCAGGAGAATCTCAGATATTTCACACAGCAACATTTTTACTGATATGTCTCCTAAAGCAAGGGACATAAAGAAAAGAATAAAGAAATGGGATCTCATCAAAATAAAAAGCTTCTGTATGGCTAAAGAAAACAGTATTAAAATAAAAAGAAAACCAACTGTATGGGAAAACATATTCACCAAAGATATCTCAGACAAGGGTTTCATCTCCAAAGTATATAAAGAACTTACATGACCCCACTCTAAGAAGACAAGCAACCCATATAAAAAATGGGCAAAGGACTTGAACAGACACTTCTCAAAGGAGGATATACAGAGGATCCAGAGGCACATGAAAAGATGCTTAATATCACTAGCTATCAGAGAGATACAAATTAAAACTACAATGAGATACCACTTCACACAAGTCAGAATGCCATCATAAACAAAGCAACAAACAGCAAGTGTTGGAGAGGATGTGGAGAAAAAGGGACCTTAGTGCACTGTTGGTGGGATTGCAGACTGGTACAACCACTATGAAAAGCAGTATGGAATTTTCTAAGAAAACTAAAAATGGACCTACCTTTTGACCCAGCAATCCCACTGCTAGTATGGTATCCTAAGAACCCTGAAATACCAATCCAAAATAACCTATGCACCCCTATGTTCATAGCAGCACAATGTACAATAGACAAGTGTTGGAAGCAACCTAGGTGCCCATCTGTAAATGAATGGATCAAGAAACTATGGTACATTTACAGAATGGAATTGTATGCAGCAGAAAGAAAGAAGGAGCTCCTACCCTTTGCAACAACATGGTTGGAACTGGAGAGCATTATGCTAAGCGAAATAAGCCAGGCAGTGAGAAAGACAAATACCATATGATTTCACCTTTAACAGGAACCTAATCAACAGAACAAACAAACAAGCATAATATAACCATAGACACTGAAATTGAGAACAAGAGAGGAGAGGGGAGGGAATTTCAGGGTAAAAGGGGAAGGGTTTGGAGCAACAAGTTTGAAAGACACATGGACAAAAACTAGGGGCGGTGGATATGTGAGTGAGGTGGGGAGGGTTGGGGTGGTGGGCTGGGATGGGAGTAAAAGACAGATCACTCTACAAGAACAACAATTAAAATAAAAAAATCTTCATACTTCTCGTTTTAACTGTTATAGTTTTTTTCTAATTATATTATATGTATTATTGTAGAAATTGGCAGAATTTCTACAACAAAAGACTCCTGTAATCCCATGGTCAAAGATACATTGTTGACATTTTGTTATATTTGCTTGAATACATATATACACATACATACACATAGTTGAAATTATATATACTGTTTAATTTATTCAATAGTTTAGCCCTGGTTGGTGTGGCTCAGTGGATTGAGTGGCAACCTGTGAATCAAAGGTTTGCTGGTTCGATTTCCAGTCAGGGAACATACCTGGGTATGTAGGCCAAGTCCCCACTAGGGGGCAACCACACATTGATGTTTCTCTCCATCTTTTTCTTTCTCCCTTCTCCTCTCTTTAAAAATAAAAACAAATAAAAAATATTTTAGATATACTGTGTAAGTGGTTTATAACATTCATTGCATTAAAACTCATTGTGTTAATATGCTATAATTCAAATGTTATGTATTAAAAATTAGTTTTCATTTCTGTTCTTATATACAATGCTGATAATCATCTTTGTACTTAAAATTTGGTCTACATTTGTAATATTTCCGAAGATAAAAGAATTCTCAAGTCAAATAATGTAAAATATCATATCTTGCAATCCATATTGCCAAATTATTTTTGTATTTTTTTACCAGAACTCTGACATCAGGAATATACTGAATTCTACCAAATGTTACATTTTAGTATATTAAGTCTAAACTGTTTTTGGTTTTAAATTTCACCATTATTCTTGTTTGTTACAATGGAACTATTCCAAGTATGAGGAAGATAATTGACTACTGTCAAAAAATGTGATAAAAGTCTATGTGCCACCATTTACCTATATATAAATAATGACACATTTGATAACCTTTATATTGCCCAGAAATACAGTGCTCTAGTACTAAAGTACTGTTCAGCTGTATGCATTTAATTCATTTAAAATCAACTCTTAAAATATTCCTGTTAACTAACCAGAATATGAGAGCACCCTGGAAATGCATAATATAGAAGACAACAATAAATCTTAAAACTCTAGAGAGTTGTCACATCCTTATTTTTTGACTATCAGGTTGAATAAGGTTAGGGTCATATGTCAATTTGAATCAAAGAATTGTAGACAAAGACAAAGCCATCTCTGGAAACAATGAACCATAACACCTTCAGCTAAATTTTGCTGCCTCAGAAGTATCTTGCCAAATGATGCGCAAATAGACAAGGGACTAGAAAACATACCAAGATACCCTGACCATCTGTTGGTAGATTTTCAAACAGAGGTTGGTGCCAATAAGGCAGTAAATGTAATGTCAAGGTCAGCATCTAACATGTTAAGGTACTATATTTTCAAAAACCATGATGTGGGTTGAGACCCAAGCATCTTTTCTGTGCTAAAATCAAAAATGATGTGAGAGAGAATTTTAGCTGTATTTTGCACATTGCATTCAGGATCAAGTATGTTAAGAAATAGTTTCATCTCTTAGGTCATGTATCTCAGTTTATTACTATTGCCTACCATGGAGAAAACTTGTATCTTCTTTCCAAGCTCCTACTTTCTTCATTCTGTTCTGCCCTGGGGTTATGGTTACAGAACAGAGTGCACCGAAATGTTGAGATCCTCTACTCCATATTAAACTCTTAAGGTAATACTTGAACTCAAATTCTAGATTAGCTCTACAAAAAAATTATATTTCAACTAAAGTAGGTAGGGCAGGTATGATTTAGATGCACATTGTTTTTTCTTTAATTGAGGTATAATTGACATATAACATTATATTAATTTTATATGTACAATTCAATCTTTCAATATTTGTATATACTGTGAGATGATCTTCACAATAGGTCGTATTGTATACGACCTATACAACAGGTCATATAATGCATTTGTCATTATACGTAGTTACAATTTTTTCTTGTGATGAAAACTTTTAAGGTCTACTTTCTTTACATCATTCAATTGTGCAGTACAGTATTATTAACTATAGTGACTATATTGTATATTCATTCTCATAACTTGTTGTATAACTGGTAGTTCATACTTTTCAACCCCCATCACCAATTTCACCCCCCAACTCCCCTCCCCTGGCAACCACCAATTTGTCCTGTTTTTATTACCTCAAGTTTGTTGTTTGTGGGTTTGTTTAGATTCCATTTAACAACTACTTTATAAAATGTTTGTTTTCTCTGACTTATTTCACTTAGCCTAATTCTCTCAAGGTCTATCAATGATGTCACAAAAAGCAAGATTTCATTCTGCTTTATGGCTGAATAATATTGCATTGTGTATATATACACTGTGTCTCTTTTATCCATTCACTATTATGTAACCACTTAGGTTGTTTTATGTCTTGGCAACTATAAAAAAAATGTTACAATGAACACGGGGTGTACATGTCTTTCCCAATTAGTGTTTTTGTTTTCTTAGGATTAATACCAATAAGTGGAATTGCTGGATCATGTGAAATTTCTATTTTTAACTTTTTGAGGAAACTTAATACTGTTTTCCATAGTGACCTCCTCAATTTACTTGTCCATTAACAGCATGTAAGGGTTCCCTTTTGTCTATATCCTTGCCAACACTTGTTATTTCTTCCCTTTTTAAACAATTTTATTTATTTATTTTTAAAGATAGAGGGGAGAAGTGGAAGAGAAACAACAATGTGAAAGAGAAATATCAATAATAATGTTTCTGATTGCCTCTCACACATGCCCAACTGGGGACCAAACCCACAGCATAAGCATGTGCCCTGACTTTGGAATTGAAACAGTAAACTTTGGCTTTGTGGAATGAGGCCCAACCAACCGAGTCACACCAGTCAGGGAGGGATATTTTGTGTCATCTTGATAATAACCATGCTAAAGGTGTAAAATGATATCTCATTGTACTTTTGATTTCCATTTCCCTAATGATTAGTGATGTTGAACATCTAATCATATACCTGTTTGCCATCCATAATTCTTTGGAAAAATATTTATTCATGTCTTCTGCCCATTTTTAAAATGGATTGTTTATTTTTGTGATTAACTTGTATGAGTTAATTATATATTTTGGGCATTAGCCCCTTTGAGATGTACAAGATCTGTCTGGAAAAAAGTCCAGCCTTTGTTATAATAATGTGAATAGTTTGTGTGACATCAATGTAACCTGGTAGCCAAGGAGAATGGACTGGAATGCACATGCATAAACAATGATGATTTCACTGTACTAGTCAGTGGGGGGTAGTAGACATCATTAAGTGAGCATATATACTGTGTGGTTGTCGCATTCAAAATGACTGAGAGAGTAGAACAAGGAAACTGCCTCAAATTTTGCATTAAGCTTGAACATTCCTCCATGAAAACTATTCAGAAGGCTGTAGCTATGGGAAACTGGTGATTGGCAGCTTCATCATGACAACACCCTGCTCATAGATCACATCTCATGCAGAATTCTTTGGTGAAACATCAAATCACCCAGGTGACTCAGCCTTCTACAGCCCATATTTGGTGCCCTGTGATTTCTGGCTTTTCCCAAAACTAAAACCACCTTTGAAAGAGAATAGATTCCAAACCATCAATGAGATTCAGGAAAATACAATGGAGTAGATGATGGTGATTGGTAGAACTGTGTCAGGTCCCATGGTGCCTACTTTGAAGGGGACTGAGGTATCCTTGTGCTGTGTACAATGCTTTTTGTATCCTGTATATTCTTCAGTAAATGTTTCTATTTTTCATATTAGATGGCTGGATATCTTCTGGACAGATCTCATATGTGGCACATAGAAAACTGGCATTCCAGTCAAAATAAAGAGGGTTGAGAAGGGAGAAGAAGCCAAAAACCTGGTCAGGAGAGCTTATTGGTGGATATGACATCTCAGTTCATAAGTTTTGAATAATGAAAAGAAACTTGCTAGCCAGGCTGATAGATGTGACATCCTGCACACAAGTTCAGCACAGCCCTTTCCAGGATCCTTAACTAGTTAAGAATGTCTGGATGATAAAACTGTGTGAGTCAGAAAAGTTGAGTCTGCAGAGTTTGAGGGGTAGATGCCAGATGATGGGGCAGACTTGGCTATGCTTTGGATTTTGAATTTTGTCCTGAAAGCATTGGGGAGCAAGGAGGGGGTTTTAGAAGTGAAGCAACAATTTTTTAGGTTTATCACAGGTTGAATTTTTAATTCATCTTTCAGCAGGTGGAATGTAAAAAGGATCAGAAACAAAACCAGCCCAGAGCTTGGAAGAGCAGTCACAATAATTCAACTGTAATGTGTTGCAGGTGACAGAACAGAGAAGTTGTAAGAGCCAACAGGAAGTGATGCAGTTGAACATGACTCAGAGTCAAAATTGATGGGCCTTGGTTGCCACCGGGTTGAGTGAGACAAGAAAGAAGAAGAACAGATTGAGAAGAGCAGTGTTGTGAAGACCCATTAGTCCTGGACACAAGGCAATCCCAGTTCCTCTGTTACTGACCTCCTAACCTGTTGGACAAAATGCCTACAATGAACATATCTCGCTGCAGGCAAATGAAAGACTATGTAGTAACAATGGCTAATGCATTCTAGGTAATTCTTGGGAGGTTAGCCAGAAGGACTTTCAGCTTCTCAGAAAAGGGAGGAGGAGGAGGATGGCACTTTTTACAACACACTTTGCTTCACTTAACTTTTGATTCAGTAGGAAGAAATAAAATCAAGTCAGAGCCTAAAGTCTGTGTTCAATGATAAGCATATACCCAAACCATAATCGTGACCTTGTCATTCTGCAAAAACGTACATTACAAGTTCAAGTATCTTTTCTTCTCAGCTAGATTTTTTCGAAGTATGGATTGTTTCTTACCATAGTAGCTTGATGAGGAAAATAAAAAGTATGTTGCAAGGTTAAATCTTTAAAGACAATCTTCTTAAGGCTCACGAACTCCACTCAGCACATAGCAATGTGAACATGGCGTTTCTAAGTTGCTATCCTTCACAGAGCAAGTATTTATACAGCATATAAAATGCACCATGCACTGTTCTAGTGGCTGAAGAAATAGCAGTTACCAAAACAGGCACAAATATCTGTCTTCATAGAGATCTCATTTTAGAGAAGGACAGATAATACATAAGATACACAAGGAAAATGCAGAGCATGTTGGTGGTAAATGCTGAGCGAAAGCATGAAACAGAGAGAGGGAACAAGGAGTGTTAGAGGTGGCTATGATTTTAGATAGAGTGGCCACATCTGGTCACTTTGAAAAGGTGATATTTGAATAAATATCAAAATGAGGCTAAGAAACAAATGATAAATATACCTGGGGAAAAAATCTTCCAGTTATGGAAAAGAACATACAAAGGCCTTGAGATGGGAGTGTGTCCAGATTTTTTCCAGGGAGAGTAGAGGCAGAAAAGGGGTGACAGAGAGAACAAGAGGACAAAGAGTAGGGTATGAGATCAGAGAGATAGTGAGTAGCCATATTGGGTAGGTTGATATGTCCAGGTAAAACTGGCTTTTATTCTGAGAAAGATGAGAGTCATTGGAGGATTCTTAGCAGAGGAATACACAGTCTTACATGTTTTAAGAGGTTCACTCTGGCTGCTGTATGGAGAAGAGATGATGAGACAGAGGTCAAAGCAGGAAGAAATTTAGAAGGCTTCTGCAATTATTTAGGCAAAAAATATTGGCAGCTCCACACTTGGAGCAAGATCGTAGAAGTATAGGAAGTTAGAAGTGGACAGTTTCAGAATACACTATTACCGTTTTCATGTTGAGTCAGAAGCCCAATTCAGAGGGGTTTGAACTTTAGATTCTAAGATCTGCTGTGGATGAGTTGGAGATGGGAAATCCAATGAGGAGTTCCAAGAAAACTGACAGAATTGAGACCAAAGAAGAGCTGATGTCTCAATCTGGACCAAAGGCCAGGAGAAACCAATGTTGCAAATTGAGCAGTCAGGTAGGAGTTCCCTCTCACTCAGGCTTTTTGTTCTACTCTGATCTTCAAATCCTTATATGATGCCCACCCACATGAGTGAGGGTAGTCTGCTTTACTAAGTTTGCCAATTCAAACATTAATTTCATCTAGAAATATCCTCAGAAACACAATCAGAGTAATGTTTGTTCAAATGTCTGGGCATAAAAGTGACCATCACACCAAGCTTTGTTCTGGCTTAGCTTTAAGAATAGATGTGCATGCAGCAAAGGAAACTATCAGCAAGATGAAAAGGCAAACTGACAGAATTGGGAGGAACTATTTGCACATCACATGTCTCATAAGGGGTTTATACCGAAAATATATAGATAACTCATACAACTTAACAATGAAATATAAGCAATCTACTTTAAAAATGGGGACAAGATATGAATAGATATTTTTTCCAAAGAAGGTATGGATGGCAAACAGGTACATGGGTAGATGTTCAACATCACTAATCATCAGGAAATGAGAATCAAAACCACAATGAGATATCCTTTTACACCTGTTAGCATGGCTGTTATCAAGAAGACAAGAAATAGCTCTGGCTGGTGTGGCTTCGCCGGGCATTGTTCCATCAAAGCTAAAGTTCACTGGTTAGATTCCAGGTCAGGGCACATGCTCTGGTTGTGGGTTCGATCCTCAGTTGGGGCATTTGCCAGAGGCAATTGATTGCTGTTTCTCTTTACATTGTTGTTTCTCTGCCTCTCTTCCCTCTCTTTCTAAAAATAAATACATAAAACCATTTAAAAAGACAAGAAATACAAAGTGTTGGCAAGGATACAGACAAAAGGGGACCCTTATACACTGTTGATGGGCAAGTAAATTGAGGAAGCCACTATGGAAAATAGTATTAAGTTTCCTCAAAATGTTAAAAATAGAACTTCCATATGATCCAGCAATTCCACTTATTGGTATTAATCCTCAGAAAACAAAAACACTAATTGGGAAAGACTTGTGCACCCTGTGCTCATCACAATATTTTTGTATAATTGCCAAGACATGAAACAACCTAAGTATAGGAGGTTAAATTGATAAAGAAGATGTGATACACACACACACACACACACACACACACATGCTACTCTCTAAATGACATGCTTATTGATTTCAGAGAGAAGGGGAGGGAGGGAGAGAAACACTGATGTGGGAGACAAACATCAGTCAGTTGCCTCTGGCATACTCTTCAACTAAGGGATGTGTGCTGTCCTTAATGTGGGAACCCACAACCCAGGCATATGCCCTGACTGGGAATTGAACCTGTGACCTTTCATTTTACAACATAGTGATCCGACCAGCTGAGCCACTCTGGTCAGGGCTGTACTTATATTTTAAATATAGAACTTTTCATTCACACTGTGTTATAATTACATGGGCTCTCCACACTTCATTTCCTATTTTAGTTGCAAAACTTTCAGGACTTAATAAACTGTAACTTCTCACCATCCATCTGCATCTAAGCTTCCAATGTTGATCCAGGATATGGCTGATCCTCTCTCCCTATGCTTACCATTGTAGGTCTTAGAATGACCATCATCTTGGGTAGAGTAGCTTAGCAAGTTTCTAGAAAATTTTTTTGAAGAAGAAGGAAGTTAACACTTTTCAAGTGAAAACTCAAAGGCTTTTCTCATTTATTTTATTATTTATAAAATGCATCTTGGTTGATTGTAAGGGAGAGAAAAAGACTGCTCTTTTTAGGCTCTTAACTGTCTGAGAATGCATCTAGAATTTTGTGTAACTTTATATAGAAACAAATTGACTTCATACACTATTTCAGTATATAATTTATGGTAACAACTACAGCCATCATATTTAATTAGAACCATCATATTTAGTTTTCTGATTTCCCACTAGACTGGGAATCTCTTGCCTTTATAGTGACTACAGAGGTTCAGAAACACTTTTTCTCTGTGGCAGAAACACTGCTGCATCAGATCCCTGGCACTGATTTTCTTCTTGCTAAACTGCGAAAGTTGGGCTGGAGCTGTCCTTGGCCTGTTTGTTTCTCTCCCACTTATGCTAAGATTTACCCTCAGGGATCACTGCCTTCCTTTCTGGTTGGTGCTCATCACCGAAAATCCAGTGGCTTCAACTTTTCTAGGAAGCCTTCTGACCAGGGCTCTTCGAGATGATTCAGCCTGCAATCTCCTCTGTCGGTAGGCTTGCTTTCCGAGAGGTATGGGGAGAGTGGAACTTTGGCTGTCCTTAAACTGCTGAAGTATATTAGGTTGGATTTGTTAAATATTTAATGCATGGACATAATAAACTACAGGAGTACAAAGGCTACCATTTTAAAAATGTACTTTTATGGAAGATAACCAAACTTAATCTTTCCAAGTATAATGTAAAGACACAGAGCTTAAAATAGATATAAATTTAACATGAGGAAGGTGCAATCATAATAGAAAAGATATCATGCACAATAAATAGTAATAAAAAGAGGTCAAGAATTATATATTAATCTACATTTTAGGTCACAGTATTGGGCCTTCTGGGCATAACACAAAATTTTTTGACAGCTGTTAGGGGTTAAGGATATATTTTTGAGTCAGAGGGCTGGAATTCAAATCTGGCTCTCTCTCTTCTTAAACTTAGGAAGGTACTTATTCTCTCTGTGAATCAATTTGCTCATCTGTAATATGGGAATAACAATAGTGTGAATTAAAAGACAGAATACATGGCAAGTGGCATGTTATAAATTATGCAAGAACTATTAACTATTATTAATCTTGGTGTTGTCATAACTAACATTAATCTTTCTCTGAAGTACACCTAAAGTGTTTAGGTACACAGAGATTTGTTGCTCTCTGAATAAAGATAGAGATGCCCTCCAGCAGACTGCCGGTGTGAGGTAAATCCTGGGACCAGGACAGGTACAGGTCCCACCAGGTCACGTTGCCTTCATAGTAAGCTGTTCAATCCATAAAGCCTAGAGCACGGAGACATGATTTTATTAACTGTGCTTTTGATCAGAAAAAGGGAGAATAAAGGCTTTTCCTTTGTGGGTATGACTTGAGAGTTTTTGCATTACTATCTTATGAACACTGATGTTGCAAGGGCTCATAAGCTCAAGTTATTTGGTCCCTTGTTTAGGTTGCAACTCTGAGCTATTTAGTTGCTATGGTAACAATAACAATAAAGGCTGATTGGAAGAAGATCACATCTTATTTGGGATTTTTTTGTCAAAAGGGGAGAACACATTGCATGTTGCCCTATAAGACACGATATTGGGTTACATCCATTTTGATTAGCAAGTCTCTCTCTCTCTGTCTTAGTACAGATTGTTTCAGTGTGGTACGTTATGACTAAAATCACTAATACCTGAGTTGGGATTTAGTAAATTTAAAAGAATCTAATCTCCATCTAATGGCATTTTCCTGAAAGTAGTTGCTCAATATATGAATTATTATTAGACAAGAAATACTAAATTTAATATCAAAAAGCCAATTTCAGAAGTTCAAGTAATGCACAATATGCCTTTTCCACTGATAGAATTATTTAATTAGAATCTATTAACAAAAAACTACAGGAACTCTAGCAATAAATAAATTATGAGGGCTTATTTCTCTTTAATTCTCTGACCCCAGCTGGAACAAGGTGTGATTGGACAATGGTTTAATTGTTCATGGACATCTGTCTTTGGAATAAATTGAAAAATAATATCCTGAGTGTAATATGACCTACAGAATTTTTGACATTTTTATATCTTTCACAATCAAGGCTTTGTCAAAAAGTCAGGTAGCACAACTCTTAAAAACTTATGGATACATTTAAGTAGAAGGGAATAAAAACCTGCTAATATATCAATATGCACAGCTGGAAAGCAGATGTTCAACTGAATGATCTCAGTACTTAGAGAAAGCTATTAAACCTGTTACTTAAATGAGAAATTCTCATAATTTATTGTTCTCATATTTGACTTACTTCTCTTTACGTCTTTAAATTAGTTCTGGAATTATTATTATTTCTATTATTGTTGTTGTTATTGAAGCCAATTACCATGGGAGTTTGACTCCAAGCAGTACAGAACATGAATGCTAAGAAATGCCCAAGGCTGCTGTCAATCAAACCAACTGGTGAGTTACAAGTTGTTTACTGTACTGGGAAATGAAGTGATAAGTGTGTGCCAACCAGAAAACATCACATTTAGTATTAGATATACCAACTTTAAAAAAGGTTTTCATTTAACTATCAGATTGCCAAAACAGGGCCTTAATGGAGCGTTTATTATCAAATGAGACATGCACCATTCAGCTCCTCACAGTGCCAGTGACTACAGTCCACTGAGAGCAGGAGGGGAAAGCATGGTTTCATGTAGCCCATTTTTATCTTTTGTTTAAATTGTTGCTGGCTAGTCATGTAAGTTTCTGCCAGTTCCTTTGATTCCACCAAATTATTTGAATGAGTCATTGCTAGATAGTACTACTACTAATTTAGTGAACCTGAAAGAGAGGACACTTCACAGGGGTTTTTATGATCCTTAAACAAATTAAAGACCACATCTTGATAGCATTATTTATGTCACATGCTTACTTTAGGTTCACATTGCATGACTTCTTAGTCTGTGATTTACTAACAGCACCCCTTTAAGGGTCCTATGAGAGGACAACACTGCCCTGTATTACAGAAACACTTAAGGAGATGCCCAGAAGGGCTGGCAAGTAAAATTCCAATTCTGAAAGTAGCACTTAGACATAAGTACTATGTCCCCCTCCAGAGGGAAAAAGATCCCCTTTCTCATTGTCTCTTATTAAAAACAAAAATTAAATGTTTGTGAATTTATGCTCCATGAGTCTAGCTATGCTATCTCCCAGAACATATAATTAGATAATCATATTTTAGACAAAAGAGTACTATAGTAATTTGCAGCACAAATTCTAGCTAGGGAATAGAAATTGATACATGAAATATGTATCAATACAAATATAAATACATGCATATGTGTTCTGTGCAGGCGTGAGCTATTATGGGCTATTAAAAACACTGGAGCGGATAGCTCCTGGGGATTAAGCTCTCAGAGCTCTCTTTATAATTAGAAGGCAGCTAATCCCTGCTCACCTGTTTGAGTGCTTAGCTTCCCCAGTGTAACATTAAACTACTTTTTTTTTATTTTTGATACTGCTTGAGCATGTGAATATTGGCAAAAATGCCATCCCCCGAAGATTTTTAGAATCCTTCCAGACTGAATAAACCTAGAAGTAAAACACGGAGCTTGGATCAGGTAACTTTTAAAAAGTTTAACTATAGGTTAAATTCACTAACTCATTTATACCTGCTACCCTGCCTTTTCCTCTGATCATCATTCCTCACTAAACTCCTTGCTCATGCTTCTTTTCTCCCCCAAACCTGTGTTACATGGTTCAAAGAATTGCTCTCTAATGTTTCCCAACCTCTACCTGTTAATTCCCCACCAAGAGCCTGCAGCTTTTATACTTTTTTCATAGCAGAACTTGTGCACCAGCTTGTGTGGTAAAACGTAATGGTCTAGAATGACTCCTACAAGGACGCCACCTTCTGTCTTCTTTGACTCAGACCATTGATGATAAGAAGTGACTGTTGTGATTATGCTGAGGAGGGAGCTGAAGCACGCTTGTGTTTTTCTCTTCAAATATTTTCTATATACAAGGCATATCCGGAAAAAATCCAACCATCGTTAATATAACAATAACGGTTTACGCAACATAAACGCAATCTGGCAGCCAAGGAGAGTGGACTGGAATGTGCATGAGTGAGCAATGATGACTTCACTGTACTAGTCAGTGGGGGGGGGGTGGACCCTGTTGTGTGACTGTATATACTGTGTGGTCATCGTGTTCACAATGACTGAATGAGTACAACAATGAATCTGCATCCAATTTTGTGTTGTGCTTGAACATTTTCCCCCAGAGTTTCCAATGATTCAGAAGGCCATAGCTTTGGGCAACTGGTGGTTGACAGCTTCATCATGACAACACAACCACTCATTTATCATGTCTTATGCAGAGTGTTTCAGTGAAACACCAAATTACCCTGGTGACTCAGCCCCGCTACAGCCCAGATTTGGTGCCCTGTGACTTCTGACTTTTCCCAAAACTAAAATCAGCTTTGAAAAAGAAAAAATTTCAGACCATCAATGAGATTCAGGAAAATACAAGAGGGCAGCTGATGGTAATTGGGAGAACTATGTGAGGTCCCAAGGTGCCTACTTTGAAGGGGAGTGAAGTGTCATTTCCTATGTACAATGTTTGTATCTTCTTCAACAAATGTCTCTATTTTTCATACTATGTGACTGGATACATTCTGGGCTGGATACCCATACTGTTGGTATAAAAGCATAAGTGATAAATACCATTAACATTAAATAGTGAGGCCTCTATTTTCCTATTAGATTTCAAAACAAAATGCTTCTGAGCATCCTCCTTATCTCTCTGATCATACCTATTTCATTTGTAACACCAATGAGGATATATATACTCAAAATAATTAAAATTAATTAAATTTCTATATTTATTTAAGTAATTTTTCTATTCAAAAACAAAACAACACAGTATAAGTTTAATAACATTGATTGTATAGATTATGAGCATAAATGTAATAAAATTGAGCCCTGGCTGGTGTGGCTCATTGGATTGAGTACTGGCCTATGCACCAAGGGGTCACTAGTTCTTTTCCCAGTCAGGACACATGCCTGGGTTGCAGACTAGTTCCCCAGGGGGGTACACATGTTGACATTTCTCTCCCTCTCTTTCTCCCACCCTTCTCCTCTCTCTAAAACTAAATAAATAAAATCTTTTAAAAAATGTAATAAAATTGATTGCCTTGCCTTTAACATATGGGTTAAATTCTCTGTTACCACATCTTTTATATTAGCATTACAAATTCAACGAGGAGCATTTCCTTCTCTTACAACTCATTTCCTTCCTTAATCTTATCCTTTGTTCCTAAGGAAGATGTTCAATGCCTGCCTTCTGATTTTCCAGCTAGTATTTTCTCTCAGTCTAAAACAATACTTCTTTAAAGATAAATACATTTTAATCATAAGTGTAAATAGATTTTGAACGTACAAATACATACGTTCATGCGCATACATATAATTATATATCCATATTCATACATATGATGCTATTTCAATACATGATCCTTCTGCAATTGCCTTAGAAAGCCATTTCAATTGTTATGAAATTGTGTACTGATTCAGTGTCACTAGAGACCCAAGTGAAGGAACTCTTTGCCCTCTAGTGCTTTAGGGGCCTCACGTGTCACAAACCTGCAGAACATAAATGTATCTAAGGCTCTAGATGTCCCTCTCACTAGAAGCAAGCAGTCGGCATGGACACGCACTACATCTAGGGACCCTGCACACTGTCTTGCGTGCCTAACACCTTTGGAGCTCCAAGGATACACTGTTCCACCTCTTTTGTTCTATTTCTTCCAATTTAGAGATGGACAACTTTGAAAGGACAGGCAATTTAGCTGCAGATATGCTTAAGTAGGAAAACTTCAAATTAATTAACTTGTCAAATCCTTCTCTCAGATAGTAGAAATACAAGAGATTCTTGCACGACAAAGATGGTTTCCCAGTAGTGCTGAGTATCCATGTACTTGCTTCTGTTCACATTCCAATTCACAATCCAGAACACTAAAAATTTAGGTAATGATGCACATTGGAAGCTGAAAAACCTTTTGTGATGATAGACAACTCTTATTATTCTTGAATTTGTATTTATGTTGGTGTCAATTTTGCATGCATGAACTATGACAGCAATTTGTGACAATGCCATGTTAGAACTGTGAATGGTTTTATTTGTATAAACAAAATAAAATTTAATAAATTTTACAAAAATTCATTAAAGTTTTACATTGATATGTGTAAGTTGCTATTTATTTATTTTTAGAGAGAGGGGAAGGGAGGGAGAAAGAGAGGCAGAGAAACATTAATGTGTGGTTGCCTCTCATGTGCCCCCAACTGGGAACCTAGCCTGCAACCCAGGCATGTGTCCTGATTGGAATTGAACCAGCGACCCTTTGGTTGGTAGGCTGGCACTCAATCCACTGAGCCACACCAGCCAAGGAAATATGTGTAAGTTGTTATTTTACATTTATAAATTATATTTTGCACCAATAATTTTATAATGCAAATGCTCCCAGACCTACGATGGGATTACATTTTAATAAACCCATTGTAAAATGAAATTATTTTAAGTAAAAAATACATTTAATGCACCTAACCTACTGAACATAATCACTTGCCTAGCTAACCTTAAACGAGCTCAGAACACAGTATTCATAAAAGGCTAGTAACACAACTCGCTATAGAGTATCTGTTATTTACCATTGTGATAGGGTGCCTGAATAGGAGCTGCCGCTCACTCTACTGCCCAGCATCATGAGAGAGTATGTACTGTTGCTAACTCAGGAAAATATTAAAATTCAAAGTACAGTTTCTACTGAATGCATATCACTCTTGCACCATCATAAAGTCAAAAAGTCCTTCAGTCACACAATCGTAAATCAAAGACCATCTGTACTTAAGAGAAAATTTACTCTTGAAGAAATGAAAAAATAATTTTGATTTCTTACATTTATTTTAAGGTACATTTCTTACCTTCTTACATTTAGGTTATATTCTGCTAAAAGAATAAAATAAAAGTATATTAAAATGTACACATTGCTATCAGTAGAATACAAAATATAATAAATTCTTCATTATAAATCATTTTGCTGAAAAGTTAAGATTAAAAGGAGTGATCTGGTTTCTAACAATACATGTAAATGTAATTTGTACTTGTTAAACTGCCATGCTGCTGAAATTGAAATCCACTTATGATTATAACATTTTTCACATCTGACAATACAAAAAAATCTGAAATTCCACAATAATGTGTACTAATGTTTGTATTTGCATCTTTACACAATATTCTAAAATATTTCTCTAACAGTAACTTCTGGATATTTAGGAGTAATATTTGCCTCTTAGAAACATATCTGTTTGCTTAGCATAATATGAACCACTTCTAAAGGAAGAGTTTCATTTCAGCAAATTTAACAAACATTTTAATTGCCATTTTAAATCACAATGGAAACATACTATAATGACATTTTCTAACATTTTATATGGTTTACAAGTCAGTGTTAACAAACATATTTATAAAGTCTTTAATAAAGAAAATGAGACAAGACCTTTAAAAAATTAAAGAATATATATTTCTATAAAGCAATTCCAAGTATACTTGTATTCAATATTTGTCACCGATGGATTTTCAGAACATATGGAGTAAATTTAGTCTGATATCTAATGTATTATTTAACTCTAAATTTTTTTCTATAGTTTTAATTTTTCAAAAATATTTTTAGTGGAACATGTTACCATCTAATTTTCAAGTACCATGGTCCAAAAATATAGGCACCACTCTTAAACTGTGGAAACTGACACTTTAATTAAAATTAAAGCCCCTGAAAGTACTGCGGTATTCAGTGTATTCCAAACATTTTTATCCTGAAACCCTTTTTCCATAAAAGGCATTTAGAAACTCTTTTTCTTCACAGAATGTTCTTAAGAGAATATTTGGAAATCAATTTCAATGGTTAATTATTGGTTGATTACTTGTATTCTCCCATGAGTTGTCGATCATAATGATGATGGTGATGATATTTTAAACTGTTTGATTTCCCATCTTGATTTTTATAACATCATTGGGTACCTTGATTTTTAATAGTATATTAATATTCCTGAAATACTTCAATTTTCAAAATAAAACTATTTTAATATAATTTACTTAAAATAGAAATACATGTATACACATCATAAAATAAAACAATGATTCAAATGTGAGACAACAAAACTTAGCCCAGGTTAACCTGATGGATTTCCTTGGGTTACTTAATCTACAAAGTAAATATGTATTTTCCATGACAGATGAACCCATAAGAAATAAGGGCATTAAATGCTAATGCAAAAAAATACGATGAAGATTAAATTAAAAAATAAACCTGCTATATTCTTAAACATGTGATCATTTAACATAAAATAGATAATGATACTTATAGTATTGTAATTTATGTAGTTTAATATTTTGAAAACTTCTAAATATTTTTTCTTTGGAAAGCCTCTATTGCTCACTTATTGTACATCAGGCAATTGGTTAAGGATATTATGAGTTAGATATACTTGCTACTTATTCTCACAGCTTTTTTGTATTTAGTAATAAAGACAAGCAAGTACTCAATAATTTCTGAAGTAGAAAAACACAG
This sequence comes from Anoura caudifer, assembly GCA_004027475.1. NCBI lineage: Eukaryota > Metazoa > Chordata > Mammalia > Chiroptera > Phyllostomidae > Anoura > Anoura caudifer. The sequence goes on from PVKU01000604.1 coordinate 230,690, forward strand.
AGTTAGAAGAATTGTACATAAGGGATCAACTTTTACATACATTTGTCTCCTACCTTTTATATTGTACCAAGCAAACCAGTTATTGCTCATAATAATTAAATTTATCTTCATGTAAATATTAAAATTTAATTATCTAATGGTTCGAGTTAGCTCAATGAGTTTTTGAGTTTTAATGATTTTTTTCCTACTCTATTCAAGGTACTTTCTCTATCTAAGGTAGAAGAAAATGTTTCAGGGTCATGTGTAAGGAACATTGTTAGGGGACTATTTTCTTAAAGTGTAGCTAAAATTTTGATGGACATAGAAAAATAGCAGGTGGAATGGTGTCCAACTATTTAATTAAGTCATTTAATATTTTAACAATAGTATTCTCATTTATCTTATGAGGTTTTTTAAAGGAAATTTTACTCTATAATAAGGTGAGATATTTTGCAAAGCAAAGATTACTATGAAAGTAAGAGATATTTTATTTTTAGAATTCTAATATTGAAACAGTTTGTTTCTACAAATGAAAATAATGACAAGAGGATGGTCACCCATATACATTAAGTATTTAGTTTATAAAATACTCAGAGAATTCTCCCACCTCCCCAGGTATCTGGTTGGCTGCAGAATGACACTGTTCTTTGTAATTCGTCCCATCGAAAGCTAGAGTGTATTTCTTCAGGCTTGAATTCCAGCTGGACTTGCACATTGTTTCTGTTAAATAATGCACAAGTTCTGAACTTGGTCAAGAGGCTACGTGTTCTGTTGCACCTTAACCCTTCTGTGAGTACAAGCCTCAACTTGCCTGCTATGTAATGGGAAGCCATGTGGAGGAGGACCGAGGCACCCGGCTAACTGTCAGCCAGAACTCAGGGCAGCCACCTGAGTACACAGAGGTGCACACTAACACAACCACCCAGTTGAGCTGAGCTCAGAGTGCAGATCCATACAAATCATTTTTAAGTCACTAAATGTTGATGTGGTAGTTGTCACTCAGCAAGTGTGAACTGATGCAGAGCACTAAAAAAATATTCATTTTACAAAACTTAGATGTTTCTGCCCATAGCTCATAGCTTACTATAAGAATATAGTATGAGAATATTTATGGAAGTGAATCATGCCCAACTGGGATGGTTTTAAGGATATTTACAAATAACTTAGACATGAATGAAGCATAAAACATTCTATGTGCTTTTAAGTTTTTGGCCAGTTGGAAGCTTCTTCATTGACATGTGTCTCCTTGCTCTCAGGCCTCCTTGTTGAGGCCTCCTTGTTGAGGCTATTAAGCCTCAACACCCTCAATATAAAGTTGACATAGGTGGTGCGGGGTATATCCATGTGGGAGTGCAGAGGGAAGCCTTTCAATGATGATAGTGTATTCTGCATAAGCCATCCTATGGAAATGTAAATAATATATGCTACTCTGATACTTTTTTGTACTAGCTAGTCATCTGTTCCCTAAATGAGTTTACAAATTGCCTCAGGCACCATTTAAATATCATTTTAGGCTTGATTATTTAACTTTATTGCCAAATCTAAAATGTCTTTTTCTTACAATTCTCCATGTTTATAAAAGGAAATAAGACAGGCACAGCAAATGTAATTGGCAAAGTTAATTATTATGTATTTCTGCCATTCCAGAGGTGGAGAAGGTTCAGCCCCAGTCAAGTCCGCTGACTTGGAGTAAATGTACAAGTAGACTCATATCTTCTACAATAGTTTATATAGCTTTAAAAAGCTATGTGCAGACAAATGTGTGAAGAGAAACTTCCCACCCATATTTTCTTGCTGTACACTTCATACAATTGTAACAGTTGAAGAGGACAAATATCGCTGATGAAAAAATAATGCAAAAGCTGAATGGTGACCAGGAAGTCAAAAGAAGTGGTGTCTCTGAAGAAGATGTTTTCATTCTACAATCATGTCTCCCAGGCACATCAAGCATATTTGATATCAACATCACAATTTTGCATTTTTGAGCAAACTGGCTTTGAAGTTATAATGCCCATTATGCATTTTCCAAAGAGGAAAGCTGAGACCCTTCAAATAGTAATATTTTAAAAAGCAAAGTCCTAATATTCAAACTGAATATTAAATAACCGTAAGTAGAAATGTTTGTGCATTTGTTTATTTGTTCAGTAGTTTTTTATAGCAGTGTACACATTGCTTGTGTTATGGGGAAACATCACAGGAAGGCTCCCACCTGTCTCCTGGCTTCAGCTTTCTTACACAGAAATTTAGACTTCTATTTTTTCTGAGGTTAAAACTAATTTCCTTCAGGTACTTAGTCAGATATATTTTCCCAACTAAAATACTGACTCCCTTTTTAATTTTTCCCTGTACAACTTATATTTCAGCTGCATGAGCAATTGGCGTGGTGACTGTTCAGTGCAGCTTCCTGCTGGGATGAGGGTCATGCTGAGACTGCCAAGAGTGCACCAACCGCTTACTTCATCCAGGACAGCTTGTTAGAAAAATTATAACCGCAGGTCCATGAATAACTGCAAAAGCTACCAACGTTTTCTCCAAAGCAAGAAAATTTATCTCAGCAGTTCCAGAGAGGTCATCTAAAAGATGAAATTACTACACTAATATGTCAGAGAATAAAAATACAAATAACATTTAAGCCCACTTTAAAAATAGCACATTCACGTAAATTTTCAGATGCTTTTCCTATAAATATGAAAAAAATTAGGGTAATGCATTGTGGACTGCAATGATTTAATATTTTTAAAACCAAGTACTGTAAATAATAAAAATAGGTACTCAAAATTATTCAATGGGCCTTCACTATGGAGTGATTTTTACAATGGGATATTTTGAAAATCATACCTTAATCAAATGTTTAAACTTAGTATAACTAATGGTAGCACAACCTGAAATTAGGCAGCTAATAAAGTAATGCAATATAATGTATACACAATGATGTTTAATCTGAACTTAATTTTGCCTTTAGACTTAAGTTTTGGTTAACAAGATATATAAGAGATGAAGAAACAAAACACAATGAGGAAACAATCAGGCCAAGCTCAAACATGGGACATTCTGCAAGACCACTGGCTTAGACTCTTCAAAAGACAACATATTGTAAAATAAATAAAAAGATAGTTGGAGAGAAAAATTAAAGAGACTTAAGAGACATGGTAATCAAATGCAATATGTAAACTACCCAAGCTCAGGAAAGAACACTGTAAAAATATGTAGATCAAATGGAAGATTTATATATGATTTGGATAGTAGATGACATTAGGGAATCATTGTTAATTTTTTTAAATATGATAATGGCATTTTGGTTATGTAGAAAATGTCCTTACACATAGGAAATGCCTTCTGAAATATAGAGGAGTATTATAATTATGCAACACACATATGCACAGCTTATGTGTGCAATTATGCGTATGTATTTTCCAAAATGTTAACTATTAATGAAACTAGATGGAGAATTTACAGTATTTGTTCTGCCAGGTTTTTTTTTTTTTTTTCAATTTTTCTTTGTGTTTAAAGATTTTTATAAACCACATTTAGAAATGAGTATCCTGTATTTACACAGGTATATGGGTGAGCCTTAACCAGTGCAGAAGTGAGGGATGCCAACCCTTGCCACAGTCAAAAGTCCACTGGATGGAAATGAAATACTTGAAGGAAGGGAACAATCCCCTCACTGTGTCTATGATATATGTATTATAAGAAAGGAGGAAGCTTGCTGCTCCATCAAGAAAAATAACTTGTGCCTCGCTCCACAGGCTCTGAGGGAGGAATAGTGGGGAAAGGTGCTCGTACAGCATGGAGTGATGTCAAACAACAGCTGTATGAGCAAATGCTGGTATAGGTGGACCATGCCTATGCAGGCAGACAGTGACTGAGCAGAGCTCTCTCTAATCCTTCACAGCATATACATCGGTGACTTACTTGGCCTCCTACTTGTCAAGCCTGAACCCCCTTCATTCTTGATAGCAGAGGTTTACTTCTTCATTGAACCTCCATGTGCCTTTGGGGTGGATCATTTCCTCCCCATACATACTGACTAAATTATGATTGATCAGAGCCAATCACCTGTAATTCCTTTTATCAATAGCTGCTTTAAGCATAGGCATAGAAAGTAATTCTAACCAATGATTCAGTAACAGATGCCTTCTGAGAGACTGCTGGGAATGGTTTTCTTCATTGATAAAAATATATGCAATGGATTTGACATTCCTATCTTTCTGCCTTTGATGTCACTATGATACCTGAAACTGAAACGGCTAACTAGTAATCATAAAAAGAACAAGCCATGAGAACAAGCCCACATGCTAAGAGAGCAGAATAGAAAAATGGAAAGTCTGAAATTTCTTGGTGACATCATTGAGTTGTCCAATTAAACAATCCTGGTGCTACCCTACATACAGACTCATATTATATGAAATAATAAATGTTCCTTATTTAAGCCATCTGAGTCAAGGTTTATTGTTTGCGGATGAAAGCATCCTAACAGATCCTACTCTAAGTGGAGATTCATGAACATTTTGTAGCTCAGAAGTTTGTCTTAGAATTTGACATGGTTGGTAATCAAGCAAGTAGGAAAGGGGAAGTAGTTGGGACAAGAAATAGATCCACACATTCAGTCAAAAAAGGGCTTAGTGGACTGGTCAACCAGGAAGTCCACATATGGAGGTAGAGTTGACCTACAAATCACAGTGATCAGATCAGAGAGAGCAATCTCTGGACTGTGTTTGAAACCTGGCAAAATTGAGCCATGATTAGCACCAGGGATGTCAAGGTGAGATAATAAAATACAAGGAGTTAGGAAGATCACACAGATATGCCCCTGTCCAGGCCACACTCAGTAGAATGGGAGAACAGGCAGAGCCTCATCATCTGAGATGTGAGTTCACAGGAATGGTCCTGCAGACCATCAGAGAGGACCCTGCTTTAAGACAGCATCACCAGATGAAACTTCTGGATTGACACTAAGGCCTATGTACTCAGACATAATGGAAATAAGAAAGAACATGAGCTATGATTTTGGGGGGAAACCAGATTGTTGAGCATCGGAAACCAGGGATAGGAGAGAGAACAGAAATTCATGAGTGTAATACGTGGAAGATAAGCTATGCAATGTATCACACATTTTAAAGAGAGGACCATTGGAGTCAATATACAAGATGAGTGAAGAGATATCATTTACCTTGTTGTGCTGGGGAGATAAACTTCTCTGTGCCATGCAGTGCTGGGAATGAGAGATGCAGGATCGAAAAAAATGAGGCCAGGGGTAGTGGAGCTTAGTTTCATTGTATCTAAACTCATGGGAAGGTGGCAGCCTAGGGGCATGTGGAGCCTGAATGAAAGACCCAGTCCTGGACTTGTGAGTCCATCTTTGGCAGCAAAGGAAGATACCTCTGCTGTTACAATAGGCAAAATCCCATTTCTTCAAGCCTTGCAGTCCCATCCAAGTATGCCCTGTGAGGTCCAGAGGCTCAGGCTGGTTGCTGCTATGGGTGCCTTTAAAATATCACAAGTACCCATATATTTTTACCAGCGGCAGCAGGTATCATGTCTCGTTGATAATAAAGGGGATATTGAAAACAGTGCAGTAGCCCAACAAAGGTCAGTGAGCCACAAAGTGTGCAATATTTAGCCACAAAGGCTGTGGAAAACATGGTGCTGATGGTCCATGGAGGTCACCTCCTGTCCATAATTATGTAAATCCAGAGCTCAGCCAGAAGATGAGGAGCTGTGGTGGCAAGACCCATGCACCGGCTGGTCAGGGGAGATGCTGATGAAGATCTAACACAGACAAAGGCTGGGGGGAAGTCCAGCTGAAGCTATGCCCTGTGCACTTTTCATCCTGAATTCCTAGCAGATTGCCTGGCACACAGCGGGTGTTCGATAAATAAGTGTTGGATGAATGATTTAATTAATTGAGGATGTTTGGGAGCCCATTATGATCTAAGGGTAATACTTCACAGTGAGAAGTGTATGTTTACTGCTGTGTTCCACAAGCTGACCTTAAGTTTCTTGGCCACTGTACCTTCAACACTTAAAACTGGCCATATTTCTTATTTTATAAAATGAAATGCATGCTAATGTGCTAGCAAGGGAATGTAAACAAATGTTGTTAGACAAATTCAACGTGACTAAAAAGAAACTCTAGCAGGTGGATGAAAGAGGGACCAATTAAGGTATATTTGCTTTTGTGCCAGCAGCTCTATGCTTTTTCAAGTGGGACTGTTAGGTAATAAGAGAATGGGGACTATTTCTGACTCAGTCTTTTTTGTAAGTATGTGAGAAATATCTTTTATTATCAATATTTTATGTTGTTCTCTTTTTATACTTCGCTTTTGTGATGCTTCCTTAAAGACATTTTCTTTCTTTTTACTTTGTGCTATTGTTCACGCTGAATTTGTTGTTATTTTTGCATTTACATTTCACAGAGAAATGATACTTAACAGCACAAAATCCAAGAACCACATTGGGATAAAAGAGGAGATTTATAAATACATAATAGTCGATTTGATAATTTTTGTCATTAGTCAAGCTGAGAGAACAAATTGGAATTTGAGTTTCTGGTAGGTTTTCTGAAGGAATACTCAAATAAATGTAGCCAAATATAAAAAAAAATTCCAATTAAAAGATAATGGATATTATACACAATTACAGCTGTGGCCAAGTCAAAGCATTTTGAAGTTAAATGTCTTTGTGTGTGAAACTACAATATTTAAAAAAATGACCAACAGGAATTTATTTCTGCTTCCTTTGCTCATATCAACTCACACGCACATTCCCTGTTTTGGGTAGAAAGTTTCAACACTGTTTAAATAAAAGGAAAGCAAAACTTTCCATCCTGCATTCAAATGTAGTATTTAAACTAGTCCAGTACTAAGATCATATAAAGTTTTCAGAATATAGCATCTGATTGCATTTATGTTTATTTAATTTTGCTCACAGAGAGCCCCAAACCATAAACTTCTGCCTAGTACATAACATCTGACCTGATGCTGACTCTTCTGTGAATTTTCCATGATCAATTTACCTTAGCCAAATATCTTATCTATGAAGAATTATGATAACATATACAATAGAAGAAATGATGGGAATATCAGTGGAAACTGTATCTACTACTCATCAGTTCATTGACCTAAGTATACCTGAGTCACACAGGGTTGTGGCAAAAAGAGGAGAGCAAAAATAGAAGAACAAAGTGAGTAAAACAAGTATACCTTTGAATCCGGCAAAATCACTAGACTCTAATGAGTCATTGATGTGAATATGTAAGGTGCAAATCTAAAAATAATAATTTTAAAACTGTCTTTTTTGCTTGCTAGCAAATTGACCATCTGATGTTACAAATGATAAAGTGGACTTCTCTAATTTCATGGGAAATGTGTTATTGCAGTGTACAGTGTCATCAAAAGAGATGAAAAAAACCTTAGCAGATATATAGAGATGAAACTCAGAGTCAGGGATTATCATGAATTATCACTTCATGCTTGATTCATTTTAAACTCCCACAATCTTCTTAATCTTTAAGGCAATTTAATCCTTTATGCCATGTATAATCCTTTATGCCATGGATCTTTTCTATGTACCACATAATAATTTACCCCTGAAGCTCTGTGACAAGTACCTACACATTATCAAAAGTTGGCACCATAGAAAAACAAATCGGATGTCGGGAATCATCCTATTTTGCTCTGTTAGGGCTCTCTCTGATGGGTCAGGTGAATAGAAACTGCTCGATCTCTCTAGAGACTGTTTATGTGGAGATAATGCCTATTAATTTAATTTATTTGTTTTTGCCCAGTCCCCAATTTCAAAACGCAGGGAATGGGAGGGAGGATTTGAAATTAGAACTGGCTATCAAGACATTCCCCAAATTGGGCTTGGGAGACATTTTGGGAAAGGGCACAATAGGCCCCTAATGTTTATTGCTCCCACTGCAAAGAATACAATTAAAGCCCCTTAATGTTTATTGCTCCAGCTCTGAAAGAATACCATTAAGTCAGAAACATCACCTGATGGCATCCTCATCAAGCCACACTCCGTGAGCACAGATGGAACATTATGTAACACAAAGAGAGCAGGGCTGCTCACCCAGCTGCATTTGGAGAACAGTGTCAGGAACCTTTTTAAAACAAATCCAATAACATGATAATGTGGCAGCCCACCTCCACCCATAAACTCTATAAACTCCATGGAAACCTGAACAGAACTGTATCAGTATTCGTGATCCGTAGTCTTTAAAAAAAAAAAAAAAGGAAGGAAGGAAAATAGTACTACCACTGTATGTTCTGCTGTATTAGTGTGTCTAATGAGAATAAATTAAAACCCAGCTGAGACATGACCCTGAACCTTTTGCTTCCTCTTAACTGTCAATTTGACTTTCCTTAGCACTGTGATCAACTGCATTCTAAGTGGAAGTTGACACGGGCTCAACTTTCTGCGAATACAGGTAAAATGAAATGGGAACTGCCTGAAACTCAGTGCTGATGTAACTTGGTTCTGCACCATTACCCATAATCTGTGCCTTCAGCTTTGAGTAGCTCCAATTTCCTTTCTTTAATAGTATGGCTTTTGATAAGAATCTTACCTTCTGTCCCCCTCCCATCACCAAGTCCCTTTTGTGGTGTCATTACTCACTTCTTACACAATGCAACTTCATTTCTCTAAGAAATTCCCATCAGTGGTCTTTAATAGCAGGTTAATGGGCTGTTAAATCTCAAATTTTCCAGAATGATTTTGTTACCAGAAGTAGTCTTCCTCATATTTCCAGTGTGGTCAATAAGAGGCTTGTTTTAAAGACACTTAATGCTTCACACACTAAGAGGATTGTGCTCCAAATCAGACCAAACAAGAGATACTTTTTATTGCCTATGATATCCACACCATTTTAGCAAAATGTCTGCCATGGGTCTTATTTGTTATCCCTACATAAATCAATAAAGGTTTGGAAAAATACAGAAAGCTTTGCCAGCTATGTGCTTACAAATATTAGATGAGACGGTTCACAGAGAGCAGATCATTCATAAGCTAGTTTCAAACGTTTGTTGTCATATGCTCCATGACTTGTTTCATTATCTGCCACAGCTGTTTTATGTTGGCTATTTCTTTCTGGATCCCTCATAAACAAAATCTTTAATGATATATAGCCCAAGTGAGTTAATTTACCAAAAGAATAGAGTGCAAGATTATATATGAGCCCAAAACCCAGGTGTCTTGCTGCAGGATTTTTGTAAAGTAAAATAGCCTGCTGGAGTTTTTCATCATGTCTAAGTGGATCAGTGCTATAGACAGTAAGAAACCTAGACAATGCACATATCAGATTTTTCCTAATGATTTTTAAGAATGGTAGGTAACTCTTAAAACCATGGTAATTAGAATAGGTGGCAAAGGGTAAATGACACAATAAAGCACTTTCCAGGTGCGTAGTTCTTGGATCTGATGCTTTTCATGGATAATACTTTAGACCAAAATAATGTATTACCCATTTTTATGGAATGTTTAAGATGAAGGTGGCTATGTGCCAGTTTACATAGTTTTTATAGAACCTAATGATATTTTAAATTGAATACTATAGACGTACCATCATTTATTATAAATGAAATAGAACCAGTTTTAGCTTCCAAGAAGCTATTTTTTTAACCAAGAAACTTAAAATGTAGTAGGAGAAAAACATACAAGTACACAAAAGACTAAAGTACAAAATAAAAAATATAAAAAATGTTTGAGACATTTTTCTTTGCTATGTTATTAATAAATGAGACATTACTTAGGGTCTTGCTAATAGTCAGAAAATAGGCAGAAAATTGTTATAATGGTACAAACATAACAGAATATAGTTTCTCATGCATGTAAAAGTCCAAATGCATGTAAAAGTCAGATGACTCTCCTCTACATGGGAATCAACAGTGCAGTGTCTTTCCACCTGGTGGACCCACCATACCTCAAGGTCTCATTGTCATTTGCATCTGTCTTCAGTGGATATACCTGTGTAGGGGAGATAAAATAATTTTGACTTTATCTGCCTAGGTTTTTGGCTGGTCTAATAATTAAATTATTATAAAACAAATTAATGGGAGAAAAACAAATTTAACTTCATACTTACGAGAGCTCCATAAAAAATATGAGACTCAAAGGCAGTCAGGCAATTAAGGCTTCTATACTGACCTGAGTGAAGGGAAAGGACAGGGGCCAGGGCTTCAAAGGAGAGGAAGACAATTCACAGGAAAGTAAAAAGAACAGATGTTTGACAAACAACTGTTTGCCCTGCCATGCAGATAGGTCTTGCAGATGAAGAAGCTATTTCTGGTAATAGCTCTATTCCAGGTACAAGCAGGCCTCCTTTCTAAATTCTTTTAGGTCATTAAGGAGAAGGTAAAATCCATTCCTGAGTCTGTGGTATCTTGATTTTCTTTAGCTCCACATGCCAAAGTGGCACATTCTGGGGTAGCATATTCCTCCCCTCTTCACCTGATTCTTAAAAGACTTGAGACAGAAATAGCACATATTGCTTTCCCTCACATTCCATTGGTTAGAACACAGTAACAAGGACACACCTAAATGCAAAAGAAGGTAGAAATTAGATCCTTGCCATGGCCTGAAAAGAGAAAAAAAATAAATTTTGGTGAAGAGCTAGATAGTGCTTTTATTTTCAAATTAGAAAACTCTAGGATCAACTTTTATCATCTTCTGAATAGAAATTTCTGCAGTAGGAATCTAAGAGTTCTTTAAAAGTGGAAAAACAAGAGAAACTCCATAAAGAGTAGATCTGGATTTGAAATTAGGCTGTTACAATAGTACAAGTGAAGTAAGATACATATTATATTAGATGTTCTTGGGAAGTGAGTATTGGGGACCAAAAGGAAGTAGAGAGTGGGGAATACACACCTGTTGGACTGCCTGGCTGTGAATGGCGGAAGAATAAGACTGAGTCAGTCTTAATTATTTGTAAGAAACTAATATGACTGAGAGGGGTTCTGGCCAAAGAGGATCGAACATGAAATTAAGGTGAAAAAAAATTGAATGCCTTCTAAGCCTAATGTCAAATGCCTTCTAAGCCAAAAGTTTAATGGTAAATAGAAGGAGAATATAAAAAAGAAAGTCGACAGAATTGTAATTTCAAGGTAGGATATTGGAAAATATGTAATTTTTATTGGTGTAGTTGTGAGATGGGGTGTTGCTGGCTGGTGGCTGAGCGGAGAGAGATCATGGGAAGAGGTGACTCTGGGAACTTGGGAGCACAGGGTGTTTACAAGCATCATGATAAACATGGAGGGTTCTAACAGCAAGGGAAAGATGGAAGAGTTGAAAAGGAATATACCCTAGTGAACATCGTTGTGAGACATAAGAGTATGTTAAGGTCAATGTCTTGCCACATTACTGGAAATAAAGTTTAGAAATAGAAGTTACAATCTTTGATAATGGATTTTAGGACCCATGTCCTAAAACTCCATAAAAAGCATATCTGAATTTGAAGTTAGATTGTTATAATAGGAAGAATAAAATTAGAGACAAATTATATTAGACATACTTCTGTTTCTAAAGTGGTAAAGTGGTAGCTTAATTTAAAATAACTTTGGAACTAATATTTTGTTACATGTTAAATACCACATCTTAACTCATTTCTCTGAAAGCTAAAAAAATGGAATCTAATTAGTTTGATGGTATTACATTTAGATGTATTACGTTTAGAAGCAGGGATAACAAGGAAGAATAAAATGTAAAGCTATAAAGTTTTTGTCTTTAAATCTATTTGCAAATCTACTTGCAAAACATAATCTTAGATATTATTCTTTGCTAAGTATAAAAATGTTTATTGAATGTAAATACTTACTGCCAAATGATTATGGGCATAATATAAGTTTATTTTTATTTAGTAAAGTTAAAAAAGCTAGTTTTAGCTGTCTTGAAGATTAGAGATGAGTGGGAAATGTAATAAATTATTTGGATAGTTAATCTTTGTTTTCATAAACTCCAGATATGTAATGATAGTCCTTAGTGATAGCATGTGGGAGACTCAGAGGGGCTGTCTTGGACCAGCACAAACTTTGATGGGGGTCGGACAGTGAGTGACAAGTGTGGGCCAGTCCAAGTCTACTGTATTCTGTAAGTATTCATTGTTTGAATACTTATCAATCAGGAGTAGGTCTCAATCAGGAGCTACCTAGATATAAATAGGAGTAAAAATTAAAACTTAAACCCATACAACATAAAGAGAACAGAGAAAAATTTTAAAAATTATTTTCTGGTATCTGTGGTAAGAAAATTATTATTGTTACAGAGAAAGAAAAAAGAAAGAGATAGAGGGAGGGAAAGAACAAAGAACAAATGAAAGCATTTCATTTAGAAGAGACATAGTTTGTCTCATTTTAGAAAACATTACATGTAAAATTATATGTGAAAGCCTCACTAAGTTGGGTGGATAGTAACTTGATTTTCTAAAAAAGTTAAATTGTAGAGTATACAATAGTTATTTTATTTTTTGTAGTCTATAATAAATACTAACTATAAATATTTACAAATCATCCACACATCACTAAATGTTGAATAGGCACTTTCTAAATATTTATTGAATGAATGAATGATAGTTACAACAAATTTTATTTTATAAAGGATAAATAAAATGGTAAGAAGACTATGAAATCCATCTTACATATTATTAATAGTCATGCCCTTCCTTATTCTTCAGAAAACATTTCACTACTTTTTCTATGAAGTATGAATCAGATTTATTAGATTTTAGTATTTTGTCTGTAAAAATTCCTGTAGAATAAAAAGGACAGCCATGGACTCCATGTAATATCATGTCAGTTACTTAATAATAAAAGAAAATATCATATTCAACTGATGTCTGAAAACACAGGCTCAAGAATATGAAAGCTGCCCATGGAATTCCACAGAGATGCATTGAAAAGTTGAACGCACTTTCTTTCTGTCCATAAAGTTAGGAAAGGACTGACTCGAAGACTCAGTGCCTTACAAAACTGTGGAGTTGGGTAGAAAGAAGAAAGCAATGTCACAAGCAGACAGACAGTCCCAGGGCAATGCTTTGGTGTAAGGAGGTCAATAGAAACTGCACCAGACAATGACACTTCAATAACATTTTCATGATGATTCTTAGGAGGCTAGACAGGAATTCATTTTCTTTCTAGTGAAAGAATACAATTTGATACAATTTTATCCTTTTTTATTGTCTCCACTGTCTTTTATACGTCCATAACTAAGTTTTTTTCTCCCTTTTCTACATATGCAAATTGCCAGAAATGCCATCGCAGCCCCATTTCTTCGATGCTGCATGCAGGCCAGTCTTGCTCATCACTTATTCATTTCTGAGGTCCCCAGGAGGCAAAGTAAGCAGACTTTCATATACCAGTTGTAAGGTTTTGCTGCATTCAAACATTTACTAATGTTACATTTGGAAATGTGTTTGTTAGCGGCTGGTAGTCCTTGGCGGTCTTATTACAAGTGTCATTAAAGCATCGTAATATTTGGAGGAATAGTTCTGCTTCAAGATATTCAGATTCATTAATGAACATTATCCATATGACACATTTGGTAAACACCAGAGCTTCCGAGAACAGCTCATCAGGGAGAAACTCGGCCTTCTAGGCTCACTTGGAGAAGCTCATGAACTCACTACTGTTCACCCTCATTAAGCTTGAGATGCAGAGGAAAAAGAAGAAAAAAACACTAAAAACTGCCAATATTTGTATTTCAGAATTTAGGGGGTTTAATGCCTTCTTTTGTTATCATTGCCATTGTCATCATTGTTGTTGTCGTAGAGATTGGGGGACAAGAGAAAAAACTGCTGCATGCAAGTTCTCTTTGTTTTTCTTTGGGAAATGTCAGTGTTATCTTTTTATTAAGTTCAGAGAAAATGAAAAACAAGGTTGATAAGGAAAACTAAGAAACAATTCTCTATCTAGTTCCTCAGCTTTGAAAAGAATATCGAGCATATTTCAGGGCACAGATATAATCATTGGCTAGTATCTTCAAGGGATTGGTTCCAGGATGCCTTGGTGTTACCAAAATCTGAGAATGCTCAAGTTCTTTATATAAAATGATGCAGCATTTGCATATAACCTATGTGTATCCTCCCATATATTTTAAATCATCCCTACATAATTTATAATACCTAATAAAATACAAATGCTTTATAAATAGTTGCTATACTGTATTGTTAATGAAATAATGACAAGATTAAAAAATCTGTTTATGTTCAGATGAACCACCATTGGCTTACACCATTTAATATGCAGAAAAGGGAGAAAAGGATTAACTTAGTTATGGAAGTATAAAAAGAAGCAAATATATTTTTGATCCATGGTTGGGTCAAAAAATCTGTGGGTATGGAACATACCTATAAGGTAGGCTGGCTGTGTTGCTGAGAAAAAGACAAGAAAAATATCAACACTATTTTTCTCTAAAAAGAAATTTGTCCTAAAATAATGGTCTATGAAGCAGGATCCATGGGCCACATTCAGCTATGGCCCATATACCATAGCCCATAGAACTATTCAATAAAACTGAATCAAGGCAGATTTCCCCTAAGTAACATGATTCCAAGTATATTACACCTTTGGACATACATATGTTTTACTTATGACCACATAAGTTATAGATTAAAATATTTTGGTACATAAAAGATATTTAACCATATCTTACAGTCTTTACCTGGGAATCAAAGGATTCTAAATGAAGCCTAATCACTGAAAAATATTTTTAACAGCCCTAACTGATGTGGCTCCATGAATTTAGAGCTGGCCTACAAACCAAAGGGTTGCTGGTTTGATTCCCAGTCAGGGCAAATGCCTGGGTTGCAGGCCAGGTCTCAGTAGGGGGTGTTCAAGAGGCAATCACACATTGATTATTTCACTCCCTCTCTTTCTCTTTCCCTTTCCTTCTCTTTAAGAATAAAAATAAAAATAAAGAAAAATATTTTTAACATTGTAACTACCCATAATTTATCATTGCAAAAGTTTTCATGTTGACGTATAAGAACTTGACAAAAGCATTACAAATTTCTCTTTAAAATTATAAAAAGTTCTCTATTAAACATGTAAACTTGTATAAAGTTGCTCATTTTAAGAGTGTATTGAGATTCAGCCTCTTGAATTCCCTTGAAATCTCTATATTCTTAGTATGTCCACAGAGGCCATTTAGATATTTGGTCCAGACTATAAAAACAAGAATCCATTTACATTATTCAAAAAATTTTCATGAAACTACTATTACATTATTGATTCTCATTAGGATCAATAATCTTCATCTGTCAAATATTCATATTCTTTACTGCTCTTATTTTTAAATTTGGCATTTTTAATAAAATCAGAATGAGTTCTAAATATGTAGATATAATAGTTTAATGAATTAACAAAAATAATGCCCCTATGGTAATTTGATAGTTTTCCAAAACTTGAAAGGGAGGTACAGTTGATTCTCATTTTAATGAATTCCATATTTGCAAATTCATCTACTTGCTAAAATTTATTTGTAACCCTCAAAAAGTATTCATAGGAATTTCACAGTCATTTGCACTCATCTGTAGAGCAGCAAAGAAATTAAGTTTCCCAGTGTTCATGTTTACAGCTGAGGTCAAACAAGCCTTCACGGTGTTTCAGCTGTCACAATATAAGTAAGCATCCTTGCCAAGGTTTGTTTAGTGTCAGGTTTTCATACTTTGTGCCTTATGTTGGTGATTTCACTGTTTAGTGCTGCAGTGCTTTCTAGTGTTCCTCACTCCAAGAAGTTTGGGGTGGGCCTTATGAGGAAAATACTTATGTTAAATAAGCTTCATTCAGGAATGAGTTATTGTTGTTGACATGAAGTTTACTGGTAATGAATCAATAATGTGTATTAAATAAGGTGTCTTTAATCAGAAACACAAATAAAACAAGGTAATGTATTGGTCAGTTGATGAAAATACTGTGACCAGAGGCTTATAGGAACCTAACCTTTTATTTCCTTTAGAAGCAATAGTTTTGTATTCACTAATTTAGTGTTTATGGCAATGCGTAGACATCACTACCGTGAATAATAGACCAAATGCATTTTTGATAAGACCTCTTAGGTGAGACTAGGACCACTGCTATTACTATTTTTCTTTATCAATTTACAAATTCAGTGTTCATTGTACCCCAAAGTCCTTGTGTACTATGCTGTAATGCATTTCTTATAAGAAAAAAATGCAATGTGTAAGCATTCTCTCAACTTTTTCTGAATTATCTGAGCATTTTGAAAATGCCAGTTAATGAAGACTATCATTTGATTAGAATAATTATCTTCCAAAAGTTTGATTGGGTTTTGTTTATGTAAGTCACACTAAGATATTACTGTCATATCATCTTGGCCTATTAAGGTTTCTTGCATATTTTTATGTTAAATAGCATAAGATAAAATATCTGCTATATATAACTATGATGAACCTGACAGTATATATATATATATATATGTATACATGCATATATACATTTGTGTTTCATATTTTTATTTACAGAAATATATGTGCATATAGTATATGACTATTATATATAGTATAATTACCTCAGATAATTTTGAAGATAATTATGCATTCATTAGAGAAGTAATCTAAAGAAAACAACTATTTCAATGCTGTTCACATAACTAATACCCAGAATGGAGTTAAAAATGTAACAAATAAAAAATAAGGCATTTATGGTATTTTTTAACATCAGGAGTTTACAAGTACACCCAATTAAAATAACTACATTTGCAAGATAAAAATGCATTATTGTTTCAAGTCTCTGAGACAAGTTGTAAGAGAATTCTGAACTTTTCAAAGTCTAGCCAGCATTTGTTTGAGCATTATCATGCACTTGGAGTTGGTATTGACATCAATAGTCAGGAAGATAGATATAACATTAAATACTAAAAAAAAAAAAATACGTACATAATAGTGAAACTGCATTGAATCTGAATATATGAGGAGCATAACAGGAAAGGTTATGAGTTAGAACAGATAGCATAAAAAAGTAGGCTATGGAAAGTCTAGAAGGTCTTTTAGGTGAAGCTAAGATGGAGGGTCTGGCTTGGACCAGGGGCCAAAGCCGGGCAGGGAGTGTTAGTGGTGGCCATATGAATAGAGTTTTAATCTTGACTAACTGGAGAGTTCATGCCTGCGTGCACTGTTTTCCTTTGAGAGGGACCCTTACTTATTTGAGAGTCTTGCCTAGGATTCTTACTGTAATTTTTATCCATAGTTGGCCACTTAGGAAGAAACAGAGCTTAAGAGGCAGCATTTGTTGTTCCAGAAAGGTTTCTGGGTACTTACAGTACTATCAGAACTGTCATAAAAACCAAAAGCACTGATTTAAATTCTTCAGTGTGTTACTTAATTACCTTTTTAATTAGGATAAAATGTCTTTTCACCCTCTCTTATTTGAATACTGCCATCTCTGTTTTCAGGGCCAAGTTATAAATACACTGCAATGAATAGCTCTCACTCCCTCCCCTTTCTTTCCCCACTGAGCCAGCTGTTCCTGTGTGTTCAACTGTCAGTATCAGTGCTGCAGAGATGCTTCGAATGTTCCCTAGTAACTTGGGGAATTGGTGCTGCTCATCGCTGAGGCTGACAGCTGAACACAGCTCAGGGGAACTGCATGTGCAAGAGAAGCAGAAAGCAGAGGAGAGATTGATTCTTTAAGATGCAAGGATAAAATGCCTATAAAAATAGCCATGATCCTGCTGGGTGGGTGGTGAAGGTGAGGGCTGGGAAATGTATTAGGCAAAGTGGGACAGGAGCTAAAACTCGAATTTGAAATTCTAAGGAAACATAATTTACAACACCTTATTTATTTTCATAGAAACATGTAATCCAGGTGGAGAGAATTGGAAGGAATCTATTTTGTCTCGTGGGACCCAGAACTGAAAGACACAGACGACTGAAGTGGAGGACCCTTTGCCCAGCCCTGCCAAAGAAGGCTGTCTTTCCTTTAGGAAAGAGATGATGTCTCTGAGCTGTTTGCATGGTCTCTGTAAGAGGTTCTAGGATTATAAAACATTCTAACAAGAAGAATCCTGAGATACAACTTTTAAAATTACTTTTAATTATGTAAAATTTACATTACATAAAATTTACCATCTTAAACATTTTAAGTATACAGTTCAGTGCATTAATTTCATTATATAATTGTCCAGCCATCATTACCATTTATCTCCAGAATTCTTTTCATCTTGTGAAACTGAAACTCTGAACCCATTATACAATGATGCTCCCTCCTTTTCTACCTCCAGCTCCTGTTAACCACCACTTTACTCTTTGTCTCCATGAATTTGACCACTCTAGGTGCCTCATATAACTGTGATCCAACAGGGTTTTTCTTCTTGCTACTGGCTTATTTTACTCAGCACAATGCCCTTAAGTTTCATCTGCACCATAGCATATGTCAGAATGCCCTCCTTTAAGAGATTGATTTGATTATCTATCCATCTATGTGGACACTTGGGTTGTTTTTTTCTCTTTAGGCTATTTTGAATAATGTTGCTATGAACATGGCTACACACATTTATTTTTGAGATCCTGTTTTCAATTCTTTTGAATGTATACTCCAAACTGGTATTGTTAGATCATATGATAATTCTATTTTTAATGTTTTAATGACCCTCTACACTGTTTTTCATAGTGGCTGTACCATTTTACATTTCCATTACTCATGCAAAAAGATTCCAAAACTTCTTTACATGCTTGCCACTACCTGTTGTATCCTGGTTTATTTGATAGTAACCAAACTAATGGGCATATGGTTCCTCAAATACAATTTACTCTAGCTACTTTATTTTGCAGATGGAAAATGGTGGGCCAGAAAATTTGTTTCTATCTAGTTAGTAGCAAGTACTGAAATAAGAACCTAGGTCTCTTGGTCAAAAACTTGAATTCAGGCCTCCAAAGTGGTCCAGGTTGTGTTTTGTTTTATAAATGGCAGTCAACCAGACTACATCTAACCAGACTACAGTCATCCCTTAATTTACATGGTAAAATAAGGGACAATATTTCAGCACATACAGGTACATTTTGAGGCCATGGTTCTGGAGCACTGAAGAATATCCAACCTGAATAGGGAATGAAGGGCACGTGGAAAAAATGTCAAAAGGAGCTATGATTTCAACACAAGCCAATCAACAATGTCCACAGTTGCATACTCACAAAAGCTGAGAACCTGTAGAGTAATGAAGGGAGAAAGCATCAACAAAATCTCATGGCAATTCTATATTGCAGCTAAAACTTGGTAATATAGAGTCTACCCTGTAGAAAATATATAGTAATACTGGATGATAAATTATGAGAAATCAAATGACCATAAAAATGTGTACTGTAAAATCATCATATTGTTATTGTTGTTCTTAATGTGTATCTATAGGAAAAGGTATTGTATAGATTCTAAAATGTTATCTTCAGATTTTGAGATTCATTTGTTCAACCAATATTAATCAAATACCTACTGCAAGAGAGGAATCAAGGATATAGTCCAGAATAAGACAAATAAGGCTTTGGCTCTCTTGGAGTGTCTTTTCTAATAGGAAATGAACTAACCATGTTCATGAAGTTCTGGGAAAAGAACATTCAAGGCAGAAGGAACAAGAAGCACCAAGTCCTAGAAAATGGTAAAAACTGGGACAGAGTGGCTCAGTGAGGTAGAAGGTTATGTCCCAAGATGTGATAAGAAGTTCAGTTTGCCTGTAAAAGTAAGATGTTAAACCAGAGAGACATAGAATAAATTCTTTTTTTACCTACTGTTTTTCCAAATGTGTCAATATAAAGATACTTATCACCTCTATTATTAGATAAGAAATATTTTAAAATACAAAGAAAAAATACTTTCTCATTAATATGCATTTTAAATAAAATTTAAAATGGGGGAAAGTAAATCATTAAAAAGCAAGGTTACTACTGTACTTATTGAATTTAATTATGGACCTAACTTGAAAGTCATTACTCCACAGGTTCTCAGCACTTAGAAACTTGCCCCTTGTGTCAGAGATGATGGAGAGGAGATTGGACGACTCCTGAAGGATTATCGAAAAAGGTGGCAGAAGTTAGTAATGTCACTATCTCTTGGGTAGATCTGATCTATAAAGATAAAACTGAGCATTGCACTCAGTCACAAAATGTGAATGCACTGGGTAATTTTTTGGTGGCATGAGCTTTTAAGAAAATATTATGTTTTCTACTCACCAAGAAAGGAACATCTTTGAGTCAGAGAAATAATGAAAACAAAGAAAGGGACAATAAGTAATACAAGAGATAGGAATTCAAAGAATTCACAGTAATAAGCTCAATGAATTCAAATAAGACTAGTCCCTGATCAGGCCCAAATTGTACAAGTGCCCACGTAACTGATGGCTGTGGAAGCTTAAACAGAGACCCCAAGCTTGATCTCACATCTTTACTGCTGTAACACAACTCTGTGATGTTTAAGAATCATACTTCACTGACTCTTAGACTCATTTATAAAGCCATCACACAATCACCTCTAAAACGAATCCTGCGAGACTGAGAGAGGGACAAGGCAATTGGAGTTGTACAGCAATTTCAATGTGGAATTTCCTCTCATG
Source organism: Anoura caudifer (assembly GCA_004027475.1). Taxonomy (NCBI): domain Eukaryota; kingdom Metazoa; phylum Chordata; class Mammalia; order Chiroptera; family Phyllostomidae; genus Anoura; species Anoura caudifer. Next base: position 251,225 of record PVKU01000604.1, read on the forward strand.
AGTTCATTGTTTTGTTTTGTGTGTTTGATTATTTTGCTTGTGTGTTTTCTCATTATTTTTGAAATGAGATAATAAGGTAAGGAATTAAAATGTAAGCAATAGGCATCAGAAAATTTGTAAAACTTTTCTGTAAGAGTAGACTCCACTGTATGTAGAGAATGCTGAAGAGTACTATAGGCCTCAGTAATAAATTATTGAAATAGTTTTTCTCTGAATGGAAATAATAGAGTATTAAATCAATACAAAGGTATGAAAATGAACTATGGCTCAAGATGAGTTTGTGGGGTTGTTTGAAAAGTTATTATGATATTGGATCAATTTAAAATATAAATATGAATTCCCATATATTCTTAAAATAATCCCTAAATTGACATTCAGTGAAAATGAAAAGCTTATATCTGGATAAGTGAAGAAATATGACTACCTTTTAAAAGATATGATCAGTCATTAAAGCTTAATTTTTAAATCAATTATGGGAATAAATAGAACTCTTTAAGTAATCATCAATTCCTGATCAAAAACTATTTTCCAACACCCTATTCTCTCCTTATTCAAAGTCCTATCAAGTCTGCATTTTTAAATGTCTGGTTTCATTACTTCTGCTTTATCTACCATACTATTGCCCCATCAATGCATAAGTCATATCTCTGAGATATTATACAAATCTGATGATGCTATCTATCTATTCAAAGTCCTTCAACTTCCAGCCCTTCTAAGAAAATAAAAAGAAAGAGAAATAAAACTTTGCCTTGTTATATAGAATAAAACCTGCTGTGACCTAGCTCTTGCCTCTCTAGTCTCATGTTTTGCCATTCTCCTCTCACACACCCACATTCCAGGAATATGGAAATATTTAACAATTGTTTTGTTGAGTACCTTATATGTACTAGGCTGGGAATGCTGTAGTTCTTGCCCTCAAATGCATTATTCCACAGGACATGAGAAAGATAGTAAATAAATCATAACTTTCTATTCTCAGAAGAGCTACACAGCAAAAATAAATGTCAATACAATACATAACAAATAGTCAGCGGGGGGAGAAAATCCTTTCACTACAAGGTCAAGGCAGGTCTCTTGGAAATGAGTACCATTTGAGCCAAGACAGGCAGTTAAAGAAGAGCCAGCCATTTGAAGTACAGAGGATAAATCATTTCACTTAAAAGAATAAGAAAAGCCAAGGCCCAAAGAAAAGGAAGCAGACGACCAGAGGAAGTTGAACAAGGTGCCTCATGGTAGATGCTCTTAGAGACATAGGTAGTCTCCAGGTCATAAAAAGGTTTTTAGGCCATAATGAAGAATTGGGATTTAACACTATGTGTGGATAAATTTAAGGAATAGTATGAACTAACTTTTTCAAATCTCACTGTAGCCACAGTGTGGAGAATGCACTAGCTCCAGAGTGGTAACAGAAACACCAGCCTCTGGTATACGTCCCTGCTCATGCAGTACAAACAATGTTTGCAACCAAGAGACTTTGGTTTTAAGTCCCAAATCTTTCATTTATCAAATAGATGATTTGAGGACTGCAAGCCTGGAAGAGAGAGTATCCAAGGAAATCAGTTCCAGCATTCCGTACAAAAAGGGTGCTGCACCTTGGCACCTCCTGGAGGATAACAGCCATGACAGCCTGCTCCACCTCCACCAGGTGCCACAGCTTACAGCTTTGCATGTCATAAACCTCTGACCCAGCAACTTTCTTCATGGGTCAGTGTAGAAAACAACAATGGCAGTAATACATAAGCAATAGTAGCCGTAATTAACCAAATGCTGTCCACAGATTGTTCATGATGGACACCTTATCACTCAAATGCTCTCATCAATTCTGCAAGATTAATAGTTTTCCTTATTTTAGAAATAATAAACTTAGAGTGTCTGAGATGTTGAATCTCATAGCAGAGGAAGCATTCAAGCAGCATCTTTGCCTGACTTTCAAGTCTACTTACTTTTCATTACACTGCGTCAAAGAGAAAAGGTTTTGAAGAGGGTTTGCTTTTCATTTTTCCAGAATAGGAGATAATTAAACTAGCACTTTAAAAACAAAACCTCATCCACCATGTCTAAGTCAAACATATAAGTGAGTACAGTTTTGGAAAGAAGTACAGAAAAATAATTAATAAGAAACTTGAAAAACAAAAATAGAATATTCCCTAACATTAAAAAGAAAGGGAGATCAAAAAGGGGTGTGTCTTAATTCAAATCTCCCTGGGTGGCAGCACCAGATGGCAAGAAAATGCCTGTTGAAGTAAGTGAGTGTCCTGCTTCCCTCCCTGAAGTGAGGCAGCGCCTGTCAGTGCAGTTAGAATGGCTGCTAAGTGGGCCTCAGGCAAAACAAGAAGAATGAAGACCAAATCCCTTATTATGCAAAGCCAAAGGACAGCTAATATTCTCAAATGGCTTCAGAACTACTGGTGGCACTTCTGGTCTTGAGAGCAGTCTTGATAAGGTGGGCAGGGAGGCTGTGTGACCTGAGGAGAGGTGCTGATGGCTTCCATCACCTCCGACTTCATAGCAACTAAAGAGTGTGCAGCATAATTCCAGTGCTGGAGATGGAAGCCTGTGAGTGAGGTGCCAGTTCTACCAACAGCCCATTGGTACTTGTAATATATATCTAATTTTATCCCTAGCCTCCACCTTTTATATTTAATTACTGAAGAAACAGAGCGGGAGAGTCAAATGTTATGGCAGATATTTCTTCTGCTGAGTGCTGATGGCTGCCCTCGCAGAGGAAAGGCAGGAACAGCATCATCATAGATAGATAACTGGTGCACAGGTTATCTTTTTTGCAAGGAAAGTTTTAATCAGTGGAATGGGCCTGGGCTTTGGAATCAGATATAACTAGATTTCCATGCAGAGTTCCCAGCTATTCTGTGACCTTAGGCAGGTTAGTTGAATTATAGTGAATCACAGCATCTATGTTTATACAATGGGAATAATAAACAACTTATAACTTATGTGAAAACATGCCTAACATAAAGGTGATACACAATAAATACTTGTGTTTTTTCCTCTTATTGTAGTTTCTTGTAGCAAAAAGAGTTTAACCATGAAAAACTGCTTAAAGACAGCATGTTGAAAAAAAAAACACTAAGGAAATATGTTTCCTTCACCAATACATTTAACATCTCTGAGTCTTAGTTTCAACATCTCCCAAAAGCAATTATGGAACAAAAGATAAGAATAATTATGATTCTCCTAAAATTTATTCAGAGACCTTTACTCAAAGATTTTGAGAAAAAAAATGTTTTAAAAACCAGGTATTTTGATTGTTATAACATAATCGTATTTCTTATTGGGCCTCATCAATACCAAAAATGAACACTAAATATAAGAAATATTTGAAAAGCAGTGTTATTCCTTTGGAAGTTGCTCCTTTCTGAAATGTATGATGATTTCAATGTTTCCTTAGATTGCTTTCTTGTGAGAATTGCTTTTATATTGATACATACCTATCCAATTCTTAGCTATTAGTACTAAAATGTATTTTCTCTCTGGGATATAAATGATGATCAAAAGCCAATCATGCTATACAAATGTCACCGTCCTCAAGATTGATTTAGCATTTTTCTACCTTGAACAGATTCTTGCACCAGTATTACTTGGAGACACAAAGCACATCAGATATACTGGTGTAATGCTTACAAAATCAATAAGTGGTGGTCTTATGAGTCTCATTGAGTCTATTTTATTGATTGAGTTTTTATTATATCTGTAATTACAGTTCAAAAATACAATTTGATGATCTTAAAAATGTATTAACTCTTAAATCTCCTAACTATAGGGCCCTGACTATCTCTTTTTTTCTATTATGCTACAGTTTAAGTTGTTTCACACCCAAACAAACAACATGACTCACTAAGTAAGCTCCGTCTGAGGTGCAGGGGCTGGAACAGAGGTTCTTAACTGTAATAGTCAGACTGGTCCACCTATACTCATAAAGGCTCCTTTAATTCAGAAATTTATTCAGATAAAGAATTTGTTGAGCTTGATTCCTCTTATACTGTCTAATCAGAATCGTACGTGTATATAATAAACCCTATATAGTGGGTGGTGTTTTTTGATTGTCTTTAGTTTCTTTTGACCAATAAATTGGTGATACTTACCAGTGACATGACTAGATAAATGGTTGTGGTTCAATTTTACTTCTTTTCTGGTTCTCCCACTTCCTATTCCTCCTCCTACAAAAAAAAAAAATGACTACTAAGAATATTTTTTCTGTCCTCCAATGTCCTTATTATCACTTCATATGATGAATGGAATTCATTTAAAAATGCCTTAGGGCAGGTCATGCATGCGACATCTACTTTAGAGGTGGTCAGTTGTCCTAATCATACATTCACTCCAAGGAGCAGTGACTATCTAATTAGAAAGGACACTACCAAATGCCATTTTTGTTGATCAAACATGGCTGAATATTATCAATTTCCTAAGGTTCAAATTAATGTTATCAGTTCAGTGATTCATGAGTTTATCAACATAGGGGCCCTATCTATTTAATTTAATTCATTTTTGAAGATGTAGGTTGTTATTTTTTTTTGTACATCATTGACTTGGCATGTATATTAATGTATTTTGCAAATCATCTTTGTTTGACAAAATAATGTGGTTTTTTTTGGATATGTGGATTGGCTTGATTATTCCAGAGACAAGCTCTACTTTCTTATGAACAGGATATAAAACTATAGCAAGCCCTTTAGGTCATACTCTTAGGTTTTATGCCTTAATAGTTCTTTGTCCAGCCACTGGTCTATAGAATATTATTATACTATTAGTGACCCCCAAATGCAAAGCATGTTAGCAGGACCTGCAATTATGGGAGACTGAAGCTTCATTCATTTGATAAAGTAAGTTGTTTGAAATATTTTATGTCTGCTTGATAAGAAATGATTGTTTAATATCCATCTGAGTAGAATTTGGTCTGATACTTGTTTTCATTATTGTTTGATTGGGAAGTGTGGGAAGCGGTAACTACATAACTAAAATAGCCTAATAGCTGTACATAACTAACTTTTCTTAGGTCATTTTGTGGCACAATATCTTAATCTTCTAAATGTGTCCTTGATCAACGTACAGTCACTGCGAGGTAATTACTCATTGGTCCCTATGGGAGACTGGTCTTCCTGCCATAAGTACTGCACTGTGCTGAGTGGCTCAGCGATGCCATAGTTCAATGACTCAAGACCAAGTGCTCTGTGTTAAAATCATGTGGATTGTGGCAGCTCTCACTGGGACAAGCATGCTGTTTGAGAGGAATTAAATCCTTTCAGCTGAGTTGCTTCTTGTTCAGGGTTAGAACTTCAAATGAACACTGTCTAATCAATTTGAACAGTGATGGGATGGGATGGGAACCATGACCCTACTATACTCCTTGCCCCAAAGTGTGGGGCATTACTGTTTTATGGTTCCATGTCCAATGTCATGGAGGAAAGATAGTTAGTGTGTCTATTCTCTAAATTCTGTTTTACAAATTAAGTGGAAATGATGCATCACATGCTATTATATCTAAATGTAACATATCATCACCTATTAATTTTGAAACACACAGGTCAAAATTCATGTTCCCTGGACATCAAATTCTGAGACACTGAGGTTTACGTTGACTGGTCATTAGTCATGAGCTGCTCTCATAAAAGCACCATAATATTAAGCAAGGCAGCTTCTTTCTCCTAATGACAGGTCCTGGAGAGGGACCAAGCTGTGAGCTGTCAGCCTTTTGGGAACTTAAAGAATAAGTACCTCAGTCCTGAAGGAGGGTCAGGTTGGTATACTACAGTACCACCCTAAATTAAGTTCTTGCTTTTGACAATTCCCAATGAGTATTAAGTCCTTTTTCTCTTTCTAAGAGTGTCCTCCTTACCTGCTCTTGACTCAGTCTCAATTTTACCCTTGATTTCTCCTGTGCTAGCTTAATTATCTGAATTCCCCCATCTCTCCTCATAAATATCATAAACCTTGAGGGGACAATAATCATCAAGAGAATTTTAGAGTTCCCCTTTCCTGTTGAACATCAACCCAAACTGCTTCCAGAACTAATACAGAGACAAACCACCACTAAAAAGAAAAATGGAAAAAAAAATATTGGTTTGTCGCAATATCTGCTTCCTCCAGTGTGAAAATAGAAACAAACAAACAATAAATAGAAAGAAGGAAGATAATTCAGACATGGAGCCAAGTACCCTAAGAAATAGGAGAGGCTAAGAAAGAGAGAACAGGATAAGTAAATATTTTACATGATTTAGTAAATGAAAGAATGACTTAATTACTAAGAAGAAGTGATCAAAGTTGAGTTCACAACCAGGAGATTAAGACTGTACCAAAGTGAAGAAAGGAAACTATGATGGGAAAAGAAATTCAAGAAAATGTTAAATTATTTTGAAAAGCTATTTTCTCAAAAAGCAGAGAGTGAGAAAGAAGGAGCTGAACTGATAACAGGGCAGGTGGAGTGACTTCTGTTACACTTAGGACACATATGTGTTATCAGATAGTGTTTCACCTTGGACATTGTCTGTCCTAAGTGCTCCTCAGGTTTACGTGACTCCACATTAATACAACTCATGGTCAGAGACAGCAAAGGAGTGATTAAGGAAGAACTGATGTCATCAGCAAAAATTTAATATTTTAAAAAGCTTATTTTTTCCAGAATTTCTAGATAACATTTCTAATTTTGACCTTCTACTTAAATCACTTGCAAGAGTGTCTTGCCAATTCTCAACTAATCAGTTCTCCTTTCATTCAAATTGCTATTGAGATGCAACTTCCACCATGTAGTCTTCCCTTATAAGAATATTTGTTTGCAGTTCTATCTAATCTGAACATTCAAATCTATTGTTACTCTGACTTATCCCTGCCCAGATGCCACATGTCCTGGATGTTATCTATTGAATTACTCAGTCACGCTTGTGGAGAAATCTATTCCCAGTTCTCCTCATCCAACTCACCAATCCCAGAACTTGTCAGGTAGCTTTGATGTCAGTGCACTATTGCAGAATAAGAAAGTGGTAGTAATGACATAATTTGTCACTCAAAATGACATCTATTTTAAATGTCCTATGGCAATATTTCACAGAGTACACACGTCAGAAAAGTCAGAAATCTGTGTAAGCAGCTATTAGTCATTCCACAGATTTCTTTATTGTTGAATTAATTCATATCAATATTTGTTTTTATTAAAAATTTCTTTTTACAAAAGATTTTATTTATTAATTTTTTAGACAGAGGGGAAGGGAAGGAGAAAGAGAAACCTCAGCATGTGGTTGCCTCTCTTGTGCCCCCTACTGGGGACCTGACCCACAACCCAGGCTTGTGCCCTGACTGGGAATGGAACCAGTGACCTTTTGGTCTTCAGGCTGGCACTCTATCCACTGAGCCACACCAGCCAGGGCTCATATCTATATTTGTATCTACCAATGTTGATATCTATAACTATCCCTGGTTCTATAATATGCACAATTATATCCACAAATAGAGAAATAAAGACATAAAAAGGATCAGTAGATACCCATCATTTTTAAATACAAGAGAGCAATGATCTTCACATACTGTCTCAATGCGAAAGAAAGTCCCCATAAGGTCTGTAAATAGAATGACAGTGCAGCAATATTTTATTCCAAGATATCAGTGTTTATTTTTAAACAAAAAGGAAAGCTCTCAAGACCCATTAGTTTTCTCTTAAACACAGACAAACTTCACCTACAGCCTTTGGAAGCTGTGATAATATTCATAGCACTCTAGATCATTTCAAAAAGAATAAAATATAATTAGGGGCTGCTCTTACAAACACAGATTTTGCAGAATTCTTTGGACAGGCAGCTTTGGAAATTCTCTCAGGGGAAGTGAATTTAAGTGGAGCTGTAGTTGAGTTCAGTTTGAAATCCCCTCCCAATTACCATCAATGCAGCTGAATCAGGAGCTACACTGAAATTCCTGAGATAGCTTTATAAAAATCTAAACTAAAGTAGAAAATGTTATTGCAGATGGTGGTGAAAGAAACCAAAGCAGAATATGCATTTGTGATCCTTGTTTTTTTTTTTTTTTTCTTTTCCATGACTCAGGCCTGCAAATATTTGATCTGATATATAGTAATTTTAACAGATATGTAACAAATAACCCAGGTGATTATCATAATATAGGAAAGAGACAGTTAGTTCTATGTAATATGTTTGGGAGTCACTCCTCTGTGTGTGATTAGAAAACTCCCAAAAATGTAGCACAGACAGCATGCAGAGGAAGAGTTTTTATCATAGCTTATTGCTTCAGCATGTGTGTGGTGACTACTATATCAGCACTTCATGGCTCAAAACAATAAGGCATGTTTGTAAAACACAGACATTATTCAGCAGTACTTCTTTACTACAGGTAGATAGATCATTGCTTGGGTTTGAGTTTTCAGTAAGAGGCATTTTTATTAATTAAATTTGAAATTAAGTTTCAGAGCTAATTGCTGCATTATTGCAATTGCAGGAAAACAGCTTGCTTGAAGATAATAATGCAATCTGATATTTATAAAATGCTGCCGAAATTTAATAGGCAAATTGGAGTAATTAGAAGTGGAGCTATTCATCTCTTACTTACCTTCGTGCCTTAGCTGAGATCCAAAATCCCAGCCATACAAAAAAATCAACCAATTTCTGAAAGCTCCTAAGTGCTATTGTGAGGGTGTTTTAAAATAGCACTAGGAACACCTGTGGGAACATTATTAAAGTTGCCCAGAATGTGCATCTTAATGCATTGTTTCTAGGGTGATAGCTCTGCTTTGCAGAACACATTCGGGCTCACATACACACGTCCACACCACAGCAGTGTTCCTGCTGCTGACCCATGGGGCCAAGGGGCATGATCTGCCTTGTGTCTACACAGTAGGGACCTCAGTCTGTTGAATGATAAAACCAGACTTGTCTGATTACAGAAAGATTTTTGAGGATACTTGAACAAGCATATAAAAACAACAACAACCACTGCAACAAAAATTAGGTGTATATTTTATAAGTTGACCAAACAACTAGGTGTCAGATTTGTGACAGTAAATGTAACATTTACATTTTGATTCTCAAATGTTCTATCACAATATAGAACTCATTTTCTCTGAGTCCGTGGTAGTTAGTGCACTAAATACTGTGAACATAGAGATGGAAGAGATCAGGTTCCAAGAATAACATGACTGTTTACAGACACACAAAATCTGTGAAGATAAGAATTGGATGGAGTTAAGATTTTAGTGTATTTGGGACTTTAGTGTGAGCCAAGTCTAAGGTAGAGACCTGGTTCTGCTGGTTATAGCTGTGTAACCTTGGGAAGACTACGTCATCACCACAAACCTCAGTTTCTTGGTGTATAAAATGGAATTTACATTAAAACTTGCCTCCCTGGGTGATTTTGAGATGTAAGTGTTGTGATCACGTGACTAATTCAACATAACACCGTGCTGAAAATAAGTACTTAATTAGTGTCAGCTAAAAGATATTTTAACCAAACAAACAAACAACAACAACAACAACAAAAAAAAAACAGACTTTGGATTTGAACTTCCAAATATGCGACAGTCATAAAGGTCCTAGTCAAAGTGAAAGATGCAGGGAGAAATGATTATTAATGTATGTTTCCCTACAAGCTGGCCCCACTTAATAGTGCTCTTCAAGAACATAATGATGGGCCACAAACACACCACCTTTCAATAACATGAAGGTGAGCTGCACACAGAAGGAGGGCAGCAGGACTACAAAGGTGCAGTGAAGCACAATGGAAGGAAACATAAAATAGCTGTTGATCACTGGAAAGTAGTAATAGCAAACAGGCAGTGCTGGCAGGGACCAGGCAGAGAAGAGGTGGCTCAGAGGAAGGGCAACAACTGAGCTTTCCATGAGGCTGATTCACTGAGCTTCTAACAGCAGGCAGCTGGGCAAGTCAACCAAAGGATCTCTCCTTGATCTCTGGCCTGGGGCACTGTGCAGGTCAGTTGGCCTTGTTTCTCCCTGCAGTTGGTCTACAGAGCCAGACAACAACTTCTAGAAACAGCCTGGGAAAGTGAAAAGAGCAGAAACTGGGCATTTTTTTTTTTTTTCATGGCTCCACCACCTACCAACTCCATGCACAAGCCACTTGACCTCTGTATTTTGTATGGTCTATAAAATGAGATGATACTGTCAACCCAATCAGCAATCAATACATGTTAGTAGTATCCTTCTCTGATCCACATCTTTTTCTTCCCACATCCACATAATTTATCCTTTGACTTATTTAGTTGTATGCTTTTACTTTAGTGCAGGATCTAGTGCTTAAAGCATCCACTGCTTCTTTGGCATGGGGACTGAGCAGATTTCCCTTCTCTGTAACAATGGGAAATCTTCACCACTGATCATTCCTCTGCAATCATTTCAGCTGCAGCAGAAATTGTTCCTGTTCTTTATCTTGGGATTACTTTTCCTCTGGGAAGCTCTCTAGAGCTTCAAAATACTTTCTGCATTTGACAAATTTTGCTTTCAGTCCAGATCCCAGATGCAGACATTTTAGTTTTATTTTTATTTTTTAAATCCTCAATGACCAAATTTCAAGTCTTTTAAAACCTCAAGGAAAGCCTGCTGTCATTGGTTTTGCCCTTATCCAAATCTGCATGTACTTCCTGACCACAAATTAGGTCACATATAAATTTGGAGCTGCCAATCAGCCTTGGATTCATCAAGCATTTTAAACTCCTGGTGCTCAGTACAATCACCAGTGTGAGTCACAGATAACAGTGTCATTTGCATAGTTACAATCAGTTAGTGATAGAATGCCTGAGAGGCAGAGGGGATGTGTGGCAAATGCAAAGTCACTTTCAGATTTGCATTCATTTCGGTTGTAAATGGGGAACAGAGGCTGGACTGAAAGGGGTGTCGCCTCCTGTTCAACTTGATTCTGCAGAGCCTGTGCTTATGGAGCATTTCAACTCTTTGAAAGTGCTTTATGATCTTCCTATAAGCTATTCTTCTCAACAATGTAAGACATACCTAGTAGGCATTATTATCCATAATTTAGTGAAAGGGAAGTAAATCAAAAACAGGTTGAATGGCTTGTTCGACACCGCAGGAAGTCCCAGCTCAGGCAGAGGAAGAACCCACAGCTTTGTACCAGCTCCCCATCTGTTGTTAAGCCCTATTAACCACGTTTCTTACCTGTGACCGGTAATTAGCCAAACTAAGTGATGCCAAAAAAGGGACATAGCATTCATTTTTTTAGCATTTCCTCTCTTTTGAACTTACTCATTTGACTTGCAAAACATTGTCTAAATACCCACCCATCAAAAAAAAAAAAAAAAAAAAACCCGGAAATTAAAAAAAAAAAGCCAGCTGGAGTTCATTTGTTCTGAGGATGCAGAGCACAAGGAGTTAATATTTCTAAATACTCAGGCTGGTGCTGTGAGAGAGGCTGATAAATCCGAAGAGAATTGTGTTCTACTTAAATGACAAGTACCAGGATCTGACTAATATTCTCTGAAAAGTTTTCCCCAGGTACATAGTTTTTCCTTGGTACCTATGATTTATGGAATATCCTTGTATTAATTAGGCATATGCTAGTATTTTGGAGGGAGAGGTAATAAGACAATTCTGTAGCACTTCATTGTATAATATATACAATTTATTGAAAAGACATGATTTTAGGAACTGGGAGAAAAGGTAAACACCTTCTTCAGGTACTACACTGGAAAATGTTGTCATGAATAGCTAGCAACCCCCTACATAAAAAATAATTTTAAAAAAGACTAAGTAACTTCTTTAGTAGGAAGAGGAAAAAAGTTAAAAACCACAGCAATCCCTGACTCAGCAAACAAAAGCAGTTGATAAATGCACCTGCTACCCTGTCTAGACTGATGTAGCCTTTTCAGGGTGGCCTTATCAAGTTAAGATCTTGTTGGAGAGTAATGAACAGGAGGAAAGATGCTGCTCCTCAATTGCTCATCATTAGAGCTCTGTACACGGCTGGAGGGGGAGCTGGGACTGGGATAAATCAGTGCTTTGAACCTCCTGATAATTGGTGCTCAAATCTCAGAATCTGTATATTATTCTTCACTAAAGTGTCTGCCACATAGCTGTTGAAGACAAAGCAGTGCAGGCTTTCATCCTGTCAAAGGGGATTAGCAGAATTGGACTATACATGAGCCTGATCCAGTGTGTCATGCTACGTACGTAGCCTCTCAGTGCCTCAGTTTCTCCCACAGGGAATGAGAATGACAGTCACTTCTGGTAAGTAAGAGCATACCAGTGGAGAATTTACTTTTAATTAAAGTGCCACATAAATGTTAAAGCAAACCCACATTTTTGCAGAAATTTAACAACATGAGTGAAACTTTTGATGAATAACTACTTGTATGTAAAGTCTAGGCACTTTACAAAGGATATTTCTAAACATCACAAGAACTCTATAGTAAACAGGTGGATCAGAATGACCTGCCCAGGTAGCTAAAGAGGTGAATGGAGAGGTCTCTAACTCTGGGGCCAGATGACATCACTCCAGGTGCCTGTGGGCAATTTATAGGAAATCTTAAAATGACCCTCTCTTTTGTTATCTTCAGTCTCCCAGTCTTGTTCAACCCTCAATCCATTTTTATTCATAAAGCTACTTCCAGGGATACTGATCTTTCTTCCATTTGCTGGGTTTTTTTTGTTTGTTTGCTTTGTTTTTGTCAGAATCAAGTGTGGCATTCTTGAGCATCCTGAGCCATTCCACCACAGGCTGACAGATGCCTTGCTGTAAGTAGGAGGGCATTCTCTCCTCCCTCTCCACTCCATCAACTGCAGATTCTTTACTTCCGTTGTAGTTTTAGGGAGGGAATACTTTTAAGAGCCTGGAGACATAGGCTTGATGTGCATTTAGTGTTTATACCAGAGAGTCCCAGATATTTTACCATTTTAGAGTGATTCACTCAGTTATTTGTGGAAGGACAGAAGTATAGGATCAGCTTTTTTTTCTAGTTTTTCTGAGATGGTACAAAAACATGAGTGGCAATGATTACTCAGCCTGGCTTAGTAAGGGGCCTGCTGATGAGGTTCAGTCCAGGGGGCTTTAAATCATATTCTAGGCTGTGAGCAGTGTGGGTATGATTATACCAGAGTGGTCACTTTGTCCATCCCATGTATATCTTTATCCAGTTGCTTAAAAGGAATTCCTTAAATTTCTTTGTCCCTATCTTGTACATATTCATCCTGTATAAGATGGATAGAATGCTCTGCACATGAATAACTAGTTTTTACTAAATTTATCCAGGACATACAGATATATACAATATATTTCCCAAAATAAGGAATGGAGACTGCACTACAATAAGGTGATTAAGAGTCTAAGCTCTGGAGGCAGTTACCAAACTCCTTAGCTGTGAGGTTTGGGGAAATTTCCTTCATTTCTATTTTTGAAGACTTTGTTTACTTTTAGAGAGGGGGAAGGGAGGGAAGAAGAAGGGGTTAGAAACATTGATGTGTGAGAGAAATATTGGTACATTGGTTGCATCACAATGGGGGACCTGGCCCACAACCCAGGCATGCGCCCTGACTGGGTATCAAACCGGTGACTTTTTGACTAGTGGGAGATACCAAACCCACTGAGCCACACCAGTCAAGGCTCCTTCATTTCTTTTAAGCCTTTGGCTTCCTTCTACGTAAAACAAAATATTAAAAAAAGAACATATAATAAGATTGTTTTGAGGATTAAATATAATAATGTATATAAAGAGTAGAGAGCCCAGTTCCCAACACATACTAAACACTTGGTAATTGTTTTTACAAGTACCTCTGTCCAAGTGCATACAAAGGGCACACAAGAGAGAAGCAGTGAGATAGGATGGTTTCTTCCTATATAAGACATTTACTCCTTTAGATATTACTGTTCTCATCTTATCCATAAGGGAAACACATAGATTTAAATGGCTTCCCCAAGCTCTCAGGACTAGTTATTGATCAAACTGGAATCAATTCAGGATTCCAATCTCAACTTGTCTCTACATGTAGGATCTTTAAATTGCTGTGCTTGGGCTTTCACAACATAGCCCTTTCTCTGTTACAGGATAATCAGCATGAACAAAAAGCAAAAAGAAAAAGAAAAAGAAAAAAGGCTTCATGAAAACTGCTTTCAATTACATTTCACTTCCTCTTTCCACAATTGCTCCCAGGTGTATCCGACCTTTTGGTGTCTCTGGGACACACTGGAAGAAAAAGAGTTGTCTTGGACTACCCATTAAATATTTTGCAACATGTAATCACAAAAAAAAAAAATCTCACAACATTTTAAGTAAATTTACAATTTTGTGTTGGGCCACATTCATAGCCAACCCAGGCCATGTATGTGGGTTGGATACCCCTTAGACACTTATCCCCCAGTTATCTTGGATGAAGGAAATGCAAGACTACATTTTCTACCACTGATCTTTACTCCAGGAAAGTTACCATTTCCACAGTTCTAAGTGGATAATATTTTCAGTGGGCATTCCACCCTATAAGAATTTGTAATAATAAAAAAAAAAAAAGATTCTTAAAGACCCACAGGTATAACATCAAAACATAAAGAAAGGTCAACAATGGCAGATGGGATGAAACAAGGAGAAACTGGAATATGAAAAGGTAATGTTTGGTTTTAACTGAGAAACTCTCCTGAGACACTTATGTTCCTCCCTGTTCAGGAACCCTCCTGCTCCATACAATGCTTCCTTTTTCAGAGTTATTTGTCTTCTTTTGTTTCTGTTTTCCCACAGAATGTGGTTATAATCATATACAAAATTTCCCCCGACTGGTCCTTTAAAATATGGACTCAATAAACAATTTTGATGTTTTTAACCAATAAGTATGCATAATTCTGATTGCCCCCATAAAACTTTGTGATATTGAGTAAAAATATTTTCCATTGTATAAATGAAAATTAGCACCAACCTTCAAAAGATCCTTTTTATATGTAAAAATTAAATAAACATAAAATGGCATTTGATCAATATTTTTACTTAATAATAAACAATATAGTTCACATAAAACCAGTAATGGATTTTATTTTTAATTATTTTTATTGTTCAATTACAATTGTCCCCATTTTTTCCCTATTGCTCTCCCCAGCCATGCCCACTCTCTTCTCCCATAAGAGCCTCCCAAATCTGGTTCTGAGTGTAAAGTTAAGTCAGAAACAGATAATTCCTGTTCTAATGGGTGAGAGGCCCTGTATATCAGGATATATAGTTAAGTCTTGTTTCTACTGCTTTCTGACCGTGTTAACTTGGACAAGTTTATAAATCTCCATGCTTCATCATCTCATGTGAATACAAAACTAAGGGTAACTTCTACTTTCTGGAGTTGAAGTATTAAATGGGACATCTCTTTAATATAGGTTTTGCTATCATTACTAACATTACTACAATTAGGAACATCTCAAGGTAACCAAATCTGTACAAGTAAAAGATAATTTTAATAGTTTTTATTTATAACATTTTCAAAATAGTTACCATAAAATGGTGTGTATTAGCTAACTGGACTTTTAATATATGTTTTACTAAAAATTCTTGTTTACAAAGAATAGAAACCTATTCAATATAGCTTTAATAAAAGCGATTGTAATTACGGTAGCTATCTAAGCTCCAGACACACAATCCATCCAGGCCAAAATCATGTTACCAAATACCATTCTTTCCACACCCAACAGTCAATGTCATTTTGGCTTCTCCTTGCATCTGTTTCATTCTTCTATATCTCCCAGCCAGCTTCCTGACTTTCCCTTCTCTCGCCGATAACCCAACATTCCCACCACTTTTAATTCCTTACTGGGGATTTCAAATCCAAATATCGCCTGATATCTCAATATTCATATTATCAAAAAAGATTCTGGTTGGGTTTGAGTCATCAAATGGATTGAGATCCATCTGTGTTTAATCAGCCAAAGCCTGGGTATAGCGTGGGTGTACAGAGGCTGTGGGAATGCCAAGTAGTGGAACTTTTAAATCAGAAATGTATAAAATCAAAAATGTTTTTAAACACAAAGATTATGTTTAAAAGTTATTTTCATATCCAATTATTTTTTACATATACATTAGTTATTTTCACATAAATCTTGTTTTCTTCACATTTTAAATTTCTACAGAATGTGCAGTAGTTCTGGTTTCCTATTTTATATAGATCTGTATCATTGTTATCGACTTTATTTAATGAAATATTGGCTTTCCAGTGTCATCAGTATTGATTTTGATGAGGGTGAAAGTGACTGTTAACTCTGAAAATCATCTGTAAATATTTAGTCATTCCCATTGATACTACAATAAATAGATCAAGTGCTTATTTCCTTTGCTACAATAAGAATACTTGACTGTAAATGGAAGAAATCTGTATTTTCATGATAAGAAATAACACAAAGCAAATCAAAACACACACACACACACACAAACCCTGGATCTATGTAAAAGACTTCTTAGATTTCAATAAAACAATGAGGACATAAGAATCTAAAAATAAAACTTTGTTTTAATGTATTATTTTACCTCACTGCTAACACTAGACATTTAAAATTATCTGTGAGAAGCTGTGGTCAACATTAGAGATGCTTGTCAATATTTCCAGGACTCCTTTCTGGGAACACAATAGAAATAACCTTCAGGCCCATGTCATTGGGCATGGACATGTGCTTTTCTTTTCTCGCTTAAATATTAGCAGAAGTGAAGTATTTCCATCTGAAATGTTTAATCATGAGTATAAAATCTATAGCTCTTTCTTACCTTTTGAGGTCGATTGTAGAAGAGGCCTCATAACAAAATTTGAAGAAGCCCAGGTCACCTACTGAGGGTGGCTGCCCTGGACTCAGGTAGCTTTGGGTGATTGAAAACTATGCTTCATTTTGTTAAACCACTCAGGTTATAGGGGTTGTTTGTTACCACAGCTTAACCAGACTCATGTTCATTCTTTCACTAAAAGCAAAGGTTTAAAAAAAACATACCCACAGTCTTTCTTTACATCAAAGTGTGGCCAATTTTGTCCATTTAAGTGGTTAGAAATGTGAGACAATAAGAATTAATGTCATAAAACTTAGCCAATAGTTTATCTCTTCTCTAAATTAACCTTTATCCAAGGTCATTGATAAGTGAAATAAACAATTATTTAAACTTTCTTAGCCCATAATTTCTGTCAAACAAAAGAAAATGGCATAAAAGAACTTCAGTGATATAAAGTCATCCAATATTACAATTAAATAATTTTAAAGGATGTATGGGATAAAAATAATTGAAAAGAAATATATGTATAAAAAAGTTCTATTAGAGTGGGAGAAAAATGTTATTTTAGTCATTATTCCAGTTAATATATTTTTATAGTTTGGCTTCCCTTTCTTTCCTTCCTTCCCTCCTTCCTTCCTTCCTTGCTTCCTTCTTTTCTCCCTCCCTCCCTTCCTTCCTTTTTCTTGGCTTAAAACAACACACATTTAATAGCTCACAGTTTCTGTGGGTCAGTGGTCAGGGCCCAGCTTCTCTGGATCCTCTGCTTTAGAGTCTCACAAAAGTTCAAGCACAATGTAAGATAGGAACATGCTTCCATGTGAGGCACAACTGGGGAACAATCTGCTTCTAACCTTGGGTGGTTGTTGGCAGCATTCATTTTTTTTATTAATATTTTATTGTTTATGCTCTTACAGGTGTCTCAATTTTTCCCCTTTTGCAGCATTCAATTTCTTATGGGCTGTTGGACTGAGACCCTCAGCTACTTGCCAGCTATTGGCCAAAGGCCACCCTTCTAAAGTCCTCCCTCAATTCTTCCTTGAATATGTTCTGTTAATATCTAGAGATTTCTATGAACCGTATCAACTGAGCTCATTTGCCTTCCAAACATCTGGCTGGGTTTGACCAATGGGAAACCAGCAGAAAATGCAAACAAAGAGGACATTGAGTTGGTACATGAACTTGGCTCCCTCCCTGGCAGAGCTTGAGTTGGCTAATTCTTTCTAATAAGGATCATTGCATTGTTTTACTCCAGTTGCTTTCAGATCCAGTTATGTTCTCTGGATCCTGGCAATTGCTTCCGTACCTCGTCATTCAGACAAATGGTAGTGAGGGCATCACCAGTTTTTTGGTGGGAGGCTTCATCATCCTTGCCAGTTTCAATTAAATTGCTCACACCTTGAAAGATATTTCTTTAATTAAACTATCCCTATTTTTCTCATTTCACTGTGCCATCTATTTCTAAGACCCTGATATAATGTCCTTTCTCAAAAAAAAAAAAAAAAAAGTTGAACTTTTTTACTTAGTGACAGCAATAACTTTTTTCTCCCTACCATTTTTTATTTTGGTAAAATATATAGAACATAAAATTTACTATCTTAACTATTTTTAAGTGTATTAACTCCATTCATATTGTTGTAAAACCATCACTACCGTCTGTTTCTAGAACTCTTTATCCTGCAAAGGTGGAACTCTGTGCCCATTAAAAAATAACTTCTATTTGTCCTTCTTTCAGCCTCTGGCAACAACCACTTCACTTCCCTTCTCTATGAATTGACAACTATAAATACCTCATATAATTAGAATCATATAGTACTTCTCTTTTGTGGCTTATTTCAGTTAGCATAATGTCCATGTTTTATCATATGCTTTCCCTTTGTAAGGCTGAATAATATTCTACTGCATGTATATATACCACATTTTTGCTTATTCATTAGTCTATAAACAACTTGGATTGGGTCCACATTTTAGTTATGGTGAATAATGCTGTTATCAGCATGGATGAATAAATATCTCTTTGAGACCCTGCTATCAGTTCCTTTGAGTATATATCTAGAAGTGGAATTGTTGGGTTATATGTTAATTTTATTTTTAATTTTTTGAGATAACAGCATATTGTTTTCCATAGTATATGCTCCATTTTATATCTCCATCAATAATGAACAGAGTTCAAATTTCCCACATCCTCACCAACATCTGTTTTTTATATATTTTTTAAATTTTATTTATGATAAAATTGCTATACAATAGTATATTAGTTTCAGGTATACAACATAATGATATCTATATAACTTAAGTGATCATCCTGATAAGTCTAGTACCCATCTGACACCTTACATAATTATTACAATATTATTGACTACATTCCCTCTGCTATATTTTATATCCCCTATTTTCATAACTGCCAATTGGCATATTTTAATCCCTTCCTCTTTTAACCAGTCCCTCCAATATCCTTCCCATTTGTTAATCATCAAAATGTTCTCTGTATTTGAGTTTGTTTCTGTTTTGTTTTTTTCACTTTTTAGATACTACATATAAGTGAAATACTATGGTCTTTGAGCTATTTCACTTAGCATAATACCCTCTTGGTCCATCGATGTTGTTGCAAGTAACAAAATTTCAGTTCTTTTTATAGTTGGGTAATGTTTTACTATACATGCGTACCACCTTTTCTTTTTTTAAACATTTTATTTATTTATCTTTAGAGGGGAAAGGAAGGAGAGAGGGAGAGAAATATCAATGTATGGTTGCCTCTCATGCGTCCCTTGCCAGGAACTGGCCTGCAACCCAGGCATGTGCCCTGACTGGGAATCGAACCACGATTCTTTGGTTCACAGGCCCACACTCAATCCACTGAGCTACGTCAGCCAGGGCCCACTTTTTCTATCATTGTATTTTCAACCTATTTGTGTCTTTGAATCTAAGGTGAACCTCTCTATAGGCAACATAATTTACACTGTGTTCTTTTCTTTATTCTTTCAATCTATTTCTTTTCATTGAAAAAAATAATTTACACACATTTAAAGTAATTTTCTGATAAAAATATTTGCTTGTGTCATTTTCCCATTTGTTTTCTACATGCTTTATAGCTTTTTCATCACTTGTTTACAATTTTATTGCTTCATGCTCATTTGATTTTTTTATAACAAAACACTTAAATGTTTCTTGCATTTTCTTTGCATTTATTTTCTAGCTGTTTCCTCTGTGGTTAGCATGGGAATTACACTTAAATTCTTAAAGTTATAACATTATACTTTCAATTTCCAAGATGGCTGCAAAGTAGCTGGAAGCTGTGTCTACTTGCTCCCTGCCTGCCAGGTCTTGCAGCTAAACCAGATAGCAATCAACTGGAAAATCCAGCTGAGTATGAGTATGAAATTGTGTGAGTGAGCATGAGTGTGAATGAATGTGCGGTGAGTGTGTGCTAATGTGCAAGTGCCTTTCCACCTGCAGGACACTCAGAGGCAGTGGGCCCAGGATCTGCTGGTGGAGCCCCTGCCACCACTGCCACACAGCCTGGCTCTTCTGGCTTCTCAGATTTGGAGTAAGAACCATTTTGTGGAATTCACAATGTCCTTCTCAGGAAGAAGCCACTGGATCAGCCATGCCTTGGTGCCCAGAATTGACTTTGTGCCCTTTGTGCTGGGCCACATACCTGCCACTGATGAGAGCCAGGACCAGGAGCTGCACTACTTGCCAGGGAGGCTGTCACCTCCCTGGCCCCAGGTAGCACTGGAACCACAAACCAGACAGAGTCTGACTAAGGAGGCTGCCAATCAGCTCAAGAACCATGAGTGCCGGGAGTGGAGAGAGGCAGCTAGGGCAGCACTGGCTGCAGAGACAGTAACAGGAGTGCAGCAGCGGGAACCTAAGGCGGAGACTCAATGGAGGGAGCAACACAAGTGCCTTGCCACCATCAGGTGCTATAGTGTTTGTGTGGGACTCTTTCCTTCCTTTGCCCACCCCAACAGGAAGGTCTGTGGCTTAAAAGAATATGATGTGTACAAGATATAATCTATTTAATTGGGAGAAAGGGGGAGGTGTGTCCATGTGGGAGAGAAGCCTTGATGGATGGCCTCTTGTACATGCCCTGACTGGGGATCTAACCCACAACTAGAAGTCTTCTCAAGGCAAAGGTGGTCATGGTAGGGGTCAAGCCCCTTAGTCAATCAGATAGGGAAAAGTTACCACCAATGTATGGGCCAATAAAAATCAGAATCCAAATACAACAGAAGAGTCCACATAACCCACACAACAATGTCCTAGAACATCCAGATCTGGATATCAGAAATCTGCACTGTAGGGGCTCTCTGCACTGGGGTGAGATGAAAACCACTAGCAACAAACCCACCATCTTGTTTATTCCTCGAAGGGACAGAGCACAGGTTTTGTGTTTGCAGCTACCTACCTTGAGCCCCAGCTAAGGGATGGTGGCACAGACTGGAGTTGCGCAAGGAGAGTCTGGAGTAGGAGGCACCGGGGAGTCTTGGGGGAGCAGCTGTGGGAGTTTCGGGGACTATATACCTGAGCTCCACAGCAGCTATCTTTCTTGAGAAGAGCTAACCCCTCCCAAGGGAAAAATCAACTACCTTACTTTGTGGGATACCACTCCCCTGACCTTCTGGAAATCTCTTGCCACAACTTCTGAAATCCTATTCCCTCTACTCAGAAACTTTTTTTGCTCTTTTTTTCAGTTTTGCTCTGTCTTGGTATTCTGCTTTTTTGTTTTTCTATTTCTTTTCTCCTACCCCACATCTTAACCTTTGCTGAGGAGATAGCAACATAAACAGACTCAGGGGTAATCAAAACCTAGTGATAAGGCACAGCCAAACCATACGCTATCCTGGGAAACAGACTGGTGCTTTCCCCTTATGGGAGGCCCACAGAAACACCCTCCTGGCATCAGGCAGACATAAAATCTGAGCTCTGGAACAGTACTAGTGGTCCTGCCCTGCCAAGTACAGGGAAATAATCACAGACAAAATCACACTAGTGACTCAGGGGAGGGAGAACACACCTACTATTTTCTCTGAAGTCTGAAAGGCACCTGCTATGGGAGGTCCAGGAATCAGAGTCCCCTGTTTCTGCCAGAAGCCTTCTCAGAAACAGTCAGGTCTGCAACTAGTCTAAGACTGACAGCAGGCCAGCAGGCAGAGATAGTCAGAGACAGATCCTGCGGTAACTTGAGACATTTGCTGACACACTCTTGGATCCAGTGCAGATAAAAGTCAGCTTTGCAGAGCAGCTTGGCCCACCCTGGGAGCAACCAGATCCAGAGGAATCAGCCATAAACTGTGGATTGCTCGTAGCTTGGAAAATGTAGCTGAGGACCAGAAGTGGACACCACCTGACATTGGCTTACACCAGACTCAGACATCAGAGTGGTATTGAAAGGGAGAAACCAGAAGGCAAGATACAAACTGTGCTGAGACAAATCTATCTGGCTCTTTTTCATTATCTTACCTATTTTTTTTCTTTGTCATAGCTTTTTATTTCTTTTTTTATGTATTGTTCTCTTCTATTTTTAGTGCTCTAATTTTTCCCTCATATCTCCTATTCTACTCTTACTTTTATTACTCCACTGTTCCCTTCTTCTCTCCATTTATTATTTTTGTTACCTTTTCTGTGTTCCTTTTCCCCATTTCCTTTGTCAATTCATTATAAGTAGTTGTTCTCTTCCCTTTTCTCCTCTCCTAATCACTTTTCTTACCTTTGGTCTTCTTGGATTCTTTTTTCCCTTCCCTTTTCCCCCCTTCTTCATTTCCCTTTCCACTTTTATAATACTTTGTTCTCTTGTTGTTGATATTGCTGTGGTGGTCAGGGGGTTACTTGTTTTAGTGTTGTTTTGCTCTTTTTTACTAGTGCCTCTACAACTGCATCCAACACATGGCAGGGGTTGAGTCTCTTAGCCAGCCAGATGAAAGGGAGTTCCCACCAATGAATGTGCCAATAGCAATCCAGACACAAATACAACAGAGAGTCCATAAAATCCACAGAGAGGTCATTCCTAGAGCATCCAGATCGAAAGATCAAGTAGTCTTCACACTGGGTCCCACAAGACCCTTAACATACAATGCCATTCCACAAGACAGATCAAAGCAAATCAATTTATACATAGAAACAAACACAAAGAGACAACTAAAAACTAAAATAAGGAGAAAAAGAAACAATCACCAAACAAAAGAAAGGGGGAATCTCCAGAAAAAGAGCTAAATGAAATCAAGGTAAGCAATTTATCAGATATAGAGTTCAAAGTAATGGTTATAAGGATCCTAAGGAACGTAATGAGAATTACAAGGAACACAGTGGGACCTACATCAGAATGAAAAAGGACATAGCATCCTTAAAAAGAACCAATTGGAAATGAAGAATGCAATATCTGAAATGAAGAACATATGAGAAGGAATTAAAATCAGGCTAGATGAAGCAGAGGATCAAATCAGCAAGTTGGAAAAAAAGGTAGGAAAAAACACCCAGTCAGAGTAATAACATAAAAAAAATCCCCCCCCCCAAAAAATGAGGATAGTTCAAGGCAGCTCTGGGAAAACATGAAACCTAACAATACTAACATCATAGAGATTCCAGAAGGAGGAGAAAAAGAACAAGGAATAGAAAAACCGTTTGAAATAATAATGGCAGAAAACTTCCCTGAGTGAAAAAAAATATATAAGTCCAGAAAACACAGACAATTCCATCAAGATGAACACAAAAAGGTCCACTCCAAAACACATTGCAATCAAAATGGCAAAATTTAGTCAAAGAGAAATTCTTAAAGTGAGCAAGGAGAAATAGCGAGTAACATATAAGGGGGCTCTGATAAGGCTATCAGCTGATTTCCCAACAGAAACACTACAAGCCAGAAGGGAATGTCATGAAATATCCCAATTAATGTAAAGCAAGGAACTGCAACCAAGACTACTCTATCTAGCAAGGCTCTCATTTAAAATGGAAGGAAAAATAAAAACCTTCTCAGACAAAGGATGGATAATAGAGTACATATCCACAAGCCAGCACTGAAAAAGATGCTAAAGTGACTGCTTTAAGCAGAAGAACTCTGGCTGGTGGCTCAGTGGATTCAGTGCAAGTCTGCAAACCAAAGGATCACTGATTCCCAGTCTAGGGCACATACCTGGGTAGCAGGCCAGGTCCCCAGTAGGGAGACTTGAGAGGCAACCAGACACTGGTGTTTCTCTCCCTCTCTTTCTCCCTCCCTTCTCCTCTATAAAAATAAATAAATAAAATCATTAAAAATAGAAGAAAAAGAGCTTTGGCTGGTGTGGCTTAGTGGGTATGGTGCCAGCCCACAAACCAAAGGATCACCAATTCAATTCACTGTCAAGTCACAAGACTGGGTTGCTGGCAAGGTCCCTGGTTGGAGGTACACAAGAGGCAACCACACATTGATGTTTCTCTCCATCTCTTTCTCCCTCCCTTCCTGTTTCTCTAAAAATAAACAAATTAAATCTTTTTAAAAAGGAAGAAGAAAGAGGGTGGAGGGAGGAACCCAGGTAAAAACGAAAATTGACAAGGAATAAGTAACTATCAATAATAACCTTAATATAAATTATTAAATGCCCCAATCAAAGGATATAGGCTAGCTGAGTAAAAAAGAAATATGACCCACATATATGCTGTATATAAGATATCCACCTCAGAACAAAAGATTTACACAGATTGAAAGTGAAGGTATGGAAAAAATATTCCATGCAAATGAACAAGAAAAGAAACCTGGGGCAGCAATACTTACATCAGACAAAACAGACTTCAAAACAAAAGCCATAACAAAAGACAAAGAAAGTCACTACATAATGCTTAAGGGAGTTTTCCAACAAGAGCATATAACTCTTGTAAATATGTATATACCCAAATATAGGTGCATCTAAATATATAAAGAAAATATTGGAAGACTTTAAGAATGAGACAACAATATAGTCATTGTAAAGGATTTTAACATCCCACTGTCAACAATGGATAAATCTTTCAAACAAAAAATGAACAAAAACATTGCAGAATTGAATGACACTCTAGATCAAATGCACTTAACTAATATTTACAGAACATTTCACTCCAAAGAAGCAAAATACATTCTTCCCAAATGCACTCATGTCATTTTCAAAGATAGACCACATCATTGGACATAAAACAAGCCTTAACAAATTCAGGAAAATTCAAATCACAACAAGCAGCTTCTCAGATCACAATGGCTTGAAACTAAAAACCAACATCAAGAAAAAAAACAAAAAAAATCAAATAAATGAAGGCTAAATAACATGTTATTAAATTATGAATGATTAACAATAATATCAAGGAAGAAATAAAAATATCTAGAAACAAATGAAAATGAACACATACAATCCAAAATCTATGGAACACAGAGAAAACTGTCCTGAGAGGGATGTTCGTAGCAATACAGGCCTACCTAAAGGAGATAGAAAAATCTCAAATAAACAACTTAACCTTATCTAAAAGAACTACAGGCACAACAACAAGCAAAGCCCAGAGCAAACAGAAGCAAGAAAATAATCGAGATAAGAACATAATTAAATGATATAAAGACTTAAAAAAATACCTCAAAGGATCAATGAATCCAGGAACTGGTTCTTTGAAAACATAAACTAAGTTGACAAACCTTCAATTAGATTCATCAAGGAAAAAAAAAGAGAAATGACTCAAATAAGTAAAATCAGAAATGAAAGAGAAGTAACAATTGATACACAGAAATATAAAGGATTGTGAAATTACTATGAACAACTACATGCCAAGTAATTGGACAAAAGGGACAACATGGATAAAATTCTAAAAATGTATAATCTTCCAAAACTGAACCAAAATTGAATCAGGAAGAAGGAGAAAACCTGAGTAGACTGATAACAGGTAGCAAATATGAAGCTGTAATCAAAAGCAACTGACACACAAAAGTACATGACCAGATGGGTTCATAGGCAAATTTTACCATTCAAAGAAGAATGAACACCTATTCTCAAACTATTTCAAAAAATTCAAGAATAAGGAAGACTCCAAGCTCATTTTACAAAACCAGTATTATTCTAATCCTAAAACCAGGTAAAGACACAACAAAGAAAGAAAACTACAAGCCAATATCTCTGATGAATATAGATGCTAAAATTCTCAACAAAACACTAGCAAACTGGATCCAACAATACATTAAAAAGATCATACACTATGATCAAGTGGGTTGTATTCCAGGAATGCAAGGATGGTATGATATTTGCAAATCAGTAATTGTGATTCATCACATAAACAAAATGAAAGACAAAAATCACATGAATCTGTCAATAGATGTAGAAGAAGCATTTGATAAAATCCAGCATCCATTTATGATATAAAAAAAAAAAAAACTCAGCAAAGTGGAAATAGATGGCATCTACCTCAACATAACAAAAGCCATACATGAAAAGCTGACTGCCAGATCTTAGTCAATGGACAAAAACTAAAAGTGTTTCCCTTAAGATCAGGAGCAAAACAAGACTGCCTGCTTTCACTACTCTTATTCAACATAGTACTAGTGATCCTAGCCACTGTGATCAGACAAGAAGAAGAAATAAAAGGCATCCAGATTGGAAAGGTGGAAGTAAAACTGTCCTTATTTGCAGATGACATGATAGTGCACGCAGAAAACCCTAAAGGCTTGGCCAAAAAATCACTCAACCTAATAAGTGAATTCAGCAAAGTAGCAGGATACAAAATCAATATTCAGAAATTGATGATATTTTGTATACCAACAATGACCAAGAAGCTAAGAAAAAATCCCATTTACTATAGCAACAAAAAAATAATGAATTACCTAGGAATAAACTTAATGAAGGAGGTAAAATAACTTGTACTTGGAAAACTATAGAACACTGAAGAAAGAAAGTGAAGAAAATACAAATAAATGGGAGCATATACCCTGTTCATGGATTGGGAGAATTACCGCCATTAAAATGCCCATACCACCCAAAACAATCCATAGATTCAATGTAATTCCTATTAAAATACCAATGACATATTTCACAGATCTATATCTGTGAAATACCAATGATATATTTCACAGATCTAGAACAAATATTTCAAAAATTTATATGGAGACGAAAGAGACCCTGAATAGCCACAGAAATCTTGAGAAAGAAGGACAAAGTTGGAAGGATCACAATACCTGATATAAAACTATACTGCAAAGCTACTGCAATCAAAACACTCTGGTACTGGCATAAAAACACACATATAGATCATTAGAACAGAATAGGTAGCACAGAAATAAACCCATGTCTTTCCTGTCAATGAATATTTGACAAAAGGGGCATGAGCATACAATAGAGTAAAAATAGCCTCTTCAATGAATGATGCTGGGAGAACTAAACAGGTACATGCAAAAAAAAAAAAAAAAAGATACTAGACCACTAACTTTCCCCATAAACCAGAATAAATACAAAATGGATAAAAGACTTAAATATAAGTTGTTATACCATAAAAGTGCTAAAGGAAAGCATAGGTAGGAAAATTTCAGATATCCCACACAGCAATATTTTTGCCGATGTATCTCTTAAGGCAAGGGAAGTAAAGCAAAAGTAAACAAATAGGACTATATCACATTAAAATCTTCTGCATGACTAAAGAAATCACCATTAAAATGAAAAGGGAACTAACTGTACGGGAGAATATATTTGCCAATAATACTTTGGACAAGGGCTTAATCTCTAGAATATATAAAGAACTCATTCAACTCAATACCAGGAAGATAAACAATCCAATCAAAAAATGGTCAAAGAACCTGAAAAGACATTTCTCTAAGGAATACATACATAGGGCCAATAGACATATGAAAAAAATGCTCAACATCACTAGCCATCAGAGAGAAGCAAATTAAAACCACAATGAGATATCACATCACACCTGTCAGAATGGCTATCATTAATAAATCAACAAGCAATGGATGCTGATGAGGATGTGGAAAAAAGAGAACCCTAGTGCACTGTTGGTGAAAATGCAGACTGGTGCAACCACTGTGGAAAACAGTATGGAATTTCCTCAAAAAAATTAAAAATGGAACCTCCTTTTGACCCAGCAACTCCACTGCTGGGAATATACCCTAAGAACACTGAAACACCAGTTCAAAAGATCTTATGCATTCCTATGTTCATAGCAGCACTATTTACATGAGCCAAGTGTTGGAAAATGCCTAAGTGCCTATCAGTAGATGAATGGATTAAAAAACATTTACACAGTGGACTACTATGTAGCAGGAAAAAAAAAAAAAAAGGAATTCCCATCCTATGTGACAGCACGGATGGAACTGGAGACTATTATGCTAAGTGGAATAAGCCAGTTGGTGGAAGACAAATACTATATAACCTCATTTATAAGAGGAATTTAACAAATGAAATAAACTAACAAGCAAAACAGAACCAGAGACATGGAAACAGGGCACAGACTGACAGCTGCCAGAGGAAATGGGGTGTGAGGGGAATGGTGGAAGGAAGGAGAAGGGATTAGTCAAAGAAAATGTATGAATGACCCATGGAGATGGACAATGGTGTGGGGATGGACTGTGGGAGTGGGCGTTGGGCTGCATGGAGGAGGACAAAGAGGGCAAAATTGGGACAACTGTAATAGAATAAACAAGAATAAAAAAGCCAAAAAATTATAATTTGAATTTATACCAGTTTAGCTTCAACAACATACAAATCTCTGCACCTTTAACAGCTCCATCCCTAAACTTTTCATTTGTTGTTGTCCCAGAGTTACATTTTTACACTATGTGTGTCCAAAAAACATAAACTAATAATTTTCATGCATTATCTCTTAAATTATGTAGAAAACAAATTGTGAAATTATAAACCAAAGTTTTAATACTAGATTTATACTAAATTTGAAAATATATATTAGTCTCTTAAATCATGCAAAATACATTGTTACATACTATTGTTGCAATAAATCTAGCTTTTATAATTGCTCATGTATCTACCTTTACTAAGACCTTTATTTTTTTCATATGGTTTTGAGTTAATAGCTAGTATTCTTTTATTTCAATCTTCAGGATTCCCTTTCCATTTCTTTCAGGGTCAGATCTGGTGGTAATTAGTTCCTTACACTTTTATTTATCTGGGAATATCTTAATTTCTCCTTCACTTTTGTATTATAGTTTTGCAAATACAGAATTCTTGGTTGATGGTTTTTAATTTCTTTTAGCACTTAGAATATCTAAGCCCATTACCTTCTGGCCTCCCAAGTTTCTGATGGGCAATCCACTGACACTCTAATTGAGAATTTCTAATATGTGATAAATCACTTCTTTTTTTTCCTTTTTTTAATCCTCACCTGAGGACATGCTTATTGATTTTAGAGAGAAACATTGATGTGAGAGAGAAACTGATTTGTTGCTTCTCACATGTGCCCCAACAGGGTACAGAAACCAGAACTCAGGCATATATTCTGACCGGGAGTTAAACCTGTGAGCTTTTGGTTTATAGGATGATGCTCTAACCAATTGAGCCACGCTGGCCAGAGCTGATAAATCACTTCTTTGTTGGTGCTTTGAGAATTCTCTCTATGTCTTTTGCTTTCAACAATTGTATTATAATGTATCTCCTTAGGTCTTTTACTGCAGTGGTTGAGCTTCTTAGATGTTTATATTTATGTCTTTAATCAAATACAGGAAATTTTTGTCCATAATTTTTTGAAATATTCTCTCTTCCCCTTTCATTCTCTCTTTTTTTTGGACTCCCTTAATGCGTATGTTGGCCCACATGATGACGTCCCACATGTCTTTTAGGTTCTGTATCACTGGCAGATATTTGTTGAGAAATCAGTTGTAAGGCATAAATCCAGTTCCTTTGAGATCATGAATAATGTAGAATTTTATGCAAGCAGCCTTTCTTTAAAACTTCAATTATTCATTCAACATTTTTTTAGCAAACAAATATTGAATGCATATGGTGTTGGCCCCAATACTAGATTCTTAAATTTAACACATTTTATTCTGTTTGTCATCATTTGGTGCCTCTCTGCCTTCATTTGTCCTGAATTCTGGAGCATCCCCTTATTCTGACACCAGGGTAGGTAGACATTAGAAAGGATGGTATAGTAGACAATTCTCACTCTTTTTATGCCTACCTCTGAGCCTCTCTTTCTTGTTTGGAAAACTCCATACCATATGAGTTAGAGAAGAGGCAGAGATTGTAGAAGACTCACTTCTGTAGCTTCCTTTGTAGCTACTATACACACAAGTGACTTGGCTACAAGTAATACTTGGGACTAAAACTGGTATCCATCCAACTTTGATGGAATTAGAGTTGCAAGGGGTGCTGTTTGGACCCAGGAACAATAGAGTCTTTGCAGTACTATGAGGTGAAGAATCTGGGACAAATTCCACTTCTCAAGTCTACACCTTCTATCTCTGAGAGATTCTGAATCATCCATTATTCTGTAACAAACTTTTATTCTATTTAAATTAGCCAGATCTAGTTTCTGATTCTTACAGTTAAGGGCTCAGCCTCAAGTTATAAAATCTACCTGTAAAACAGATCTCAGTATTCTCAGAATAAAATGTTGATAATAACCTGTGACCCACGCTTGAAGAGGGCTTTGGAGGCAGAGACGTGAACTGATCAGAGTATTCTGATAGGTAGGCAGTGATTAAAGATAAGGACTTCTGGAGGAGTTATTATTTCAAAATATAAGTAACCAGGTTGAAAACTTCAATGATAACAGCAACAGCCATTACACTCTAAATTAGCTGACAGTAACTGTGTTAATGTATATTCCTTAGTTCAGTGTTTTATATGCTGTCCCAGGCTATTTGCTAAAATTACAAGTTTGCAGGCTTCAATCCAGATCCATCCTATCAGAATTTGAAATAACATACATGTACTTCTTGTAAGCATCCTAGGTAATTCCAATATTCAGAAAAGATTTACAGATAGTGTACTATTTTTTTTTATCATCACAATAATTGAAAAAATAATGACTGCTCCATTTTATAGTTGAAAACACAGCTTTGGAGAAGCTACTAATTCAGAGACAAATGAGTGGCAAGTGTACATTCTAGACTCACATGCAATACTTGTCTGAATCTAATACTCCCCCATTATGTCCTAATAAAACTCACCAAAGATTTGAGTTCAACCTCAGCTCTGACAACTACTACCTATTAATATTTAACTTGTTTAACTTTCTGGATTTTAATTTTCCCATTTGGAGAATAGGGGATTGCAATATCTGCCTAGAAATTCTTTGGCAGATAATCTAA
This sequence comes from Anoura caudifer, assembly GCA_004027475.1. NCBI lineage: Eukaryota > Metazoa > Chordata > Mammalia > Chiroptera > Phyllostomidae > Anoura > Anoura caudifer. The sequence goes on from PVKU01000604.1 coordinate 282,172, forward strand.
AATAAAATTTCTAAATCCAGTACAGATTTCTTTTTTTGTCTTCCATTTTCTAATCATCTGTGCATTCCATAATTTCAAGAGGGAATGTATTGTTTACAAAACCAGTCTCCCTCCCTCTTCTGTACACAGATCAACTAATATGATGGGAATTGTATACCACACACATTCTTTAATTTTACTATTCTTCCTTTTTACATCTCATTCTCCAGTGTTCCAGGACCACCACATCTGGGTCTGGAGTACTGGTTCCAACTACTTGCTGAGCACTTATATGCCTGAAGTCCCCAAAAGAGACACTATGTACCTCTCACCATAAGCATGAAACAATGTAAAAAGTTGCTTGTCTGATGACCTGGCAAACAGAGGAAACTGCCTTCTGGTCCCATGCTCTGGGGATCGAGCTAGCCAGATCCCCAATTCCCATACCTGCAATTCTATTCTCTAGATTCTTAGTAACTAAAGTCCTATCCTTGACCTTCATTCTAGGAGGTTAGATTTTCTTTTATTTTTATTGATTTACCGGACCACAAATTCTTCTTTTTGCCAGTCTGCTCAAAGTTAGAAAGCTGGTAACAGGCCCCAACAGTTAACTACAAGCCCAGAAAAGTAGAAGATTCTTACTCTGTCTTCCATAAAGCCAATACTCAAGTTGGGGGAAAAGGTGATAAATGTTCAAACCATCTGAAGATGCCTTGTGAAATGATGAGAATGTAAAGTATTTGACCAACTAGAACAAACTTTCTGGATTGATCTGACAAGCAATAGGAAGCCATTGCTAGTGAGCTGTGGAGGAACTGAAGGGTGCATGAAACAATATCATCTATGCATGCTGAGTGAAACTGACCCTGAATGATTTGCCTTGTAAAATATACTTTATTTTTAGTACACTACATGCTTTGTACAGTATAAATGCAGAAAATCTAAATGCTCCAATCAGGAGATTTCCCCACTGGCTGGCATGCTTTTTTTTCACCACTTAAAGGTGCCTAATTGAGGTTGATATGCTGGGAGGTAAGAAATAGACCATTTTTGTCAAACCTCAAAGCCATAAGACATACAGGTTCTTCTCCCAGCCTCAATTTTTACCTTGTCTGTCTTGCTAAAGTCAGTCTCTCTGCTTGAGTAGCACAAGATTTAGATTGAGATTTAAAATTCAAACAAGTGAAGCTCCAATGAATCATCTCAAGGTGCAGACTCTGCCAATCAGGTGTGTCATGGTTTCACGCTGTACACACCCGCATAGAACCCAATTACACCAACCCCTGGGAGTCTCTTTCAACACCCTCTTCATCACTCTTCCTTCTTTCGGTGACTCTTTCCTACCTCTGACCCCTAGATTAATGGTCCATGCATGATGATTCACCTCATATCGCTGGCAGACCCTGGGAACCAAAAGCCAAAAGAAACTCCAGACTTCAGCTTGAACTGTTTTTAACCTCTGTCTCTCAAACCATTCACAGTGACATCCTCTTTGATCTGCCCCTAATAATCTCAAAATACTCCTCTCTCTCCTGATGGGAGCTTCTGATTTTCTACTCTATTAAAAGGTTTCAGCTCACTTGAAATTTGCTCTCTTTCTCATTCTGTCCTCTATCCAAATCACTTACCCTCAGAGATCAAATACTTGGACCATCCTCAGCCACATAAAATTCAAATTACCATGGGGATTTTGTTTCCTCTGAAGTAAACTCTAGCATAGCCATTCTTTGCTCAATGATATAACTAGAGATCAAGATCTTTCCCCTGATGTAAATGATTTTAGGGAGACTTTTTGTCATAGCCTCATTCTATTTATTAAGTGTTGAAATCCACAATACTTCAATGTCTTCAAATATTAAAAGTTAAATATCATTGCAGTTATGTAAGATTTGGAAGTAATAGATGTCATCTTTCTGCTTAATACTATGTAAATCTGACTCAGATAAGTATGGAATTTTCCCAGAATATAGGAGATGTAACAAGAATTGAGGAGAACTCTGTAACCTTAACTTTAGTGATGAGAAAAAGTACTTAAACTTTCAGATGTGGAAAACTGCCCCAAAATAACCTTTTATGTTTCCACTATCTGCAGAAATATTTCCTAAAGCTTAGTAGAGCTAGGTACAAATGGGCTCTGGATTAATTTTGACCTTCTGCAGCAATGCATTTTCAAGACCAAGAATTTATGTGTGCAGAATATTAAATGTCAAATGCACATATGAAAAGGGAGCTACAGAGTTGCAGATAGTCCCTAATTGATCCTGAGTAGACTATTCCCTTTAAATGATAATAAAACTGTTGTAATTACTAAATGACCACAACAACTCTGAAGCCATGGTTAACAGCTGTAAACCATTACTTGTAAATTACTGGCACACGCCCGCATTAGCAGATGGCATGGCCCATGTAAGAAAACTTTCTCAAGATGCTTTTCTTCTAGGCCTGGGCTCAGGAGCAAATTAGATGAGCATATTAGGGAGGGCCAGAGTGCCTGTTTGGACATGTCATTGGAGATAAGTACCTTTTTTATCTTTTTTTTCTCTTTTCATTACATTCCTTGCCGAAAGTGCTGAATATCACAGAACAGAAAGAAAAGAGAAGTTGACAGAGCTTATAAATGTTGCATGAAGGTTTAGATATGCACATTTCTGCTGGCTTTTTAAGGAGCAGCGTGTTCCCTACATCCTGAAGCAGATGGACACCCTGGGACGGAGGTAAACAATGAAGGGGGGAAGGGAGTCTATGTGAGCGTGCATGTGTATGTGTGTGTGCACATGTGGTGAGACCTGCTAACAAGCCAGTGGCAGAAAAGCAATTAGAAGAAAAATAGGGCATTTGAATGGGCTTAGTACCCTCAAGACAGAGAACATCTATAAAGCTGTGTAAGCAAAACTATGCAGTAGAAACAAGCTATGTCTTTATTAGAGAAGGCCCATGGCTCTCCACAGCTTTGTTCTGTAAATTCCATACCAGCTTTGTAAACTCTCTGAGGTTATTAACTGTAGTGGAGATTTTTTTAAAGAGTTGGGTGAGTCCTCCCATTGAGCCTTTCATTAATATAAAAGAAAGATTAATTAAGATGTCTTGCAAGATCAGGAGGAAGGAGTTTGTCTTACAAAGCATACGACAAACTATCCTAAAAATGAAATGATGGATTTTTCCTCACTGTCAACTGCTCTGTAGGGAAAATGTTTGAGGGATAGGTGTTTATAATGAAACCAGACTCCGACAGGCTATTCCTGTGTTCTGCACAGTTTAAAAGAAGTTGTTAGGATTTTAAAATGCATCTTGATAGAAAAGAAGTGTTCTATAACTATTTCTATGTTTAGAGAAAATACCAAATTAATCTAAATAATTGTGCCTCATGATGACAGAAGGGACAGAGCATAGAGATGTAAGGTACGGACCAGCGTGTGGGTTAGAGTTGCCGTGAAATCATCAGGTATGAAACATTAAGATATAATTTGAGAATTTTGTCCAAGTAATGCATAAGACTGAGTTTTCCAGGGTATTTATGTTTTATGTCTGAAACCTGTGAGACCAGAATAATCAGAGAACTGACCCATAAAATCAGTAATGAATAATTAATGTGCTGATAGAGTGAACTGAGTCTGAATCCTGGAGGCTCTGCGTTGCAAGAGCATGATGAAAAGACTTGAATTCCTCTTCCTGGATTCAAAACCTGTTCTGGGCAATACTTTGAGATATTTGATGTCAGCCTTCAGTTTCTTACCACTTTCCAGTCTTTTTGGAAGAAACTCAGTCCCTGGTGTCCTAGAAGCAGCCTGCCCCTAGGATTTACTTCTGCTTGATTCCTCAGCCTTCCACCCAGGCCTGGTGAGCATGATCTTTATTTTTCTCTTTAGTGTTTTTTTTAAGATATTCTTTTTTTTTTTAATTATTTTACTGTTGTTCAAGTACAGTTGTCCGCATTAACCCCCTACCTTTCTCCCCCACCCCAGCCATCCCCACCTCCCTCCATTGATTCAACCCCCTCTTGGTTTTGTCCATGTGTCCTCTACAGTTGTTCCTAAAAACCCTTCCCTGCTTTCCCCCCATTGCCCCTCTCCCTGCTCCCCTTTGCTTACTGTCAGATTGTTCTTCATTTCAATGTCTCTGGTTATATTTTGCTTGCTTGTTTGTTTTATTGATTGGGTTCCAATTAAAGGTGAGATCATGTGGTATTTGTCTTTCACCACCTGGCTTATTTCACTTAGTGTAATACTCTCCGGTTCCATCCATACTGTCAAAAGGGTTAGGAGCTCCTTCTTTCTTTCTGCTGTATTGTATTCCATTGTGCAAATGCACCATAGTTTTTTGATCCATTCATTTACTGATGGGCACTTAGGTTGCTTCTAGCTCTTGACTACTATAAATTGTGCTGCTATGTACATTGGGGTGTATAGGTTCTTATGGATTGGTGTTTCAGGGTTCTTAGGATAAAATCCTAGCAGTGAAATTGCCAGGTCAAAAGACAGTTCCATTTTTAGTTTTCAGAAAATTTCATACTGTTTTCCACAGTGGCTGCACCAGTCTGCAAACCCACCAACAGTGTACTAGGGTTCCCTTTTCTCCACATCCTCTCTAACACTTGTTGTTTGTTGATATGTTTATGATGGCCATTCTCACCAGTGTGAAGTGGTATTTCATTCTGGTTTTAATGTGCATCTCTCTGATGGCTAGTGATGTTGAGCATCCTTTCACATGTCTCTGGATCCTCAGTACGTCCTCCTTGGAGAAGTGTCTTTTCAGGTCTTTTAGCCCATTTTTTAATTGGGTTGTTTGTCTTCCTGGAGTGGAGTCATGTGCGTTCATTCTTTTCTGATTGTCCTTCCTCCCTCACAGGAGATGATCTTAGATTTTTTTAAGAAGAATGAAGGCAAGTATGTAAGCAGTTTAATCTAATTTATAATGTGGTGGCCAATCAATCTGCAATTCTTCCAGAGGTGGACAGCATTTTTGGAAGTGGATCATCATTCAAGTGTGATGGCTCAGCCTGCAATCTCTGAAGTCAGGCAGAACTGCATTCAGAAACCTGGCTCTGGTACTTACTATCTGTGTGTTCTTAAGCATGTTACTCAACTCATCTATGCCTCATTTCATCATATATTTACTGTGGTAATATTAGTATTTGCTCCATGTGACTAATCTGAAGAATTTAAATTACTCAATATACTCTCTGAAAGACATTATAATGTTCAATAAATGTAACTAAAATCATTTTTGAATTGACAAATTCAAATCTTAGATACTTTTACATGGTGAAAATAAGAGACTCAGCCCTGGAAATGAATACGTTCTACCTTGAAAACTAATAAAAACTAACTAATTTCTGGTTTTAATAATACACTGTAGTTATATAAAATGTTACCATTGTGGGAAGCTGGAAGCAGGATGGTAAGTAAATGGAACATCTGTGTACTATTTTTGCAACTTCTTATGAGTTTATTGCAAAATAAAAAGTCTAACAAAAGTAATCAACCCAGCCTTGATTTTGTTCCTGAGCAAAATTTACTTAACTATTTTTGATTTTCATAACTTTTTCCCTCTTGTGTTTTTGAACCATAGATTCTTAAAAACCTTCAGATTTTTCATACAATCCTACGCCCATTGCTACAGAGAATGTTTTGTGTGGGTATGTGCTCACAGGTGTAGGAGCATGTGTATATTGAGGGCAGTGATATTTATAAATTCACTACTTTGGTGGTGAATGAATAACCACCTATGGTTATTTCAATTGACCATTTGTGCAGATATGTGAGTGGTAGGGGGAGAGAGTGCCTTCGTGTATACTCTTAAAATTTGAAGGATTGTATCTTATAATGCTTTAACAGTTAACGTATTATAATCATGCAAACATGCTCAGCCACTTTAAGGACATGGACCCTTCTGAGAATTGAATGTAAGCTATGAACTCTTCCCAAGAAAGTGTGCTAAAATAAAGTCAAGCAAAATAATGTGTGCAATTTATTCAATTTGTGAGTCATTATTGTGTCCCTACTATGTGCTAGTAGCAGTAATAGAGATAGGGGTGGTACAGTGTAGGGCATATGAAAAGAAAGAAGATAAACCTTGTCCATCAAACTGTAAAGAGACATCATTATGCAACCTGACTGGGGCTATTTCCTGGGACTCTAGTGTACTCTTTTACATAGAAGAGGCAGCTAGCCCAGACTTGGAAGAATCAAAAAAGGTTTCCTGAAAAAAGTGGCATCTGAGTTAAATCTGAAGGAGAATTAAGCATTAGCTAGTTGATGAAACAGGAGTTTGTTTTTAGCATAGGAAACAGATCATTGGAAGGTGTGGTTATAAGAAATAGTAATTGTAAAACTCTAAGAAGCTAAGAAAAGCTAGGATATGACATATGAAGAAGATAGGAATAATAGACAACATTGGGAAGTAAGCAGGTGCCAGATCATGCAAGACCTTGTAAGTTCTACTAAGAAATCCTGACTCTTGAACATTGGAGAATCTTTGCAGGGTTTCAAGTAAATATTTGCATTGCAGAAAGCTTAACTAAAGTGCTGTGCAGAATGCACTAGAGAGGGGCAAAAGTGGAATGAGGGAAAGCAGGAGTGAGTCAATTGCAGCCAACACAGGAAGAAATGATAGTGTTCTATACTCTTGGCAAGTGACAGTAAGAGAAATGATTGGTCTTGTGACAATTTTGTAAGTAAAATAGATGTGATTTTATTTGGCTGTGAGAAGTATAAGAGAGAAAAGTTGGGAGCTGATCTAAGATTTCTATTCTAAGCCAGAGTTGCTGATTGTGCCCCTCATTCAGATATACAACAGAGGAGAAAGAAGAGTTTGAATAAGAAGAGATTAAGTTTTGGGCTTTTTGGGTTTCAATTTCTATGGGCCATCCAAATATGCAGTGGGTCATTTAGATATGCAGCTCTGGGCTATAAAAAGGGATACTAGAAATTGTATTATTTGAAAATAATTGAAGCTGCAGTCACTGGTGAGATCATAAAAAGGAGTGACAGAACTTTAGTGAAATAGAGTAAGAGCTAAATCACTGTAAAAGGACCTTACATTATCTTGACTTGGAGGAAAATATTCGTTTTCTCTCCATAACATCTTTCATGTGAAAAAACCAAGCAATGAGTAGCTTAACTCTACACAGGCACTTAGTGACACATATCTGGGTGATTCCATAGGTGTTATTACCATGGCTGAAGGTGGAGTACTGCCACCTCTAAGTTCCAGCCATTTGTACCAATTTTCATTATAAGTGGAGACAAAAGAGAAAGAATAGATCTATCCATGCATACTAGTTTACAGGTTTGGTGATAGAAGTTAAGGAAACTTCTCTGTAAAAAAAGAAATCAAGACCATCTACTGAGCACAGGGTTGCATTGGCAGGGTTATAAAGCAAATGTGAAGAAATTTGGATCATCTCCATGGAGAACTGGAAACAGAGTTATGGAGAAAGTGAGTGGTTCAGATTGTTGGTCATTCTGGAGCACCTAGTTGAGACTGGAAACCATAACTTTGTAACAGCTTTACCAAACTATTTAATCATAAAGTGATAGAAACATAAGATGAAAGAGAACTTTACAAAGATTTATATTTGCCTTTCTCTCCTAAAGTTATAACTATAATTAAAGGCTGATTGTTAAAAAAAATTAAGCCATCCAAAGTTTAAGATCTGAATTTTACAAACATGGCAAATAAATTGTTCATTCCACAAAGGAAATAGCGAGAATCTGACATTATTCAGCTTTCTAAAATATGGAATAGCCATTTATTTGAAGTCATGCTTGAAATCTTCAAAATCTAATTTTTACATTATCTTTGAAATCTAATTTTTACATTATTGGTGATTTGTTTATGTGTCTTAAGAGACTCATTTACAAAGACATCTGAGTGGAAAATGTTTTTACAAATGGCTCTTCCTGGCAACTGTACATTGGCAAGTAATAACTCAATTCTATGGGACTTCTTGACTTGAAATCCCAGCTGATGTCAACTAGGTCACAGTCTGTCCCAGTGATGTCCTCTGTGCCAACAAGAAAATGATCATGAATGCACTTCTCAATATTTAAATTGTTTGAGTGGAAGTAACTTTGGGAAGGGCTCTATAGTTTTTCCAGAGATCTGTAGATTTCTTCCCACAGAGAATTTTTCATTCCTCTGTCACCTTCAACACAGACTAAAAACATGCTTATTCTAGGATTTATAAATTTGGGATAGTAGCCTGATTCTGGATTTTGATTCAGAACTGGTATCTTGGAAACGATATTTTGTGGTTTGTTATGATAGTGGTTTCAGGTAGGGATGGGGATTGCATGTTTGTTTAGTTTTGTTTTGTTTTTATCAGCATCTATAATTCAAAGCTTTGTCTTGAATGAATTACCTTATTCATATTGTCAACAAGCATCCTTCCCTTAGCCAAGCTATGGATCAACTCCTTTTTATCAAGTAGTCTGCTTCCCTTGAATACATAGATAGATGACAGATAGATAGATAAGAAGATGATAGAACTGTTTCCCAAAATATAATCAAGCACTAAAAGTTTTCTTTTGGAACATGTAGGAAACAAGTTAATATTTTTATTTTATCCTTTGACAAAACATGCTGAAACAAGAGATGTAAATCCTAGGCTCTGATACATTTGATCTTTCCATGGCAGTGGATGAAGCTTCTCTCAGAATTGCTGGCAGAGTCTCTTATGACATTACATGTCGGTATAGAAAGTGGTGAGTCATTATGACATGTGGAGCACTTTTCTTCAAGAAAGCAGCCCAAACAGATGTGTTGCCAAGCATCACAGGTGCTCCACCTGTGCACAAACAACCAGATTTGTCTTCCAGTAGAAGCTTTCCTTGGCAAAGAAGTTTTTCACCAGTTTGAAGACACTGACTTCTTTCCAGTTTCCAAAATGGGCTCATAAAATACAAATTCTTCTTTGACGGCAACCATGTGCACACAATAGATAAATGCTGGGAGCTGGCTTCATTGGGGGACACCCATGTTTTTGTTCAGTTGTATGCAGCATGTAAATGGTATAGCTGCCAGTTCCCTTGAGATTGGCTTTAAAATTGCAGAAAACATATCAGTAGTTCTAGAATAAATGTTTGTTAAAAAAGGAATTTAAAGACAGCTTGAAGATACAAAATAATTGAATATGGGTCCACAAAACTTTACAAAGATTTATATTTGTCTTTCTGTCCTAAAGTTATAACTATAATTATAATTTATAGAAATTGTGTATATAGATTTTATATAGAGAATATATACTTATAGAAAATTATAACTATAATTTTTCTAAAATTGTGACCAATTTTGTTTGGGAATGAAATAAAAAACTTATGTGATGTTCTAATATATAACTTCTGTGTTGAGAAATCTAACTTCCTGCAAATATCCAATCTTAAAAATTAAAGCTTTTTCTCATAGATCTATTTCATCTGATATTTTTGCATGCTGATTGAGTATAAAATTCTGCTTCTATTTTCTCAAATTTAATGCTGGCTTTTTTACCCCATGATTTTCAGAAATATGATGTGAAAATAAGATCAAAGGATACATAAGTTCCTTCACCCCCTTTTTTTAATTTATACTTGCTAACTGGAGCTGGACCCAATGCCTGCAATCATTATGACAAGCTATATTTTAATATATATGAATAGAAAATATTCTAGATTTACAATATGACAAAGACTGGCTCATTTATTTTTTAAAAGTCATGACACATATACTATGTGCCAGGCACTGATCTGGGCATCAGGGATTAAGCAATTACAAACCCCTTTCACCATAGAGCTTACATAGGAATGCATCACTAATATATGCTTCCTAAATATACACAGCAGCATTCCATGCCACTTAGTAATGCTTTGAGCAAAATAAAACATCAATATTTTTAAAGTAATGCTAAATATTTTAAATAAATTTTTAAATAATAGCAAAGTGATTAAAGGAAGAAAGAATCATCTGTTTTTTTTTATGCATTTGATTATTTTTATCATTGATTCTTAACTTTCTGAAACTGCTGCCTGAATTTCTATGTTGTCACATACCTGGTCCACAAAGTTCAGTCACCCACCGAAAAAATATTAGCGGTTGAAAAGTAAATGGTATGTATTTAATGTGGGAAATAAAAATATCTTATTTATTTGAAAGGATTGAAAGATAATATTTTCTGGGACTTACCTTAGTAGCAATATATATTTATAGTACATTATATCATAGTTTCTTTCTCAGCTACTATATTTTTTAAGATTTTTGATCATATGAAAAACTCTTGACAGTAAAATCTTCAGGATACTTTTTATAATATCAGTTTAGTTATCATATGTCTCAGCCAGCTTCGACTGCTATCACAAAATCCCTAAAGCTAGGTGACTTATCAACAACAGAAATTTATTTGCTCACTTCTAGAGACAGGTAATAGGAGACTGTGGTGCCAGCATGGACGGTTCTGGTGAGAGTCCTCCCCTGGGATGCAGACTACTGACTTCTGTGTGTGCACATGGCAGGAAAGAAGCAAGATAGCTCTCTAGCCTTTTCTTATAAGGGCAGTAATCCCATTCACCAGGACTCCACTCTTGTGACCTAATCACCTTCCAAACATTCCACCTCCAATTAACCTCACACGGGATCTGACTTCAACGTAAAAATTTGGGGGAGTGGGGCACAAACGTTTAGTTCATAACCTCATCGCAAAGTTATTTATCTTTGGAAAGGTTTATAACCCTCTTAAGTTGCTTCAAGTAAAGAGATTTCTTTGGAAGTAAGCTGAGTTTTCATCTCTGTGTAACATTGGCAATATGCATGAGTTAAGCTGTCTGCTGCCTTAAAACCTTGGAAGCTCTTTTATTACACTGCAAGAAAAATGGATAACTACAATTAAGCTTCCAGGACAATGGTCTCCAATTAGAGAGTAGGAAGACAAAACAAATAGTCATTTAAAAACATCTGTTGTTTGGTCTGTCTGGTGTAGCAATGTGCCACATGTGCCCCAGCCTCCCACCAGTGCATTCTAACACTGTCCTTGCCCCAATACTAACTAGGTAGTCCCAGAGGAAGATTACATTTCTTTACATGTTCTGCTACACTGTTCATGGTGATTATTGTTAATGGAGTCACTATCTGACTTAGGCTGAGCCAATAAGAATGTTTCCTGGGGATTTATGAACTTGTGACAATATGGAAGAACTTTTGGCTCCTCTTTGGTGCCATGTATTAGGGAACTTAAATATTGAGACTGCCAGTAAAATTGTGTCTAGCAAGTTGGAAGAGCTCAACAGAAAGAGAGAAGAGTGATGGGGGTAACACTTATCCTTGAAGCCATATCAACTCTGTCCTTACTTTGGTTATGATAGCCAATAAATTAGTCTGGGTTTGACAGAGGCAGTTCAAGTCCATTTGTGCTACTTGCAACAAAAATGTTCTAATCATGTAATGGTTCATTGATTTTTCAGTTTGTGAAGTTGATTAGTTACTTCATCTCTAACAGATTGTGTGAATGAAATAAGTCTATTTTATCATTTATGTGGTAGTTTTATCACTAATATATGGTAAATGTATTTCAGAAGGTTAAATGTCATTATGTTTTAAAATGTCACTTTACATTATATTTACTGGTAATAATAGCAGTTAATGTCTTAATAAATTACATAGAATTAGAAAAAAATGAATGTTTTGACAAAACTCAAATAACTTTGATGAAGAAGAGAAGGAAATATAATACTTTAAATGTAAAAAAAATCATTCTTAGCCTAAGCATAGGAATGATGTAATTTGGATTCAAGTCATAGTATCACAATATTTAAATATTTCTCCCAATGAGTTTATAAAATAATGGAATCTCCAGAGCTTGCATATCTATAAAGTTGTAATTTTTAAAACACCATCATCAAAGGAATATTGATCTTACTGTTACATTTTATGTATGATATGTACCATTCATCATCATTTTGAGACAGTATACAAGCAGACAATAATTTTTGTATATTATTCAGAAAATCATGAAATGCTTAATTGTTACATTTGTTTTTCCTCCATGTATAGCAGAAGAAAAATAATTACTTTAGAAACAGACCACATAATTCCTTTTGGGAGAACATTGATACTGAAAGAGGAAAATAGTGGTTTTGGTAACCAGATTAGCTCCTACGAGGAAAGTTTGTTAATCAGAGGTGAGAAAATTATCAGGAAGACTCTTCCTCATAGGGGAGTAAATAGCCCTTTGGTAGTTGGAAGATGGGGAAATAGTCTTACTAGCAAAATATGGTAAAATTTTTAGATGATACTGAATGATTATTTGAGGCTGGTGATCCTGCTTTATACAATGGCAACTCAGTTCCCTGTTTTTATCCAGCCTTGGTTGGTGGGGGAAGATGGCTTAGCCTATGAGAGGCTTCAGGTTTGCCAGAAATTTCTCCAGGGAGGGAAAGGCATGGAACTGAAACTGTTTCCATGGAGAAAAGGGTTAGTGGGTTAATGGGCTGAAGGCCTTAGAAAGGCTTAGAGAATATTTTCCATGAAAGATACTTGAGAAAATAAAGAGGAAACATCCATCCACTTAACAAAGAGTTATTAAGCACTACTTACTTGCCAGACAATCTTTCAACTGCTGGAGAAATCACCTGTGTGTGTGTTTGCTTCTGTGTGTGTATGGTGGGTGGCGGGGGGAGATTGCAGAAAAAAGAACACATGGTGCTCACAGAGCTTTCCTTCCAGGGAGGAGATACAAGCAACAAACCAAACAACTGAGTAAAATATGCACTGTATTGCATGATGGTTAATGCTATGGAAAAAAGTTAATGGAGAAGTGGGAAAGGAACAAGACAGGGGCAGGAGTGTTTGTGAAATTTTACAAAGGGTACAGAGGGAAAGACTGAGAAGCTGACCTTTGGGTAAAAACATAGCTATGCAAGTATCTTAAAAAAGAGTTATTGGGTCAGTAGAAAGAGTAAAGCAAAGTCCTTGAGGTAGAAATATGTCCATTATGTTTAAGGAATAGCAAAGAGGTTATGTTAGTTGGAAGAGAGTGCGTGAAAGGCAGACAGTAGCAGGTGAAATCCAAGGACCAATGGGAGAGGGATGTCAAAGACTGTGCAGGCCCTTACCCATACAATGTACTTGTGAATCCCAGCATCTTATTAAAACGTGGATTCTGGCTTAGCAGGTCTTGGCTAGAACCTAAAGTTCTGAATTTCACAAGCTCTCAGGTGATAGACCACTCTTTGAGTAGAGAGCTTGTAAAGCATAAAAAGGACTTTGATATGGAATAGAAAACCAAGAGTTTGAAGCAGAGGTTAGGCCTGACATGACTATACTTTCTAAAGATTGTTCCATATTCTTAACGATAGATTTAAGGGATTACAAAATTGTTGAAATTATTTGAATGAGAGTTGTTGATGATTTAGGCCAGAAGAGTGAGTAGCAGGGAAGTTGAAAAAGTGTTGACTCTAGATATATTGTTTTGAAACTAAAAAATGACAAAATTTGCTAAAAGAATAGAATTGAGTAATGAAAAAATGAATATGAATGAGAGAATTGGTATTGTAGAAGGGAATAGAAATGTCAATGTAGGTATTTTTTTAATTTTTGCTTTTTTATTACCTATTTTTAATGAATACACACATAGAGAGAATTGTATAATGTACCCATAAACACTTCATACCTAGGCTTGCTATTTATCAACATTTTGAAAAGTATGTTAAAAGGACATATTTTCAAGGGAAGAAAAACCATGACAATGTTTATGCTCTAGTGAGAAAGATTGGGCAAAAGAAGAAAAATATGATGATTGGGCAGAGATAGGGATAATTACTACAGGGATGTTCTTGAGTAGATCAGAAAGGATGGAGCTTTGTGAGCAAAAGAAGTTAGCTATTGCTTGGGCATCAATACCAAAAAAATATTTTATGGGCACAATTCAGATGGGCATTGGATGTGGAAGTTTTTACCTGTGTGCCTTTATTTTATAAATGAAATGGAGATAAAAGGTCAGTAGCTATGAATGAGAAGAGTGAAGGTGATGGAAGTTTGGGGAGAATGTATACACAGTTCTCTAGGAAAATGAGTGAATACATAGGCTTGGGAAATATGGGATGATTGCCCATAGCATTTAGAGCCCCTTAATCCTGAATTTAAAGCTAGACCAGTTAGCACGACAGTGTTTATCTGGACACATTCAGCTCTGGTTAATGCTGGCTCAGAGTTTCTGAACAGGTGGGTTAACTAGAAATGTGGTTCAAACACACAAGTACAAGGAGGAAAGGAGGTGGGATATTGGTCTAAGCAAAGTAAACAAAGCAGAGATTATGGTGATGAATGACAAATCTCAGTTGTGTGAAGGAAAAGATAAGGGTCAAATGGAGGGAGTTATTGGGAGATGGGAGTTTTTGCAATACCTTAATTATGTGAAGCATTTCTGTGACTCAAAATTTACTGGATTTGAAAAGACTAAGAATTTATAACAATTTTCAAAGTTGTTTGTGATTTGTATTTTAAGGCAAGAGACTCATCGCTTTTTTGTGTCTCTTGTATTTTCTTTTGTTGTTCCTGCCTTTAGTAAATAAGAGAAAAAGTCACAACAACTCAAACATTAGGGGAATTTTTTTTAATAGTTCAATATTGTAAATTCTAAAGAAAAGATATTGCCTCACATCATAAACTCTGCATACTCAAACTTATCTGTTGAGTTTTTGAGATTCCCTCTGGTAAACTGACATCACTCATGCAAATGGAAAAAAAAAAGATATTTCTACTTCACAGATGCTCTGGGGCTAAGGGAAGAGCACTCCTCAGCTTTCTTGATTTTAAAAAAAAGTTCTTTACAGCTTGCTGTGGTTAAGAACAGAAGTTCTGGAGTCAGTCTGCTTGAGCCCATACCCTGGCTTAGCCACCAAGGTGGAGTTTATTACCTTAAGTAACATACTTAATGAATTTCATCTCTTCTATATTAAATATGGTTAAGTATATGGAGGTCATAGTACATAGGCTAATTATATGCAATTATATTCAGTGAGATAATCTAAATGAACCACAGACTACAATGCCTACACTATAGTATGAAATCAATACCTGTGGTTTTGTTTTTCTTTTTTGGATTTATTGCTCCTTAAACTCCACAATTTCCTAACAGTGGCATCAGGATTTTCATAATTTAAAACATAACATTGAGAGGTTTGGCAAGGAATATACAATTTACTTTTATCTGTCACTTGTTAATTTAATTAAATATCTCCATGAGGAAGTATGTAGATATTTATATGTAATAGGTATATAAATATATACATATACATATGAAGAATGTATACAAATATATTTCACATATATTTTGAATCTATAAGAGAGCTGCCATCTGACTGCATAGTATTATTCTGTTCCCTATTTAATATGCAAGTTAAAAACATAAAATGTAAATTTAATTAGAGGCAGTTTTTACTGATTTTTTATCTTTTTGACAAAGACATCACACACAAAACTTATCTGAGGAAAATAACTGTAGATCATATTTAAAGTTTTTGTTAAAGCCAATATAAAATGTCAGTAATTAAGTTATAAATAAAACTTTATTATTTTACATTTTAAAAGAAATTGACACATCATAAATCAAGGAATTTATTGCTCTAGGTACAGAGTCTCCTTCCTGAAGGTTACTCAGCCATCCAAATGATGTGATGAATTCATGCCAAATTGAAATAGTTGTAGTTTTAGAATATAGCGAGAGGCTTCTATCTTACCTAACCACCCTGAAACTTGTAATGCTTTTGACCATTCTCTTTCTATTGAAATTCTTTCCTCCCTGGATAACTTTGACTTTCTCTCTCCTAGCCTTCTGTCCACTTTTTGGCCATTTATGTTCAGTTCATTTTTCACATTCTTGTTTTACATATCCATGAAGTGCTGAAGTCTCTCAAGGTTCTTTTTTTTTTTTTTGGTCAGTTGTTTTAATGCACTTGGAGATTTCATTCATTTCTATGATCTAAAATGATTTAAACTACCACTGATTTATGCTCAGGATGCATAAATACACCAACAGATTTCAAACCTAGCTATCTAATTTTTACAGCTACTCACCTGTCTCACAGAAAGAAACTTGTTTTCCAAATCCTTTCCCTTTCCCTATGGGGGAATCTAGGTAGGCTAAATTCTCCAGTCTCCTGCAGAGTCATGAATGACCATGTGATAAACTTCCAACCAATGGAATATATGTTGATATAATACCTCTTTTATGTCTGACCCATAAAAAATTATTACCTATATCTTCCCATTCATTGCTCATCCATGAGCTCTGTGGAGATGATTCTAAGGATCTAGAGGGAGATAGATAAGTGGTTAGAAAGAGCTTTGGTGCTTGAATGGCTGCAGTGAACCTAGACCCTGCCTGCATATCCACCATTAGGTTAAGCTACTGAAATGGATGTTTATTAAAGCATTAGCCCACCCTGACTAAAACATATCTCCAACTAATCATGTCTGATGCTGAACTTACAGCTTATTCTTTGAAACTGTCTTCTCTTCATACTTTTTCTCTTATTCTGGTTCGGAAGCATGGAATAGAGACATATTGTCCCTACCTGAATATTTACCTTCATAAGTCATTATTCACTCCTCTCTCCCCATACCGATATCTTACTATTTTGCCAGTGTTACTCAGAGGGCCCTATGACCTCCCATCCCCAAACTCTGATCACACAGGATATGTGTGATCACATGTTTGTAATTTCTCATGTTTGTAATTCTGCCAACTATACACCAACCCCTCAACATACCTGGCCAAATCTTATTCAGTATCAAGATTTGGCTAATATGTCATCATCTACAAGAATGAGAGGATGACCAGTTGGGTGATATGTCTCTCTTCTTTGATTCCATATCATCTTGTGCTTACTTCTATCATGGTAATTGTCTTATATATGCTTTCTTTGTCTAGATTGAATTTTTAATATAAAAATATTACTTTTTACCTTTTAAACTTAGCAGAAGGGAGGGGGAGAGAAGAAAAGAAAGAAAGAAAGAAAGAAAGAAAGAAAGAAAGAAAGAAAGAAAGAAAGAAAGAAAGAAAGACCAGCCTGGATCAGGCTCATAACATATACTCAGTAAGAGTATGCTAAAAAAAAATGTATGTGCTGAAAGTTGCAGTCACAGATATGTCAGCATAGTTCAACAAACATGTATTAGCCAAATGTATAGTACTAGTTGCTTTGGATACTAAAAATGGATAACATGTTCCTTGACCTACAATTTACATTTAATAGGCTAATATAAAAAACATTTTTATAAAACTATTATTTTAATTACCATTATATCAAAAGATTAGAAGTTGTACCTGCAGAATTACATACCTTTAATAGCACTAGCTCTAGTGCTCGCTAAAAGTGATGGATTTTTCTAACATTAAATCAATTTAGCACTAGTCTTACTGAATCTAATTTCAATGTGTCTTTAATTCTATCCCATTTTCACTGTTTCCCTTGTTAATGCTTTTGCTCATACTGTCTTTATTTTTTATTTACATTGTTTCCCAATATTTCTGGGCTAGACTTTCCTTATTACATCATCCGATTGACTTCTTACCTAAGCAACTGCATCTGCCTTCTCCATTTGTACCACAAACTCAACGTGGCTCTCAACTCATCATTCCCCTTTCCTCATTTCCCTATATCTGCTCTTCCTTCTCATTAAATCTCCAATTTTGGTGAATATAGTATTATCAATTATTGCTGATCTTTCTAGCCTGAAACATGGGAGTCTTTGTCAATCTGTTCCCTAAATGGCTCTCAAATTTGCTTTTGTTCTCTATCTTCTCCTTCATTATTTAAGTATATTTCCTGCCTGAACTAATGCAATAATTCAAGCATAATTACCTATGCAGTTCATGTCCCTACATCAATACTCAATCTACATGTTCTTTGAGTGATCTTTGTAATATTCAAGTCTGACTGTACTCCCTCAGCATAAATTCTTTCCTCGTAAGATAAAGTCCCAGTTCCTTAGCTCTGCATCATTTAGATCTCTAGCAGCTTTTTTTTTTTTTAATTCCTCACCCAAGGACATTTTTTTTTTTCATTGCAAAGGGAAAGGGAAACACTGATGTGAGAGAGAAACATCTGTTGGTGGCCTCTCGTATGTGCTCGGACTTAGTATCCAACTGGCAACCTAGGTATGTGCCCTGACCAGGAATCAAATCTGCAACCTATTGGTTACAGGAAAGCCAATCAACTGAACTAACTGTCCAGGGCTCAATCTTCAGCATCTTATGCTATCCTCTCACTTTCCTATGTATTTTGTGTCAACAATTGGTGGCTAACTATGAAATGTACTCTTGTGCTTGAATAAGCTCTTGTGATTATAGAATCCTCCCACTTCTTTTTTCTAACTCTAACTTGTCTTTCTAGAAGCTGAAAATATACAAAATCTCCAACAGAATAGAAGGTGATACAAAATATGTGCCCTTTTATTTGTTCCCTAAGCCTCTCCTATATAGAAATGTTACCAATATCAGGGCAATTTTAATTATCATGAATTTCATAAATTTTATTGGAAATATCACCAAGTTTGCATGTTCAGTTTTCCAAAGTAATGTTTGCAATTTCATTATGAATCTTGATCTGTCCTAAAGTTATGCAGTTGCCTTCTGCATTGCAACTAGCTGGAAAGTTTCTTCTTCTGATTCTAAGCCTCTCCTCTCTGTTACTGGACCCCCTGGAAAAAACAGTGTCCAAATGTCAGATAAATAAAAAGTTTCCTCTCCTGCTATCCCATTTGGCACAATGAATAA
Organism: Anoura caudifer; assembly: GCA_004027475.1. Classification (NCBI taxonomy): domain Eukaryota; kingdom Metazoa; phylum Chordata; class Mammalia; order Chiroptera; family Phyllostomidae; genus Anoura; species Anoura caudifer. The sequence continues at coordinate 300,899 of PVKU01000604.1, forward strand.
CTCTTAGGAAGGCTCCTCAAGGAAGCCACAGTGTTCTAAGGACTGGAAATGTTCTGTTCTCTCTTAGAACAGAATCCATGTTTTGAGGAGTCAAATGGTCCTCACCAGCTAAGACACCATCCTCAAGTCAGGGCTGTTTCTCCAGAGAACCCTTTCTGTCGGTCAAGGCCCATTCCCACTTCACCTTACACCTTGCCTGTGGTGCTTTGTGCCACCCTGAGTTGCTAATGTCTGATATACTTCTAATCAGGGTACTCTGCCCCCTTCCCTTCTTCTTTTATTTGTAGGGAGTTGTAGAGGACTACAGAAAAGATGGTTATTCTTTTTCTGCCTTCAGGAGAGTTTTGTAAGCTGTCATGTATGGCCCACATATCCCTGAGATTTTTTCAGGAATTTTTCCAGCTGAGAAGACAGTTGGTTTAGAGAAGAGGAAATCTCAACAATTTCATTAATTTCCTTTCTTTTTCCTTGTCAGAGCAGTGGGATGGCATTTGGTTTCATTTTCTTCCAGTCAATAGTTGACAAATATTTCTTGGATAATTACTACATGTGTGGAGCAAATGCAGGCTCTGAAAATAAAACAGTAGGCAAAAGAGACCGAGTCTTTATTTTCATAATTTTTAGAGTCTCAAAGCAGGGAGAAGAGCAAATCAGTTTAATCATCTCTCCTGACCTCTGAACAGTCCTAGATCCTAGTTCTGTTAAAGGAGACCAGGAAGAAATGCAGGAAACATGTGTTTTTTTCATGTACTTATGGTGCCTTTGTCTGTAGGTGTGTTTCTCACATCAGAATATTTGTCCAGACACCACTAAAATAATTCTAGGTCACTTCTATGTTCTGCAATTATATGCAAATCATATTGAAAATGTTAGGTCATGGTCTGACTTCCCTATTCTAATCCATTCCTGTCAGTGAGGAAGTTTTATGAAATGTATGAAAATATATATAGTGACATAAATATACAAAGCTAATTATCTGCAGTAAGGAAATGCAAGTTAATTTAACAAGCATATCATTTTCTTAGTAGGAGATTTTGGCTAATACAAAATTTTATGAGGTATAAGTATTGGAAATAAATCAATAAATCCCTAAACCATGTGGTATAAATTTTATGTTAACTTTAAATATGAAAAAGAAGTCTGTGATATATATATATATGTGTGTGTGTGTGTGTGTGTGTATCCATGAGGGTCTTGGATTTGTCTATTGGTGACCATTAATGCTTCATTGAAATACAATTGAAAATTAATATATCTGGCAATAAAAAATATAACATTTAAGAAAGTTCACCCCAGATGTTTTTAAAGACTTGCCAAGTCTCTTGAATTCAGAATGTGGGATAAATGGTCACATGGTGAATTGTTCTCACTTACCAATGCTTTCTGCTGCTTCACTGAGTTTTGATCTCCAGATGAATTCAGTTTCATTCAAGGTGTGTGGCAAATAAAAGATTCTCAAATGTTTTCACAAAGGCCCAAAATCTTAATATAACAATGACACAAAGTTATGTAAGTTCTATAGGCCTAAACCCAATCAAAGCCTTACTAAATTTCTAGTTCCTTCGCTGAGAAATTTTGGTTTATATTGAAGAGAAAATAATTTTTCTGAGAGTTAAATATGCTCAAAAACCTATTTTACTATTTTTATTTATTCAGTTATTCATTAACATAATATTCAATAATGCTATTAATTCAGTTATTCATTTATTTAGTCATTAATTGAGGTGTATCAGTGTGCTCAGACTACCATAACAAAACACCACAAACTGGTCAGCTTAAACACCAGACATTAATTTTTCACAGTTCTGGAGAGTAGAAGTCTCAGATTGAGTTTCTGACAGGTTTGGCTTCTGGTGCAAGCTCTGTGCCTGGCTTACATATGGCCTCCTTCTCGCTGAAACCTCACAGGGCCTTTCCTCTGTGGAGTGTGATAAGAATGAATATTCTTGTGTCTTCTCCTCTTCTTCTAAGTACATCACTTCTATGGGATCAGAGTCACAACCTTGCAACCTCATTTAACCTTTATTACCTCTTTACAGACTGTATCTACCAGTGCAGCCACATTAGGGTCTCTAGGGAGATACAATTCAGCCCATAACCCTAGGATACTCATTTTTCACCATTTTAAAGTAAAATAAATGTTACTTTTCACATTTTTGATAGAACATAAGCTTTTCAATCCCTCTCATTGCAAAAGATTATTAAAAGCTAATTATTATACCTGCTGAGTGGAAAAAGAATTATCGGTCCTGAATAAGCATAATTTTGATCCCAGTGACAAACATGGGGATCACTTACAGAAGGTTCAAAGCCAAATGATCAATATTGTGGCTATGAATCCAAAAAACATATTCTTTCATGTGGCCTAGGAAATCAAATTACTCTTTATTATCAATCTTAAATTTAGATGTTGTTTACACTGGTTCCTTCATACCTGACACCAACAAATAAGGTTACTTCATAGAAAGCATAAGTTTTATCATGGAAATGACAATATTTAAGGCAGTTACTTATGAGGGTCATTGGTTAAACACGAATGATTCATTGCTCTTGGCCACAGCTGATTGGATGAAGATTATAATCTACTCAAGAACAGAAAACTGGAGTGTTATTTGGGTTAGTCACAGCCCATGAGGGGACCACTAACTAATTCTCAAATATATATATATATATATATATATATATATATATATATCATAAATTAGACCAATTCTTTCTCTTAGAAAGTTGAGCTGGGCTTTCTGAACAAGTCTGCCAGCTAGTAGGGGCACCAGAAGATGAAGACACAGGAGAAGCAGTGACTGGGTGTGTAGGTGGTGGGTGGGAGGGGGGAGAATAGAACTCTGCCAATACAAAGCCCTGAAGCAGGGTATCAGGAATGTCTCCTGTAAAAGTGTTCAATAAAGAATTTAACCCTGCACAAAGAGAGGTCAACCCTTGCCTTCCATCCTGCAAGGTAATCTCTAAACCTTTGGAGCTTCATAAAAGTATCCTTGGAAAAGTTTACCTGGAAGCCTTGGGCCATCCCAGACAGTCTAACAGTGTGGTTTACGGTGGTGAGCCTTAGGTCACATGGTATCAGCTAGACTTCCAGAGCAGGTAGAGGCTGAGGTTGGTCAGCCCTGTTTACATGATGAGTCCCCCCAAAAAACTCTGGACTCAAGTCTCAGGTGAACTTCCCTGGTTAGCAGTGCTCCATATGTATTGTCACACTTTGTTTCTGGTAGAGTCAATGCATAACTCCAGAGGGAAAGGACACCTGGAAGCTTCGTGTTTGGAACTTTCCTAACACAGCCATCAGGCATCTTGGACAAGGTCTGGTTATATGTAGTTTTTGCTCTTCCTGTGAAACCAGGCTGAGTAGATGTTTCCAGGTACCTGTGAGGCCCAGCCATGTGGATGCCTCTCTTCTGTGTTTCCAGGGAAAATTCTACATTCTAGAAACTCTCCTTCTAGACCATAATTAAGGGAGTACGTAAGAGCATAACATACGCAGCGCTATAGTCAAAGAAACAGTGTTTAGTTCAATTTTTTTTAGATTAATTCACTCTTGCAAATATGCTGTAGTGAAATTAAGTATTTGTAGGAGAGATCTGTTGTGGTCTATGATCACTGCTAAGAAAATATGAGATGAGGACAAGAAACCCAATAGCAATAGTTGTAAGACAACAACAACAAAATATTTTGTGGAGAAATTTTGCACTTTGTAGTTAGAGGAAGGTTAGCTGGTAAATTTTATGAGAGGAAAATGGTTTGGGGGATATCCTGGTGTTTATTCTGTTGTTTTTGTGGTGTTTACCAATGCTTTGGGCATTACCAAGGAAATAAATTACTAACATGATAAATATATTCTGAGTTATTTGGTGTTGTTGGCTTAATACAACTCCACTCTGAGATAACATTTAAATTTTTGCAAGATATTTTATAATGTGAATCGACAAACCAAAGCCTTTAGGTAGAACTTCAGATAGATCAGTAGTGGGGGTCTTTGGCTGCAGTGGTTTTAGGAAAGCACTAGGAGACTTGTGCTCTAATCTGCCACTGGTGAACTGTGCTTCGAACAATGATTTCATCTCCTGCATTCTTACCTGTAAAAGGAAAACATTGGTCCTATGTTCTTATACACAGGGGGACCCTGCAAATGACTAACAACACTGTCTACGTAGGGTAACTACATATATGGGTATGCAGGAGACAGTGACAAATTATCCTTATTGGCCCAGCATCATTATTAATTTTAATTATTAACTGTTCCCCCTTCACATTCAAAATCAGACCAGTTGGGATTATATCCAAGAATATTTTGTGCCAAATATCTAGTTAATAGGAAACTCATTACTGTTGTCTTGTAACCCCCTAGCAAGGATCACCATTAAGACTTACCTGCTCAAGGTTGTATAGCTGAACCTCACCCCAGATTAAAAGCAAAACTCTCCAGTGCTTAATGTAGACAATATCTTTTTCAAATTGTTACAATGACTGAGCCATTTTACCAAAAAGGTTTTAATATAAAAACTCTATGTCAAAAATAGAGATTATTTTTAGAAAACCAATATTATATTTTTTGTCCACCCTTTATTTTTTCCAACCCCTGTCCTTCACCCCTGACAGTACATCAAAGAGGAGCAAACATCATCTAACTCTCACTATCTAGGTTTACATTTTCATCAATTCATCTAAATGTTCACTTTCTGAAAATTCCCTCCATTCAGAAGACACCAGTAAACATATTCATGCTTCAAACAAATCTGCTTTTGTTAATCATCAGAAGACATTTTCTTTAATAAGTGAAGCTCATCAAGCCCTGAAGCTGTGTCGTTTATTTTATAGCAAGCCCAAAGACAATTTATTTTTAAATACTAAAATTAGATTAGTGTTCTCTTTACTGAAGCATCTGTAGAAAAATGAGTGTGTTTCTTTGAATGAATGAGCAGTCACATTTATTTTTATTAAATCTGAACCCATCCTCTGAGATAGCTGAATTTAATTTTATGTTCTAATACAAGATGTAATATTCTAACTTTTTCCAGATAAAGCTATGGTCCCTTCTAAAAGGAGGTTGGACTAAATTGAATCTTCTGATTCCAATTTCATGAACTGAATTAAAATCTCTCTTGGGTGCAGGACTGTGTTTGTGTTGAAGAATGACTACATTAAGGTATGTATTTGCATACATAAACAAATATATTCGGATGGTTATCTATGACCTGTCATTGATGTAGAGAATATCATAGAATAACATTACAACTTTATTATGACTCTGTAGGTCTTTACCAAAAAGTTTTGAAAGTACTGTTTATAAATCAAAAGTGTTCCAAAATAGAAACATTTTTAAAGTTTCAGAGACTGGTTTATCAACATCGCATCCATAACATGGTTGCTTAGAACTGTCTAGACAGCAATTAAATCATCTAGGGAATACGTCATCACCCCTTGACCAGCCACCTTCCCTTTTTGCATTAGTATACCCAATAAGGAAAGTATTTTCCTTTCTCTGTGCCCTTTTAACCTTAGTCATCAAAAGCAATTTAGTGTTGGTGTTATACTTTTAACTATAACAACAAAACCACAAACTTTGTAGCTGAAAACAACAATGTATTATTAACCTTTCACAGTCTGTGGGTTGATGGGGTTCAGCTGGGTAGTCACACTTGGTGCTTCTCAAGCAGTTACAGAAAAAATGGTGGCTAGGCCTGGAGTTATTCAAAGTCTCAACTAGGCTAGACATCCACGTGGACTTAATGACACACAATTGACTTTTCAGATGAGATGGTTCAAACACAATAGGAAACTGGCCGTTTCTCTTTGTCTCTCTCCCGCTCTCACTCCCTTTCCCTTTCTCTTATCCTCCCTCCTTTTCTAGATGACATTCACATGACTACTTTGGGCTTCTTTCACAGCCTGTTCTTCTCAGAGTGACTGAATTTTTACATGGGAACTAGCTTCTGCCCAGAGCAAGTATTCCAAAAGCCCAGTGCATAAGCTCCTTAGCTTTTATTACTTGACTTTAAGTCATGGAGGGTGACTTCTGTTGCTCTCTATTTGCTATACAGGAGCAGTTCAGACTTAGTGCCAGAGGGGATTACTGTGATAACATAAGTACCAGAAGGCGTGTACCATGGAGACTGTACGAGGAAGCAACATGGGGAAACATGTTTGTAGACAAACCACCACTAAAAAAAAAAAGATTTTAAAATAAATTTAGTAATAATAAAGAATAACTGTCAACAAGTTCTCAAGCTTGTACATTTGGCAAAAAGTTTCTTTTAGAATCTTACTAAGTATATATTTAATTTTAGCCATTTTGCTATTTATTTTTAGTTTTTCTTTTTTTCTTTTTTGAGTATAGTATTGTAATTATTGTCTGCTACATGTTTTTGTAAAATATATTTTAATTTTAACAACAATCATTAAACAGACATTTATGGCCTGGCCTAAGGCTGTAACAGAGCCTCTGACAGAATTATTAGTCAAATTTTGGAACATAATTTATTTGAGTCATTAAGAATTCTAGTAGTCAAATACTCAAGTGGTAATGCAGCTTGTTGCAAAAATAATAATGCTAATAATTTTTGAGAAAAATATCTTTATGATTATATTAAGAGCTAAGAAAGAAATACATTAATTTCTCAGTGATAACAGTAGGTTTCAGTATTTAACTCTAATTTTGAGCTATAATTGTTAATATCCATGAAAAGAAAATAGAGGTTAAATTATTTTCATACCATATTTTGGATAATAGAATACCTAATTTCTATTTACTACATAATTTCATATTCAATCTCTACCTCTTTTCATATTTATAAGCATAGAGACCTTAGGAAATATATTTTTGTTATAATAAACTTAGTGGAAAAAAATGGATTCTACTGAATGAAAGTTATTATTTGCAGAAAAAGGTGAAAGCCTTAGAAAACTACACAAATTATCCAGTAATGTTTTTCAAAGAGGCTTTGTATTTTTCTCTTCTGAAACATTTCTTCCTATTTAAACTGATATATTTAAAATGCATCCAATCAACACATTATTGTAACTTCCTCCCAAAGCTAGTCGAGTTGCGAATACTGAAAAATGCCATTTAAATAAAAGGTTAGAGAAACTTCTAAAGCAATCTAAAAGCAATACAAAATGTTAGAATCTGTATTTTCCCACAACTAAATTGATCACAAAACTGTTCTGATCAAGATATGTTGATTTAAAATGCATGTTATATGCAAGAGAAAGTTTAATTAAGGTATTCTTTGGAATTCAGGAATGGAAAATTTATTGAAAACCTCTTAGACATGGGCCATCAATTTAAAAATAGACCATGTCTCCCTGGCTATGTAGTTCAGTGGGTTGAGTGTGGACTGCAAACCAAAGTCGCCAGTTTGATTCCCAGTCCGGGCACATGCCTGGGTTGTGGGCCAGATCCCCAGTGTGGGCAATGTGAGAGGCAACCACACATTGATGTTTCTCTTCCACTTTTTATCCTTCTCTTCCCCTCTCTCTAAAAATACATAAATAAAATCTTTAAAAAATAGACTATGTAGCGAAATTCTAGACACAAGGGGAAATAAAAAAACACGAGAAATTAAGTAGAAAAAAAAAACCCTTAAAATACTAAAAAAATCAAAAGAAGGAAAAATACACAATAAAAATTCAAAAGGAAGAAAACATAGAGACAGCAGCCATAGGGAGTGCTTTGATCATTGGGTGAGGTAGAAATATTTTCTTTTTTTTTTTATTTTATTTTAATTGTTGTTCTTATACAGTTTTCTGTCTTCTACAATAAAAATATTTTTTAAGAATTTTAAATAAAAGAAATGAAAAGAAAATTCTTACAGTTCAACATAGTAAATTCAAAAAAATGATACAGATAAATGAAATCACAATTACTTTAACCTTAAAGTAAATCACAGTGTTTTAGATTAGATCTATCAAGCAAGACTGAAATTTATTTCTTTGTTTTATATTCTGTTCTTCCACAACTGCACTTGAGTATCAACAACTATGTCTGGTGTCAACAATATGTTGTTTGCTTGTTTTGGGAGTTGATTTGTATTGACTGATGACCTTAATGATTTTGTTTTTCTCTAAAAAAAATCCAATCTATTTGTGGAATATTTTTTACATCTATATTGCAGCCCAGATTTATAAGACACTGTGGTAGGAATGGGTAGCATGGAGATGATGATGGTAGTGATGGTGGAGGAGGGTTATAAAGTGATTAGATATGAAGTAAACAAAACAAAATTGAAGTAACAATTCTTACGGCAAATGGGTTAGAATTATTTTCTTGTTTAAATAAAAAGAATATGGTATGTTCAGTGTTATGCTACATAATTCAGAAAGGATGGGTGCCCTTTATTCTGGTTCAAGTGGAGAAGCTTATGTTGGAAGCCGTATTTTCCAGATAGTAAATACTGAAAAGCATAGTTTTTATCTCAGTCCACAGTGGCTTTGAGCTATTTGTGATTCAGTCAATTCTTTTGTTGAAGAGACTGACCCACCTCTGCTGGCAGACTGGTGCTGTTTTCTCAGTCCACATTCCACAGCTCTGCCTCAGGGCCTCCTTGACATGCATCTTTCTCCAATTGTTCCACTACAGCTCAGGATACAAAAGCTGCCCAAGGCTCCTGATCTTATCCTTTCTCTTCTCAACCCCTCACTGTGGGATGTTTCTACTATTGTGAGCACTGATTTAGGTTAGTGGGTTGTCATTTTCAGTTTTCTTGGCTGTGATCTTGTCTTGCTCATGGGTAATTCTGAGTAAACTACTAAGGAAATTATGTCCATTCTGATATTCTCCTTATCTTTCCAAGAAGGTTGAGAATCCCTGCAGGAAAATATGCAATAACTATTTTTGGGGAAAGAAAATTTTTTTTCTTATACTTTTCTCCTGACTGAGTATTGCCTCTGTCCAATTAATTATGCTTCAAGAAAATACTGATAGCTATATAATAATCTAGCTTCTTTCATTAGATTATAAAATAATTCTCCAATTAACTTAGCTCCTGGATGATATGATGCCTTGCAAACAGTAAATACTAAATAAATGTTGAATAATCTTTGCAAAAAAAGTCAAATAATTATTTTGGAGAAAGAAAACAAATTTTTTTCCTTTTAGTTATTTCTTAGCTGGAGACAACTGAATATTGTCTCTTTCCAATTAATTATTCTTCAATGATACTGATAATTATAAACTAATAATCTAATCTATTTCATTAGATTATAAAATCATTGTATAAGTAACTTAGCTGCCAGCTGATACAATACTTTGCAAATAGTACTAAATAAATATTGGATAAAGAATTACCTTTTATCTTTAAATAATGCAATCTTATACATTCTTTTGGAAAATACCCATTGATGTGACCAACACAGAGGTGAAAATGTATGGTTGCTGCTATTATGGGGCTTGCAATATGAGGGTGAAATCATTACAGTTTTCATTTGAATTTTTGTATTACTACCATTTTTGCTTACATATTTTTCTGCCTTGTTTCTTTTGTAAATTAACTACTCATAAATTTTACTGATTTTTCTATTGACATTTTTTGTATGCTTTCCTAAATATCTATTGAGGGTTCTTTATATATTCTTAGCTGTTTGCCATATTTATTGCATATGGACCTGTTATTTTAATACTTGAGTTGTTATACCAGCTAGCAATACAATCCAGGCAAAGTTAATTATGCTAAATCTCAGTTGAGATTAAAATAAAACCTATCTTAAAAGATCGTTGTGATAAATAAATTGGATCATTCATATAAACCTTTAAGTACAGGATCTTAAATAGTAAGCACTCAGTACATAAATACTAGTTTTACTATTAATGTAGTTATGGCTATTTCTTGCTCAGGCCTTTCTCATACAAAGATCAATTTAAAAGTTGTCCATTTTTTGTTTATAAGTTTTACAAACTTTCTCATTAAGTAATATTTTCAGGATGCCACTAGGTCAGAAGAAATACCTACTACTAATATTTTTCAAAAAGGTAAGTATGTTTATTTTTTTTTAAAGTGGCTCCAATCTAGAACCTTTTAACCTATAAATATCCAAAGGCAAAGACTTCTTGGAGAAATCTTTGCTGGCAAATCATGAGAGGGCCATGGTACAGAGAGCCTGACAGGTAAAAGATGCATGGACCTCTTCCTCAGTTATCCACATCCCTTAGACAACAGAGAAGAGAACCACACTATGTCCTTTCCCCCCAGTGAAGGGGCATGGAGTTTACGTTAGAATTCAGAGGCTGAAGAGGACTACCAAACCAAGCAAAGCAGCCTTACAACTACACAGAGGGTTTTTTTGCATGGCATCTGGAAGGGTCAAAGTGTCCAATCTTATAAAGAATTTTCTCTTTTGACAGGGAAGCAGAGGTGAAATATAAGCACTTCTTTGAGAAACTGTGTCCTCTGAAAACCACAAGCATCAGACTGAACTGGATCAAACAGAAATGATGATTAGGAATACCCTCTGTCTACACCAACATACACCTGGTTCAATGAGTGCTCTACCTCTACTCCCCTATTTCTCTGCCACCAACTTTTGAAGAGTTAGATCTGCCAGAGTAAAGGACCCATAGCCTGGCTGAGATCTCTCTTCTGTTGAAGGTACTAAAGTAACAAGAGAGAAAAAGTAAATTCCATTCCCTGCACAGTTCCAAAAACCTTCCCCCTATGCTAGAAGAAAAATTTTTATCAAGTATGAGACAGAATTTAATATGGACTAGACTAAATTTAATATTAGAAACAGCTAAGAAAGGTCTGGAATTTTCCAAATATATATATTCAAAGAATCATAAAGGGAATATCTACATAACATAGTTAAATACAATAATCAAGGAAGTGTGACACTAACTTATGTAACTAAGCAAACAGTTTTTTCATGTTACCGGTATACTTTTTACATGTAATGTATAATTGTATTTTAGCCATGTTTCAGCACCACTGCTCCAACACATATTTCAGAAAATCTTCTATAAATTCTTATTAGTATATATTAAGTTCAACTTTTTCTTTTTCAAAGGTAAGTGTTATTTCCATCTTCTCTTGCAAATAGACAAAAGAAGGCAAAGTATCTGGCATGTGAAATTATATAACCATATAAGAAGGAGGGTGCGGGTTTATGAATACATGAGAAAAGGTCACTAACTGGGTGAAGTAGTTGTGACAATCAGACATGGCACTGTAACATTTTCAAAGCAAGTACAATAGATAGATCCAGAAAGCATTCAAATACAAAAGTCAAAAAGTAACTTATGATCAGGACTGAAATAAATCTTAGAATGCATGCAAAATTCTACTGAGCAAAGTAAATACTCTTTTTTCTTTGTGAACCAACATTTGTCAGTACTCTGAGCTGGTACCCATGTTTAGTACCAAATGCAGTACCACAGAACACCCTTCTGATCCAGAGGCCCCTCTCCACACTTTCCTTCCCGGTGGCAGAGCTACAGCAGAGGAAGGCCAGAGCAGGGCCTGCTCTGCAGGCGAGGGCAGTACTGCCCTTGGGACAGGTCCTAACTGCCATCCAAATGACAGCCATGTTTTATGCAAAGGGAATGCCTGATGCTGCAATACATAACAAGGGTTATGGATTAGGTAACTTTAGGTGTACAGGCACCATGATAAAATATGAAGTCCATAATTTTTTATGAACTTAACTCTTTTATGTGGTAAGGAAGAAATGGAATGGCAGATCATGGAGTCTACCTTCAAGAACCAGCTTTGTGACCTGAGGCTGCTCCCTTGAACTCTGTGCTGTTCAACCTCTGAGTGACTATGGCCTGCGACACTGTTCTGCAAGATAAATTTAAGCAATTTTTGAAGGACAGTAGAATACAGTGGGTGGAGAAGATGTAATATAGTCCTATTTTCTTTTGTTTATGTGTTTATTTAAGTCTATTTTTAATGAAGAATTTTGAAAACCAGGGTATCCCAAAAGTGTTAGTGCAGTTTTATACTTTAATAATTTTGAAAATTTAATACAACAAAATTTACTTTAAAAATAGCATTTGCAAGTATAATTAGATATACTTATTATATTTTGGGAGATTTGAATTTTGGTTACTATATTTTTTTATTTAAAAATTTTCCTTTAGTTAATGTTTGTTGTTTTCCCTTAGAGAGACTAAAACCAAAAGTTAATATTAAAAATTCCACTAAAATTGTAAAAATCAGTAACTACTTATTACATGTAAATAACAGCACTTTCAAGTGAACTTTCATATGTCTTAACATTTAGACGTCTGAACTTACTAAGCTGCACCTGTGCTAAGACAAGGTATTTATAACCTAGGCAGCTTTTTTTATGTTCTACAAATGGAGTCAAACTTTGCAGCCTTTCTTGAAAAACTTCTTCATGTATTTATAACATTTTTCACAGCATTTACAGTACAAGCTCAGTTTTTGTGAATTCTGAAAATGTAGTTTTTATGAGTGGCTTAAACTAAGTCAGGCTGATGGTGAAAGGTTGAAGTTGGTATAGATGGATGTCAGGAGAACAAGCTGCTACCGAGCGTCAACCATGGTCCCTGTGAGACGTAGAGAGGAAGGAGTGAGGCTGGTCAGCACTGAACGCCTGGTGGAGCGGGCCAGGCAAAATCACTAATAAACAAAAGGCAAGAAGGAAATAAAGAGGAACATGACAATCTCCATATCAGAAAAATGTGGTTTTGATGGACATGTACTTTCCTGTAATGTGATTTATATTTTTATTTTTAAAGATTTTATTTATTTATTTTTAGAGAGAGGGGAAAGGAGGGAGGAAGAGAGGGAGAGAAACATCAATGTGTGGTTGCCTCTCACGTGCCACCCACTGGGGACCTAGCCCACAACCCAGGCATGTGACCTGACTGGGAATTGAACCAGAGACCTTTTGGTTCACAGGCCAGCATGCAGTCCACTGAGCCACACCAGCCAGGGCTGATTTATATTTTTAAATAAATACGTCTACATTTATTTTCTCAGGAGAAAAGACAAATTCTTTTTTTCCCTCATAGTGACACTTGAAGTGTCAATTAAATATTTGAAAAAAAATAAAATTGGAACATTTGATACCTTATGGAGATAACACCTCCTCCCCAAATTTTCCATATATATATATATATATACACACATATATGTGATAAATATATATCATACATTGCAATTTTCTAAAAGTGAACTTTTACAGGGTTTAAAGTGTTATATAAATATAATTTAAGTTATATCATATATAATTAACTAAAACAATTTATACAACATCTGAGGCAGAAAGCTAATAGGTTATAAACAATTGCATAGTGTTATCAAGAATCTTATATTAAACTAAACAATTGAATGTCAAAAAAAGATTATTTTTCTTTTCTGAAATATTTTGCCTAAGCCTTTAATGATACATTTACTGGAGGTTTATGCTTTTTTTATTTGAAAAACATTTACGTATTTTTCATTTATAGATAAAACTACATTATTTTAAATCTCAACATGCATAGGGAGGTTTTAGAGACTGTGTTGTGTTCAGAAGATGAGATTACTTTAAATTCTTCTACAGAATCAAAAATATGCTATGCACAAGGCAGCCCAAACTTTTGATAAATGACCATACTAAATACAGTTTGACTGTCACTTCCATGTCCTGTTCTTTACCACACATCTAATAGTAACATTTCCAGGGCAAATTCGCTGACTCAATATACTCAGGGTTTTATTCATTCTTAAGGGGGCAAAATGACATATTCTTGCTTCTGTTTTGATGGGTAGCATTTAAAAATCAACAAGATTTCTAGATATATCCCACCACAATGGACACATTCATCAGTTAGTAAAGTGCTGAAGCAAAGTAAATTATTGAGAAGTAGTTTGTCGTTCTCATTTTTTTAAATGTCAGTCAGAAATATTTATGAAGGATTATTTCATGTCTAGACATTTGCTAGGTACTATGGGGAAAGAAACTTCTGGAACATGAGGCCTTTACTGACTAGGAACTTAGGATCTTTGCAATTAAAGTATTGTCCCACCTATTTTCAGCTAGTCAGCTCTGATGTGTTTACTATGATTGAAACTATTTGAATATAAATGTTATTTGATTCCACCTACAGCAAGAAATGACAGCAAAAAAAAAAAAAAAACTTTAAAAAAATTAGCTTCCAGGCAGAATTGCCTATGAACAAACTGGATAAATTTTAGTTTTGTCTTTTATTCTTAATACAATTCTTAGAGGGAGTGATTTCCAAATAGTTCATGTTTCACAAGTAAAATAGTCTGGCATTTTTCCTTTTCTTTTTTATTTTATATATATTTTTAAATTATATAAAATATATATGCTTATGTTTTAGACATTTTAATTTTTTTAAGATTTTATTTATTTTTTTAGAGATGGGAAAGGAAGGAGAAAGAGAGGGAGAGAAAAATCAATGTATGGTTGCCTCTCATGTGGCCCCACTGGGGACCTGGCCCTCAGTCCAGGCATGTGCTCTGACTGGGAATCGAACTGGCAGCCCTTTGGTTCACAGGCCCATGCTCAATCCACTGAGCTACACCAGCCAGGGCTATAAATATTTTTTAAAAGATTACCAAGAGAAAATTATCTAGAGATCACTATTTTAAAATATTGACAAATAACTAGTTACACTAATTTCCTAGGGCTGTCATAACAGATTACCAGAGATTGGGTGGTTTATACCATAGAAATTTATTTTCTCACAATTGTGGAGGCTAGAAATCTAAGATCAAAGTGTTGTGTAGTTGGTTTTTTCGAGGTTCTCTTTTCAGCATACAGAAAGCCCTCTTCTCTCTGTGTCTTCACATGATCTCCCCTTAGTGCTTGTGTGAGTCTAATCTCCTTTTCTTATAAAGAACACCAGTCTAACCACAATGCTGTACACTTGAAACTAATACAAAATAATATTGAATGTGACCTGTAATTGAAAAATGCTTTAAAAAATTTGCATCACAAAACAGAAACAGAAAAAAAGAAGAACACCAGTCATATTGGAATAGGACCCACTCAAATGACGTCATTTAACCTTAATTACCTCCTTAAAGGCCGTATCTCCAAATATGGTTGCATTCACAGATATTGGGGGTTGCAACATATGAATATGTTGCAATATATGAATATGGCAGGACTTCAACATATAAATATGGCAGAACACAATTTAGCCTATAAAATTATCTGTATAAGCCAATTGTTAATAGACATAGAAGTAAATATATACACATATATCCTCCTCTCAATATATGATTTTTATATAACTAGAAATGCTCAATGAAATATTTTCTTAATGGCTAAATATTAGACAATTATTAAGTTTAACATAATATATTTAACTAGTTTCCCACTATTAATCATTGGAGTTATTTTTTTATTATTTTTAAAGATTTTATTTATTTATTTTTTGAAAGACAGGAAGGGAAGGAGAAAGAGAGGGAAACAGTAATGTGTGGTTGCCTCTTTCACACCCCCCACTGGGGACCTGGCCTGCAAGCAGGGCATGTGCCCTGACTGGGAATTGAACAGTGACCCTTTGGTTCATGGGCTGGCACTCAATCCACTGAGCCATACCAGTCAGAGCCTCATTTGAGATATTTTTAGAACTTTTTAATTTAAATACTGCTTATCCACATTATTACATATATACCTAGACACAATTTCCTATTTTTTCTTTGTTTTTATTGTTCACATTATTACAGATGTCCCCATTTCCCTCCCATGCCCACCTTCCCCCCACCTTCACCTCTTCTTCCCTCTGACCATCACCACACTGTTGTGTCTGTCTATGGGTTATGCATATATGTTCTTGATTCTCTTGGTTAAAGAGTATCTTCCCTTTCAGTCTTAGAGTTTTATACTACAAAATTAGCACCCACTTTCACTCCAACAAGTGTGAAATAAACAATGCCTATTTACCCCAGCCATGAAAACTTGGCCATCATTCCCTTCTTGATAAACAAAGGACAACTTATGTATTTACATTTGTGTTTATTAGATTAATTTGACCCTGGTAAATTTGAACACTGTGTGTTCTTTATTCTCATCTATATTCTCCTCTTGTGAATACAGGCCCATCTGAACCCCAGCCATCACTGAATACAATTAACACTCATTTTCTTCAGTGAACCACTGAGCAGACTATAAGTCATTTCAGTTACTACCAGGAAAGCTTTTGTAAAGTTTAATAACCCAAGTCACTTTTGTTGCAACAGGTGCCCTCTTTGTGACAACTGTAAATTCTGCCTCACTTAAGACCTTGCACCCTGAGCAGACACAGTGCCCTGACAGAAATCCCACCAGGGCTGTGTTTTAGTGAGTGTTGTGTGCACCCATATTTTCCAAATATTAATGGCAGCTATTATTTGTAGACAGCAGGCTTTCCCTGTGGTTCTCTGTATCTAGACATTTGAACTATTTCAACTCTAATGCTTTTATGCACCATTGGTTACCTACTATGTGGCAGTGTTTGACATTACATGGTTCCAGGTTAATGTGGCAAATAAAGCAAAGTTTTAAATGCTTTATTGTCAGTTCCCCTTTTCCTCCCTACTTATTTCCCTGCAACCCTCCATGTATATTGTAAACGGAGATTTGTTCCTTGGGAGATGTGGGGGGAAAATGGCCTAAAAATGATATCGGAGATACTTGGTAAGTCTCTCAGTGGTGGTTTCCCGGAAATAAAAGAAAAACAATAGATTTCCTTAGAGATTCTGACACCTCAGTTCACGGGCTGTTCTTGGTTTGTTTCTATTCCATACTGAATTTATCTAGGTGTTCTATATGATCAGTTTAAGTGTTCCAGACTGCTGACTCCATATGCCTTGTGAGAGTCTTTTTTTCCCAAACTATTTTTCATAGATTCCAAATGAAATGAATTATACAGCACATTAAACAAAGTACAAAATTGGGAAAAAAAAAAAAACAGAAAATAGAGAATGAGTGCAAAATGATTATTTCTTGGCTTTTGAAAAATTTAACTTTACTTACCAAACTATCCAATTACCTTTTCAAAATCACCAGTACCCTCATTACCATCACCATCACGCTCCACATTTATCACAGCTCAGCGCCACTGTATATTTCAAAATCTCTGTATGTTTCTGGCCAAGGTCTTTGAAGCAGTAAAATATCCCTTAGAAAAAGGGTAGGGTTTGGAGAAAGCACATAATCATTTTCTAGACGTATAATTTACTCCATTTGTCACTCCTTTATTTATTTATTTATTTATTTATTTATTTATTTTTTTTTTTTTTTTTTTTTTTTTTTTTTTTTTGCTGTCTGCTTGTGGATACATATCAATTCAAATTTCATCTTCTCACCTTTGGGTCCCTGTATAGCTATTCGCTGATAGGTGTGGGATGCACAGCAACCCTCTGGCTAGCATGGCAATTTAAGTGCTTACTTTTGCTGAAGATGAAGAAAGCATTCCTCAAACACTTACTGAATGTGCCTTTCATTCAACAGAGGTAATTAGATAATTAAGATAAGCAACCATTTGTTTCAAAGAAGATAGTATATTTACTTAATTGCATGTGAGTGCTAAACACTATAAAGGATAAAGTTCCCTGAGAATGGAATATTTCCCTCTTACCTTGCAAAAGGATAGTTCATGAAACTAGGTCAGAAGAAATTTACAATCAGTTTGAAAATAATAAATATGTTCTGATTGTTAATATGAACCACATTACCTTTCAAACATCCAAGATTCTGTATTCATTTCATCAATTTTGATCTTTAATCATTTGGGCTCCACAACCAAAGAAACACACAATTAATTGCTCAGCCCAAAGTATGTCTTGATAAGCAAAATGACAATATCACACACAAAAAATAATTAAACAAAACTACTCTCTCTGGACGTTGGGATGAAGTCATTCTATCAGGTAATGTTGTGTTTTAATTAAAACAGATCTAGCAACTCATCCTTAGTAAGAATAGTACTGTTTCATTAGACCAAAATAAATTACCAAGTAATAGGTAAATAAAACCAAAATAAGATAAGACAAAACCAATTATTTTTGCTTTAATTTTCAGCTAAACAAATAAATAAGCCAACAATGGAAGCAACTGATGGCTAAGACTTGATAGTATGAATTCATCTCCCCCTATAACTGCTTCCCTTTGAAATAGGAAGTTTATCTCTGACTCCCACTGAAGTGACAACAAGATACGAAGTTTAAAATTCTCAAACTGTCAACGGCTGTTTTACTAATTATCCAGATTCCAAGGCAATCATACAACCGTAATCATTCACCTCACGCCTGGAAACATAAGTCTTGTTCTTTTGATGAATATTTATAAGACAGTGTAAGGCAGTCTACTTTCTTTTCCCTCCAGGCAAGACAATTTGGAGTTCATCAATATGTATTACCAAGGACTTTTATAAAAGGCACTTCAAAGAAAATTCATCAGGCATTCCTTTTGTCTTGATTTCTGTTAGACTGATACTTCCTTTTGACAAGTATCAATAAATTATCCTCTGATGGCTAGAAATTTGATGTCTTATTCAGAAAGTCTCTCACACAGCAAAATCTAGGCTTTGAGTTTCAAGTGAAATTATTAAGATCCTGCATCTCATTTAATGACAGACAGAAGATATGCAAATTAAAAACAATAAAACAAACATGCACATAGTCACCCTACAGCACGTGGGATGGAGTACCATAGTGGAGCATTTTCTTCTTGTATACAACTTGCAACTTTTCTATTTGCCATGCAAACATATTTAGAATTTTCTCGTAAGTTTAAAAAAATATTGCAAGCTTGGTTTCTGAGTAAGAGAAAAAACCATAGTAAATGAAACCAAATTAGTGTAGATATAGAAGGTGGAAAATGACAAGCTGTCTCTCTCCATAAGGCAGATCACTTTCCTCTTTCCAATTTTATTGGTTAGACTCATTTCTGTAAGAGGAGGATGAATAAATGCAATTTTCTGAAATAAGAATAAAAATGACATTGTTCTATTTAATGAACTTTGAAAAAAGATATAAAAATCATTTTATTTGTATTCTTTCTAAAACAACTTAGCATTTTGTTTTATTGTTATGGAAAAAAGTATTTGAAATATGGAAACACAATTGATATTTATTTCTATAAATAAACGCATAAACTAGCATGTTGACTAAAGAGTCTATCTTACTTTATGGCTTTACCCTCTCTTTACAGTTATTGTGCTAATTACAAAATATTTTCACATTCTGAGAAATTGTTGTTATCTAGTACAGTATAAAATAAAGTATAATATCTATTTTAAGCTCAGTCTTATAAAAGGTGGCATGTGAGCTTGAATATATGCTTTGCAAACCAATAGTAACATTAATCAAACACCCATTTTTACAAGTTTATATGCACTATCAGAACACGTGTCTTATTTGTGAAACTATAATTCACAATGAATAAGTAATTTGGAATATAGTTTGTTTTATAAAAATAAAGGGAAGAAAGAAGAAAATGATTACAAGCAGAATACTTGTGGCATAGAGAATGCTACATTCTCTGGGTCCCTAAGGGCTATGCCATGTTATTCAGGGGCCTTATAAATGTTATCATTTGATAACATTCAAATGAGTACCATTTGAATATAGTTTACTTCACATCATTTATTAAGAATGATAATGGTGATGACATAAGTCTGTTGTATTTCTAACTTTGCGACCCAAATATACCATGGAAAGTGTTGCTATGCTCTTGACTATTAATTATAACATGGAAAAAATGGAGTGAGGATAGAAGATGAATTATTTCTGACCATAATCTATATATCCCCCTACAAATTTATTTCAAATAAAATCTGCCTGAGCTCTGTTTTAGTTATCTATTGTTATATAACAAATCACTGGACCATATAATGACTTGAAACAATAAATATTTATTTTCTCATTATTTTTTATGGGTTGGAAAAACAGGTGCAGATTAGCTGGATCATTCTGGTATAGGATTTCTCATAAAGTTGCAGTGAAGGTGTTAGCTAGGATTGCAGTCATTTGAAGGCTTGGCCATGGCTGGAAAATCTGCTTGCAAGGTTTCACGAGCATATGCTCATGACATAGTCTTTCCTATAAATCAGGCAGCCATGCAACTGAACAGCTAGCTGGCTGCAGCCTGGCACCAAGGAGTAGACAAGAGTCACACACAGTAACTATGCTATTCACTCAGCTTTTATTGGATGGAGATTCACTCAAAGTAGAACATCAACACATACTAATATCCTACTCACATTTTCACAATCTAAGAGAAATATTAATATATACACAACACAGCAATCAATGGGGGATAATGAACCCAAGTCCCAGAGTATCAGTCTGCAGGTCCAAGAGACAGCATGGTAGACACGGGAGTTGTCAGCATCTTGCAAGGAAGGTTCTCTGGAGCCATGTGGGCAGCAGGGCAGATGAAGTCCTCAGTCCAGCAGGCCAGAGCCTCCCATGGCCAATGCCAAGGGAGATCAGTGTGGCATGTAGCAGCACTCTAGAGAGTGGAGTTTAGCTGTTTCAGCAGTGGCCTACAATCTGCTTCAGTTATATGTTGAAAGTGGTGTACTCGACACACTTTTGGGTGTTATCGATAAATATCTTGGTACTCCTGATGTCAAGCAGGGAATTTTCTCAGGAGACTATGGGTGGTGCATGGCTGTTCTGCTTGACACCCCTCCTGGCAAGTGTGGAATTTCCCCAGGACCCTATCTATGGGTGGTCCCACTCTGAAGACACAGCTGCCTTGACCATGTGGGCAGATATCTTAAGTGTGTCTCCTTGCCAGATGTGTCTGCTCTGACTTAAGTAGTTTCCTTCTTGAACCAAAGTGTCATGGCTGACTGACAGCCATTTTAGTTGACATGAGTGATTCTACTTTGTTTTATACACTTTATACTATCTTAACTGGACCAGTGCCATGTTACTGGTCCTGCTCTCCACACAAGGTCATCCAACAGGTGTTGTCCAGTAGCCTCAATTCCTACAAGCTGTTGCTGGAGATCTCAACTTGCCACCTTATCATCCTTTCCATATGGCTGCTTGAGTCTCCTCCTAGCATATCATCTGAATCTCCCCAGACTGTGTGAACCAAGAGAGAGGCCTCTCCTTGGAAGCCACCCACTGTTACTTTCATTATATTCTTCTAATTGAAATAGATGCAAATCACTAAATTCAATCCACTCCAAAGGGGAGAGGATTTAGGCTCAAACTTTGAAAAGAATTGATATCAAAGATTTGTGCATGTAGTTTAAAAGCTCCACAAGTGTGCTCTTGGTATGTGAATCTCACAACTGCAGGTTAAAATGGTGTTTGCATACCATAAAAATACTTAACAATTTCCAATTACATTCAATTTGGATTAAGTCACTCAAATTAGTTTTAACAGTATTTGAAAGTGTAAAAGAACAAGTAAATATTACATGCACTTGATATATGATTTTTCCATTACATGATTTATTTTGATTTATTTACTTTATGTGTTCATTAAAATATATATTTATAGGAATAAGCATAGCAATGCTCCTGTATTTTTTATCAGTCTGAATAGAAAATGTGAAATGAACTTTACCCTCCAGGAGGACATAATAAGGGTGCATGACAACTTTGGGAGAGGAGGTGTCAAAATAAACTGGTTTACAAGTTTTGGTTGGAGGTACAAATACAAAAGAGTAAAAGAAGACTAAAGATGAAAGACCAATTAATAGGGAATGAGATAATTTATATAACAGACAACAGGCATTAAAACTTAGGGTGGTAGTCATGATAAAGATAAAATGGAAGTAGGTTTAAGAAATATAATGAAGAAGAACAGCACAATTATCCCTTATTAAGGAAGATTTTTCACTTTGTATTTTTTTCTGGTTAATGCTTAAGAATTTAGATACCCATTTCACAGCTATAGCAACTTCATTTGCAGTAATGAAGAGATAGCCATCTTAATTCCAAATCTAAGCCTGAGAATTCAGTAGACTCATGTCTTCTGGTGGAAAATGCATAACTATATCTATGTTCATACAAGCAAGAGAGCATGAAAGAATAAGAGAAAGTGGCAATTATAGTTAGAGCATTAATATTCTTTGTCATCTTATGTGGTTAAAATACAATGTAATTTTTGGATAAAATCTTCTGGAGGGACAGATGATAGCAAACCATTAACCAGAGTTTTTGTTGGTGATGCTATGGTAGTAGCCGTATTGTTACATATTTTCCAACATACAGTTGCCTCCCCTTATGCTTGGGGGATAAATTCCAAGACCCCCAATGGATGCCTGAAACTGCAGATAGCACCAAACCCTATTTTTTTTTATACATACATATCTTTTCACTTACAGGAAGCACTTAAAGGCTTCTCTTGGGCATATCCTAAGAGCCAGCATGACTAATATTGTTCTTTGGGTCTATCATTAAGTAAAATATGGGTTACTTGAACTAAGCAGTACAATAACTCAACAGTCAGTCTGATAACCAAGATACTTCTAAGTGACCAACATTTGAGTAGCATTTGCAGTGTGGATATGTTAGACAAAGAGATTGTTTTCACCCTCGGCAGGACAGAACAGGATTGCACAAGACTTCACCACACTACTCACAGAGCCTGTATGTTAAAGCTCATGAATTATTTATTTCTGGAATTTTCTATTTAATATTATTTTTAGTTACTTGAGTCACCGGTGACCTCAAGTAACAAACTATGGAAAGCAAAACCACAGATAAGAGGGGACTACTGTATTCTCTAATGCATTTTAAAATAAACTGAATGATAAGATGGAAATATGTGTATAAGTAATGTACAGAAGAAGGGTTTTAGAGCTTGCCACACAGATTCTTCTCCTGGCTCTATCACTACCTACATTTGTGATCTTGGATGTGTTAATTAAACTTTCTAAACCATGATTTGTTTAAAGACAATAATTGAAATTTATTTGAAAACTAAGGAGGATTAAATGAAATAGTTTATGTAAATACTAAGGACAGCATCTGGCACTTAGTAAGCTCTACTAAGTATTTATGACAAATCTTATCCTATAGATAATATTATTAGGAATAACTTGATAACATGGAACTGGATGTATTGAAATAAGGGAGCTGTGATAACACTCCCTGGAGATGGGACAGTGGTAGTCCTGGTTAGGAGGCAGCAAAATGTTCTTCTAATTGTTTTTTGTGATTCACATCATGCATTCACAGAGATTGGAGCCATGTTAGCAAAAGACCAAGATAATTGTGTGCACTGGTGTCCTGGAGCATTCACAAGATTGCTAAGAGAAACGACACTAACTCATGCTTGGCAGAGTGGTCTCATGTAGGAGAAGAACCTTATCATTCAGCCCAGCGCTATTCATATCAAGTTGCCCTCCTAAAAGCAGGTAGGTCAAGTATCTATGACCAGAGGCATAGATACCTTTATCAGAGCAAGATTGTTCTGTCATTAGCCAGAGATCTGAACCTTTGAAGGTCTTCCTTATTTCCAGAAAAAAAGATCTTGGGTAGCCATAATCTCAAGAAACATTTTGAACAAAGTCTCGTAAATATTGGAATTCTCATTTAAATGTTTTTTAAGTTAGGGATTTACATGGTTGGAAGTGGCTTGATGCAGTATGACTGATACAGCTGGCTGAATATGGGTGGCCCGAAACTGAGTGAAGCAGAGAGCGCGGTGATGGAGCCACTAATAGGAGACAGAATGAACACCACCAACTGGGACGCTGTATCTTGAGAATGTGTTTGTGAAAGTTACTGTGTTTTGCCATGCATAATGTGCACCACATTTTGGCCCAGACTTTCAGGAAAAATCTTTCATTTTAGTTTTTTAAGTCAGTTATGTATGTATGTGTACATGTATGTATGTATTTTTAGATACTTGTTTTTTGTATTATAAAGGAATTTTAGCTTTTACTTTTAAACATATATGGTATAAGAAACTGTATGTAGCAAATAATTACAAAACACAAGAACAGATACAAGGTATTCCAGGTACTACCCATGTATAATGTGCATTCTTATTTTTCCCTCAAAAATTGGGGTAAAAAAGTGTGCATTATACATGGCAAAATATGGGTAATATTATTAACAGAAATAGATGAGTTCAAATGAGGAGATGCTGTAAAACAGTTTAAAAATGATGAGTTTGGTTATTAAAACACTGACTTTTTAGAGTAAATGGTGGGCAATCAACCTTCATGGTAGTCCTGAGTTTATCAGAAAATATCTTTATTTTTTAGTAACAGATTCCAAGAGAGAAGAAAATTTCTTTATGTAGAATTTAAATTTTTATTATAAGATGCATCACATATTTTTTATTTAATGATAATAGATCATTTTATAATTTTAAAAAGTAGCATTTTTTCTTCCTTTTACAGTTAAAAGAATATTATATGTTTTTACCTTTGGATCACACATATTACATTTAACTTTTTAAATATCTTGATAATAGCTGAATCATCCTGGAGCACATAATGCATTAGTCAGACTATTGAATGTGATTATGAAATTATGAATATTGAAAAGAATATCATAATATTCTTTTTTGACATGTTGAATAAATTAAAATGATCAAATAAATATTTTATATGCCTAAAAATTATGCCATAAAACATTTACAGGAAAAATAATATTCATTATATATTTTTAACAAAAAGCATTTTCAATTACTTTTTATCAGTTTTTGTATGTTAACAAATAATTTTATTGGCATTTTTTGATATGTTATACTTACAGAAAATCAATATACTATAATCATTGAATTATTATTATAAATTTCTAAGTAACAAATTTTCTATTTTTTCTTTTCTGATAAATACTAAATTATTATAAGACCCACTATTCCATTAATGTATCATTTTGAACATGATAATTGCTGAATACCTATTAAAGAATGTGTCTCACTGGACAAATCAGACCAGATTCATTCATTTAACATGCTTTTCACAACTTTAAGCCATTCCAAAGATATTTCATTTGCTTCTTTTAAATGTAAATGTATAATTTATAATTTTATAATTAATTGTTTTTATAAATAAAAAATTACTGTTAACATAAAATAATATTAAAATATGATTTTAAGTTTTTATTAGTAAAAACAAAATTAACAATAGCTACTCTCATTTGCCACTTAGAAAAATTTATCCATAGTTGTTTTATCATTGTAATGAGGAAAAGATTATTCATAACCTTCCACAGGATGTGGTGGCTCTAAACAAAATGTTGACACTTTGCATGAAAAAAATAGTAGTGTACACACATGTTAAAACGTTTTCAGGATCAGAATAATGAGCACAGCAATTACCCAGAAATTTCAAGACCCTTAGTAATCTTTCACACTTAGCCCTTAATGTGTCATATCCTATCTCCAGAAGAAAAATAATGCGTGTTCCCACACTATACTTTTCATTTTCTAGAATTCCGTATAAATGAAACCATATAGTATATATTATCTATGGTTTGAACTCAGTTTGATAATGTGGTTGTTTATACTGCTATCTCCTTTATTTATATTGTTAATTATTCTTCTATATGGATATTCCATTGTTGATACATTTACCTATTTAAGGACTTGTTTCCCTAGCCTTGGATTATTATAAATACAACTGCCACAAACATTTGTTTAGAAGTCTTGGTATGGATCTATGCTTTCAGTTTTCCTGAGTTAAATACCTAGGAGTGGAATATTACATAGTAAGGGTATGGGTAACATTTTAAGAAACTGCCAAAGTGTTCTTCAAAGTTGTGCTGCATTTTAAATATCAATCAAAACAATATGAGAGTTCCACTTTCTCACCAGCACTTAGTCTGATCAGCATTTCTAATTTTACTCATTCTATTTGTTGTGTAGTGGTGTCTCAGTCAGTTTAAACCGATTAAACAAACAGCACAGACTGGATGACCTAAACAATAAATATATATTTCTCGCAGTTTTGGAGTCTAGGAAATCTATAGTCAAGGTGCTAAAGAATTTGATTTCTGGTAAAGTTTCTCTTCCTAGTTTTCAGATGGCCATTTTCTCACTGTTTCTTCACAAGGAAAAAGAGATCATATTTCTTCCATCTCTTTTTATCAGGGCACTATTCTAAGCATAAGCGCTCCACCCTCGCAACCTAATTATTTTCCAAAAGTATCACCTCCAAATACCATCACATGGGGGATTCAAAATTCAACATATAAATTTTGGGGAGATAAAAACATTCAGTCCACTTCAAGGGATACCTCATTTTCATTGTAGTTGGTCACTTCCTTAATGACTAATGATGTTGTTTTTCAATTTTGCTAAGAATTTCTTTACAATAGGTATTCTTTCTCCCCTATGTGTTCAGTAGAATACAACAATATAGTTGTAAAGTCCTGGTGCTGTGCTTGGGGGAAATCTTTTAATTAAATGTCTTTAATGGATGGAATGGTTACACAGGCTTTCTATTTCCTGATGAGAGAGCTTTGTTAGTATTGTCTTTCAAGGAATTTGTTCATTTATTCTAAGTTTGAATCATTGACAAAAATTTGTTCAAAATATCCATTTATTGTCTTTTTAGTATACATTGATTTGGTCACAATATAATCTCTCTTGTTTCCTATATAATCTGTTTCTTCTTCCTTTATTTTCCTATCACTCTTGCTAGATCTTATCAATGTTTTTTACTTTCATTGATTTTATCTTTGTTGTTCTCTCACTTCAATGATTTGTACACCAATCTTTATGATTTTCTTTCATCTAGATTGGGTTAAATTCTCTCTTTTTTTTAGACCTCCTAATGTCTTAAGGTAGAAACTGGTGTAACTTATTTGAGGTTTTTTTTTTTATTTTCTAGTAAGATAATTTAGAGCCATAAATGTCTTTCAGTGTACTGCTTTAGTGACACCCAACAAACGCTGATGTTCTGTTACTTTATTTTCATTCAGTTCACAATGCTTTGATGTCATTTTTTATTTACTCTTTAATCCACAGATATTTGGAAGTATGTTGTTTAGTTGCCAAATATTTGTGGATTATCCAGATATCTTTTTGTTACCAATTTGTAACTTAGTTCCATTGTGGTGTGAGAACACATTCTGTATGACTTAAATCATTTAAATTTATTGAGACTTATTTTATAGTTGATCTTGGTAAATGTCCCATGTACTTTTAAAAACAATATGCTATCCGTTGTTTTGGATAGAGTATTCTAAAATTGTCAATCAGGTCAATTCCATTGATAATGTTCTTCACATCATTTATATGCTTCCTGATTTTCTGTCTACTTGAGCATGAAATTGCCTTCTCCTTGTAGTTTTATCAATTTTCCCTTTATGTATTTTGAAACCCTCTTATTAGGTGCATAAAAATTCAGGATTATTGTGTCTTCTTGACTCCTTTATAATTATGGAAGGACAATCTATATCTAAGCAGTATTATTTTCTCTGTAATCTAGTTTGGCTGACATTAATATAGACACTCCACCTTTCTCAGATTAATGCTAGCATACTATAACATTTTTGATCTTTTAATTTTCACTTATTTATGTCTTTAAATTTAAAGTGAGTTCCTCATGAGCAACATATTGCTGGGTATTGCTTTCAATACAACTAACATTCTCTACCTCTTAACTGGGATGTTTAGACCATTAATGTGATTATTGATATTGTAAGATGATGGCAATTATTTTTGCTGTTTCTAACTTTTTTCATCTGTTCTTTTCTTCCTCTTTTCTGCCTTCAGCACAAGATGCCCTTAAAAATAAAATACCATGGCCATACAAAAAAAATAAATGTTAAAAAAATCCCTTGTATATAAATGTAAAGAAAGTTGACTGACAAAGAACTAGCCATTTATTTTTCACATGTCAAGTTTTACTGAGAATGCACTAGGCTGTATGCACTGTGTTCATTCAGGTATGAGTTGGAAATTGCAGACACCTTTTTGTGAGCAGCTCTTCATCGTTATGTCCCATTATTGAAAAGCCCTTCAAGTAGAGAGACAACAGCTCTTTTAGGGAGCACCTTAATACTCATTAGCTTTATTCTATCTACTTTTGCTAACCTAAATGGCAGTGGTAAAGTCCTTCCCATCAAATCAGTATCCATTAAATAACCTTGGAAGTACATTAACATATATCCCTATCCTTAGAATGTAAGACTTACATACATAATAATGTATCATTTGTCTTTCTGAGATGTATTCAATACATGCAAATATATCTTGGAAGTATGAGCAGCAATCATCTCATGTTGTAACAAGACTGGGGATACTGTCATTTTTTTTTTCTATTTATCTGAAGTCTTAGATTTAACTTTTTCTTCCATTGAGCTAAATGCCACATCTTCAAAGATAAAGTATTTGAAGAGTCAAATTATTGCATTACAAATCTATAGAATCTGCATGAGCAACTGCTAAAGCTATAATTTCCCAGGGGAGTTCATCAAGAAGGTATTGTGCGGTGAACCAAGATGTGCTTACAATAAAGTAAACTGGACTTTTCATAATTAGATGATTTAAGCCCAGGGGACTCTTTGCTATTGTTTCTTTTTGTTACTGAAAATCTGTAACTGGATAAAAACAACTTTTGATTACCCATTTTAAAGGGGAAATAGTTAGTATGAATGAACTGTATCCACAAATAAGTCTAGAGTATAATATTCTCTGGGGGTCATCTCTCCAGACGAATATTTCCCTAGAAATTTCTCATGAAAATAGAGAGATTTGACCCTTACAGTCTCATATTTTTCTGTTAATATTCTACTGGAAAAGATGATTTAAAGATGGGGATGGGGAAACATAGAGAAATGGAGAAACATAAAGAAGGCAAGAAGTGTATTAATAAAGAGAACTAACTAGGACTTAAATGTTAGCTATATCAATTAATTTTAGTTCAGTCATATTGCTAACTCTGGCCTTGTAATCTTACCTAAGTATATCTCTAATAATAATTTTGGCCAGTTGTAAACTCCAATAAATTCTCCACTGCCATTATTTCTAACTAATAACCAAATTTAATACCTTCCAAATAAATCCCTTACTCTCAGCTAATAACTTAATTTTTGCTTGACTGATAATAAACAGAAGCAGTTAGAATGTAATTCAATCATCTTCTCACTAACAAACCTATTGATTTGTCTCAACTTATGTCCATGTGTTTTTTTTTTCTTCTTCCTCAAATGGATGAATGGTCCCAGCAATTAAGCCAACAGCTAAGCCAACCCCTCCACTTGTGGCTGCATCTCCTTTATGGTTCACTCAAGCACCTAGAAGTTGTGTCATCAATTTATCCTTCTCTACACAAAAATTCCCAGTGTCAGCAAGTATCCTCTGCTACTAAAACAAAACAAACAAACCAAAAAATACACTCCTTAACATTACACCCCACTTAAACTATATCTCCCATTTTATCATCTCATTTATAAAGTCATCAAAAAATGTCTGTATCTTCTTCCTCCAATTCCTTAAATCTCATTTTTTAATAATCTTCTCCAAAGTATTTTCCCCAACAACCCAACGAAATGTTCTCACTGAATTCTTCAGCTTCAATGATTGTTTTTTCAATCCTTCACTTTATTGAGTTCATGGCAACATTTACAACAGAAGATGATCCTTACTTTCTTGAATCACTCTCTCCACTTGGCCTGAAAATCTTCAGGATTTTCCTCCTACCACAAAGATGGCTTTTTTTGTCACCTTGAGTTCTTTCTTTCCAAACTCTAAATATGGATTCTGCTGATCTCAGCCTGCACATTTCTTTTTTTTTCTAACTGCTTGACT
The DNA here is from genome assembly GCA_004027475.1 of Anoura caudifer. Taxonomy (NCBI): domain Eukaryota; kingdom Metazoa; phylum Chordata; class Mammalia; order Chiroptera; family Phyllostomidae; genus Anoura; species Anoura caudifer. Next base: position 330,554 of record PVKU01000604.1, read on the forward strand.
GTATCCAGGTCCCCCTCTATCTCTAACCCCAAACTATCCTCTCACTTTAACTCTTAGATTATCACACTATCTACTCAATAGTTCCACATGAATATTTACAAAACATAAAAAGTACACCCTTACCAAAGGAGAAATGTTCATTATTGCTAGCTCTTGCCTCAGTGTTCCCATCTAGATAAGCACCTACTCGTCACTTTGTCTAGTCCCTTTCTCTCCACTACATAGCAGCAAGGATTTTAAACTTTGCCACCTACAAGATAAATTTTGCATACAAAAACTTTTCATCTCTCTACCGCAAATATCTAAGTTATCCCACCTTCATCCTCACCTAGACTCCTCCAATAGATGGCTAACTGATATCTATCACTCTTCTTTCTCCTCCTGTAGACATTCCTCCAGGTGAGAACCAGAAAACACTTTTGAAAATGTAAATCAGCTGATGGTACCTTTCTGCTCAAAACCTTTCAACAACATCCTATCAAACTTAAAGTCTACTGTCTAAATTCCATGGTCTATAAGTCTCTCCTTTCTCTGATCAGGGCCTATCATTCTAGAAGTATCTTCAACCATGTTGTCCTTGCCATTCTTCACTCATTTTAAGTTCACTTCACTTGTTACCCTAAATTCCTGAAAAAAATTCCCCCAACATTTGAATGTTTCTTCATTTTTAAAATTAAGTCTCAGGTCTATCATCATCTCCTCAAAGAGGCTTTCTCATATCAATATGTCTAAAAGAGCCTACTTCTGTTTTAGACATGCTTTCTAACAATATATATTACATAAACTCATGTAATGTAGAGATGACTACTTCTTCATGTTATTCTCACTCCCATTACATTAAAACCCTACCTATACAGTCTTCTGGTTCTATTTTAAATGTATGTCTTTCTCAGTCTCCAATGCTACTTTTTCATATTGTTCAATTAATCTCTTAATTTAAGCATTCCTAAAATTCTGTGTTTGGCCCCTTTATCTTTCACTCAACAAAACTACCCCTGTTATTCTCATACATTATCTTCATTTATTAATCTCTACTTTTATCTATGTCTTCATCTTAGTCAAGATCTGTGTGTACAAATTCACCTCCATCTATTAAATTAATTATGTCAACTTGGACTCTTATGCAAGCACCTCAAACTCAATATATTCCAAATAACTCACAATATTACCTTTTTTATTTTCTCATTTTTCTAAATTTAATCCTTATTCTATTTTTTCTACCTTCATTTATGCCACTAGCAAGTTTCCATTTACTGAAACCACAAAACTTGGAGTCATTCTTCATTTCTCTCTTTTCCACACCTGTCAAAGTCAATCAGTTGACACTTTCAAAACTTTCTACTGCTCCCTATTTCTACTTCAAATATATAAATTCAAGTTCCTGTCATTTCTTGCCTGTAAATGATAAAAATATATATTTTTGTGCATATTTGCTGGTGGCCCACCCAGCAGCCATTCTTTCTACCCTTCTCTATTTTTATATAGCATTCATAATTTCCTTTGGAGACCAAGTCTCCTCCATTGTGAAACCTCCCAATACGGTTAGGATCAACCTGACTACCAGCTCTAGGCATTGGCTTTGAGAGACAAAGAACAATATGCATGATCTCTTCCCTCATGCTACAGTATCAAAGTTGGGTTAATAAAACTGAAACTCAGAATCATTGTTTAATCATTGCAGAAAAAAAAAAACAATTCTCAAATGTGAAAAAGTATGTAATCCCAGTTACTGATGGCAGCTGTCCTGTACCTTAAGAGAAGCCATCCTGAGGAAAAATCAACTCAAGAAAGAAGCCAGGGAAGACTCAGAGAGAGATGGAGCCTAGGCCCTAACTGAGATTCCATCTTAACACCGGTTATGAGACAATTAATCATCTTTAAGCTATGAATGAACTTAGGTTAAATTTTGTGTTACTTGTAACCAGAAGTTCCCTAATTCTGTCTGACTGACCTCACATCTTTTATAGTTACCTCAGGCTTCATTTTTTCATCTTACCAACAGTTTAATTTTGTCAACTTTGTCACAGCTAAAAATTCTTCAGTGGGTCCAGAATAAAATGCAAACTTTCTAGCACTGCACACCCTATGCTATGGACTTACTACATTTCCTCCAGTTCTTTAGACATGCCACAGTTGCCAAAATGTAGCACTTTCATCAATGATGTTTATTTCAAAATTCTTTTTCTCCTTCCATGCCTATCTTTAAGGCTCACCCTAAATTCAACTGCCTCTGTGAAATCATGTCCAACCCTTGAATAAAAGTGCCAACTTTCTTCTCTGTATTTTCCTGTCAGATTTCTGAAATGACTAAATTTGTGTTTTTGAAAACCACTCTTGTCCATATCTTTCCTGATATTAGTCATCATTATCGGCTTTCTTATCCGTCTCAAGTAAACCACTAGTGGTCTGTCTTATTCATCTTTATGTCCATACCACATTTGTTGCAAGATCAATTATTGTTTCCCGAATGAGTCAAATAGACAAGGATCCTGTCTCCAGTCAAATCTGCATTCTAAAAGCAATATGCACATAAATCTATGAAGTCAAGATTAAAGTGCTGAAGGCCATGGGAATAGTACAGAGGAAGTGCCTTACAAGAGGTGATTTCTTTCCAGCTGAGATAAATTAATGAAAGACCTTTTAGATAAAATACAATGAAACCTAGAAAGGGCTTTGCTACCACTCTTCTCTATAGAACATTTCTCTATATGTGATAACTTCGACGTGAAAAACCATGAAGAGGAATAGGGAAAACACAGTCCTAATGATGTGATCTCCTTGGATTTAAAGGACATTTCCTTAATCTCTCTAGTGGTGACAATATGTCAGAAAGTTTTCAGGTTGACCAGTTTATTTATGTGCCAAGAAAATGATCTCTATTGTCTACATTAGTTTATTAGAACTTAAAGCTAATGAGAAAGAACTTTAAATGACCATTATCCTAGTGTTTTTTAATATGTTCTTGTTACAAAGACGTTCTTTATTTTCAGCTTGTATTTGGATATCTGACTATAATGCTATGTGTTTAAATTTGTTTGCATATATGTCATGGCTTTAAATATCAGTTTGTGACACTATATTTTCTATATCTGATGAATCAGCAACTGTAGAAAGTAAAATTGTATAGGAAAATGAACTGAATGGTTATTCATGCATTTGTATTACCCTCCAATAATCTGCAATATCATCTTTAAAATTGTAATTTTACATTATTTATTTATGCTTTTTATTAATAGTTCAATATATAGTAGGCTGACAAACTCTGCAAACCTGAGAATTGAGAGCCCATTTAGACACTGTGTCTTGAATAAGGGACATTTTGCTATGTAGTATTTCAGTAATTGTGAGACACTGGGGAAAATCCCCCCTTCAGTGGTGCTCAGATTCACACTTCCCTGTCAGGAGGTGAGCAGCCTGGTCACATAGAGCTCAATGTGAAACATGTGGGATTAGTGCTCGATGCAGCCTCTCTTCAAGGTGTTTTTCCATCACTAGCACCATCACTTTCCTCCCCTGACAACCCTCCTCATCACTTTATTCTCCACAACCTTTTTAGAAGGTAACCATTCCTACATTTTCAGTTTTCTTATTTGAAATACTCAAAGATAGTTTATGTTCTATAACTCCAGGCATATAAAAATATGTGTGTTCTTCCCAAAATGCTGGAAATATCTGCATTAAATTTTGATATTAAATAAATAGAGTCATTCTTATACTCTTTACTTACAGTAATTAATGAGAATAGAAATTTGGGGAATAAAAATTTGAAGGTCTCTTCAACAAAATACAAAAGAATTTCATTTCAGCATTATTTCCATTACTTAATGCATAGATTTAACCAACATTTATATAGGCAAAATTAGTTTTTCTATAAGTCTTTACTTGCTTCATATATTTCCTTACGAAGTTTTAATAATGTAGCAGATGAAGGCACAGAGCTAGGACCCTTTGTGTCCTGAGAAACATGTGGTCCAAGACACATCTGTTTGATTCCCAGCTCTGTCACACATGCACACACACACACATCCACACATACCCTGTGAACAATAGGCCAATAACATTATTTCTCTGATCAACAATGTCTCCACATAAAATGTGGCAGGAATCACATGTATCTTTTCAAGTCTGCTATGCAGACAACATTTAAAAAGGTACATAAACATTCTTAGCTCTGCACCTGACATGCAGTGTGCTCTTCATAAATGTTACTTGGTTTTCCCCTTTTTTATTTTCCTTTTTATGCATTTGGGTCCAGTTGGAGATAACAATCTTCTTTAAAAAGTGCTTGCAAATGCAGATAATTATTAGTTAGTTCTTTGTCACACATTTTCTCTATCTTTAATTCCCACAGCAAGTATATATGAGATCTGTCCAGTAGGTATCATCATGTAATATGAAAAGAAGAGATATTTACTGAAGAAGACACAAGATACAAGAAACATTGTACATAGGACAATGACCCCTTGGTCCCCTCCAAAGTAAGTACTTTGGGACCTCACACAGTTCTCTCAATCACCGAAACTGACCCATCGTATTTTCCTGAATCTCAATGACAGTCTGAAATTTCTTCCCTTTCAAAGGTGATTTTAGTTTTGGGAAAAGCCAGAAGTTGCAGGGCACCAAATCTGGGCTATAATGGGGCTGAGTCACCTGGGTGATTTGCTGTTTCACCAAAAAACTCTTCATAACATGGGATGCATGAGTGAGAGCATTGTATTGATGAAGCTGCCAATCACCAGTCATCCATAGCTGTGGCTTTCTCAATCATCCAAATAATTTCCACAGAAGAATGCTCAAGCTTAATGCAAAATTTGATGAAGATTAGTGGCTCTATTTGTTCAGTCACTTTGAATACGATGACCACACAGGACACATGCTCACTCAATGGCTCTACTGCCCCCACTGACTACTACAGTAAAGTCCTCATTGATCATGCATGAGCATTCCCATGTACTCTCTTTGGCTGTCAGATTACATCAATGTTGCAGAAAACATTCTCATTATATTAACAATGGCTGGAGTTCTTCTGGACAGATTATATATATATACATATACACATGCACATACATACATGCATACATACATATACACATTTAAGAGCATAATGAGGTAAACATCATGAATACATAAAAATCAAATTTCTGTTCAACTTCTCTTCCTGAATTTCCTTTTCATCCCTCTAGAACTAAATGTTTAATTAAAAAATAAAATTTTTCCTCTTCCTTATGTTCTCCATTTATTCAAGTGTAAAAAACTTCCTCAAGAAATACTGTAAAGTGTCCAAGTAATGGCTTTTTGCACTTGTTTAGATCTTTTACAAATAATCTGCAATTTAAAACATTCTTCTACTTCAATCTAAATAGGAGATACTAGAAGAAAAATGATTTTACTAAAGGATTTAGATACTTTGGGATAAAATATAAAACACAATGATTTATTTTCTTTAAATCATTGATAAGTAAATATATTAGCCAAATGAGCAGACAAGATTTGGATTTTATGTAGACTTTTCCATATCTCTGGCTGACACTTGGTTCCCAACTTAGTAATCATCTGCCCAGAATGCAGAGTTTGTTCCTATATTAGATCATTCTGCCTTTCAGCTGATAACAGGTCACAGAGAAAATCTTAATTGTCTAGGTCAATCCATTAAGTCATTAGTGATTGCTGTAGGAAAGAATATGACCTAATTTTAAATCATAAAAAATAAAAGAGATGCTATTGAAAGTGGATGGAGTCAAAACAAAACAAAACAAACATTTTTTACTCCAAAAAAGGTACACAAAGAATGAATCTAGAGGGTGTAACATCATCAAGATATCAATATTGGTTAGTCTCAACTTTGGTGCCCCTTACAAAAAGACCAACATGGGCCATCTACAGATAAAACAGCACTGAAAAAAATCCTAGAACCTGAGGTTGAGGCTGAAGCAATCTTCTGGACCACAGAGACTAAGGAGGACTGATACATTAGAAGAGTAAGATGAGTGGCTACACTCTGACCAGCTTGCCCATCGTCCAAATTGTCACAGTGCCACATTGTGAGAGCCCTCAAGAGCCTATGGGTTCTCCAGGAGGAAAAAGAAAACCCAAGGTGAACATCCAGATCCTTCATCTTTGAAGCATGCATTCTACTCTGGTCCTGTTTCACCTATAACACTGGAGCTTGGCCACTGTGGATCATATTGAGATAGAGAACCAGGGCAGAGCTTATAGCATCTGGCACCTTAGATCTTGGCAGATTACATTCTTCCTTGCAGCAGGGCTTGAACAGAAATCCCAGCCAAAGGCTCTGCCAGTCTGTTGAGCTGAGCTGGTGGCCTCTTCTAGCCAGAGCTCAGTTGGAAGTTATGCCTGATTCAGGTTTCCCAGCCAACAAGCTGTAATGTCCATGGGGCCCATTCAATAGTCCAGCCTGCGAAGGGCAGCAAATCTGAAGTTTTGTGCAAATGCTGAATAAGTCCTCCAGTCCTGCCTAACCAGGAAGCCTAGAAAGAGAACCTGGGCAGCGGCAAAGTATATCCTACAGTGGCACTTGCAATGCTGCCTGATGTAGAGGTCCTAGCCAGTAGCTCTGCCCATCTACAGAGTTCAGCTGGTAGCTGCATCCAACTGGAGAATTCATTAGGTAGTTCTGTCTAATTTAGGTCTCTAACCATTTAGAGATATGGATGTAAAGCTGGTTTTATGGCCCTGTTCACACAAGAAAGCAAATTTCCGGTACCCGGAAGATGGCAGCGTGGTAGGAAGGAGCACATTTCACTTCCTCCTACACACGAGAGAAAATCCTGGCCAATTTACATCGGAACAGAGCAAACAGCCATCAGAAACACAGCATATTTGAAACAGGAGATCAAAAATTGTAGTGGACATTGAAAAACCAGATGGTAAGGAGAGTACTTCAGAACAATAAGAGCCCAAGGGGCAGCGCAGACACCAGGGCAGGGACTGAAGCCCCGGGCTGGCACTCGCCAGGCTTGCCACAAAATTAGGGAGGGAGCTGGGTCAACCACTCCCCACCCAAGCCAAAGTTATAGCTGCACTGGGATAAACCCAGTTGCTTGAAATCTCACAGAGAGGAGTTGGGGTCTCAGTGGCAGACAAGCTGGAGGTGTGAACACCCACGCATAGCCCTAGGAGGACTGCACACCGGAGCTTGCTTGATTGTCGGCACCCACGCCATTGGGACAGCCGCTAGCCTGAGCTCACAGACTGGCGGAGCCCAGCACCCACAGCATGGCTGCACGCCTGAGCTCGAGGGACCGTCAGCTCTCTCAGAGCCCTGGTGGACGGCTACATGCCTGAGCGCTCATGACTGTCCGAGCCCACCATCGAGGATGATTGCGCAATGATTGGTGCCGTGTGTGACCTCAGGTGGCTGCGAGATCATAGGCACCCACGTGCAACTGGGGTAGGCACACACTTCCTCAGAATGTACCCCTGAGGCCCTGGACCAAGAGGCCCAGGGCTAGCTCTAAGGACAGTAGCACAAAGATAACTGAGTGCTGAAAAGGAAGAAAAGCGGTACTGTCACCCCTACGCCACTACAGCCAGCAAGACCAGAAACACCAGCTTGGCAAGATTGAAAACAGCAAGAGTTTTGGGTTTTTTTTTTTTTTTTTCTTTTTTTTTCTATTTTCTTGTTGTTCTTTTCTTTCTTTTTTCTTTTTTTAATTTTAATTTTTTTCTATTATTTTTTCATTATTATCTTTTTTTGCCTCTCAACACCCTTTGCTTCTCATTACTTCTTTCTTGTTTTATTCCTTCTTCCTTTCTTTCCAATTTTATGTCTTCTTCCTTCCTCTTTTTTCTTTTCTTTTTCCTTCTTCTCTTTCCATTTTTTCCTCTTTTCTCTTTTTAAATACCCACAAGTGAGAAAAAAAACAAAACAAAACAACAACAACAAAAAAACCCTGGAACTGTGAAGAAACCAGAGGTGGTCCCAAGGAGGGGGCATTTCAACAGATAAGACAGTGGAAGCTGTGAACACCAGGATACCTGAAGGAGATAGCACCACTGAATCTCACAGGTATTCTACCACAGAAGTTCACACCATAAACCCAGGGAGCCAGAACAGACCAATTTAAGAACCTAAGGCTAATAAGAAGAGCCTCAAAAACAATGGGAAGACAAAGAAATAATCCCCATATGAAAAGAAAGGAGGAAGCCCCAGAAAGAATGCTAAATGAAACACAGGCAACTCAACTGTCAGATTTCGAGTTCCAAACATGGTTGTCAGGAAGCTGCAAGAGCTCTCAATGAGCTACCAGAAACTACAGGGAAGCTATGATGAACTCACTGCAAACTATATCAACCTGAAAAAGGAAATAGAAACTATCAACAAGGGCCTAGACAAAATGAAGAATACAATTTCTGAACTGAAGAACACAGTGGAAGGAATGAAAAGCAGAATTGACAAAGCAGAAGACCGAATTAGCGAGTTGGAGGACCAAGTAGAAAAAAACACTCAGAAAGAGCAAGAAAAGGAAAAGAGGCTCAAAAAAGAATGAAGAGGGATTAAGAGAAATGCAAGACAATATGAAACATAATAATATCTGTATAATAGGGATACCAGAAGGAGAAGAAGAGCAAGGGATAGAAAACCTATTTGAAAAAGTAATGATGGAAAACTTCCTTAATTTGATGAGAGATAAAGTCACACAAATCCAGGAAACACAGAGAGTCCCAATCAAGAGGAACCCAAAGAGGCCCACTTCAAGACACATCATAATTAAAATGGCAAAATTTCAAGACAAAGAGAGAATTTTAAAGGCAGCAAGGGAGTAAAAGGAAGTAACATACAAGGGAGCCCCAATAAAGCTAGCAGCTGACTTCTCAATAGAAATACTCCAAGCCAGAAGAGAATGGCAAAAAATATTCCAAGTAATGAGACCCAGAGGCCTGCAACCAAGACTACATTACCCAGCAAGGCTTTCAATCAAGATAGAAGGCCAAATAAGGAGCTTCCCAGACAAAAGAAGTCTAAAAGAATACACCTCTACCAAACCAGTTCTGCAAGACATGCTGAAGGGACTGCTTTAAGGAAAGGAAGGAAAAGGAGAGAGAGAGAGAGAGAGAGGAACACAGGTGCAAAAATGGCAATGAATAAGTACCTATCAATAATAACCTTAAACATAAATGGATTAAGTGCTCTAATCAAAAGGCATAGAATAGCTGAATGGATAAGAAACCATGACCCACACATATACTGCCTACAAGAGACCCACCTCAGAATAAAAGACCTACACAGACTCAAAGTGAAGGGCTAGAAACAAATTTTCTAAGCAAATGGACAGGGGAAAAAAAGCCAGGGTGGCAATACTCATATCAGACTTCAAAAGAAGAGCCATAGGAGAGACCCAGAAGGTCACTTCATAATACTCAAGGGAAGAATCCAGCAAGAAGATATAAACATTGTAAATATATATGCACCCAACATAGGATCACTGAAATACATCAAGAAAATCTTAGAGGACTTCAAGAAAGATATTGACAGCAACACAATTATAGTAGGGGATTTTAACACCCCACTGTAAAAAATGGACAGATCTTCCAAACAAAAACTCAACAAAGATATTGTGGCATTGAACAACATTCTGGATTAAATGGACCTAACTAGTATATGTAGAGCCCTTCATCTGAAAGAAACTAAATACACATTCTTTTCTAATGTACATGGAATATTTTCAAAGATAGACCACATGATTGGACACAGAACAAGCCTCAACAAATTCAAGGAAATTGAAATCATACCAAGTATTTTCTATGACCACAAGGGACTGAAATTAGAAACCAAACCCAAGGAGAAAAACCCAAAGTCCTCAAAATCATGGAGATTGAATAGCATGTTATTAAACAATGAGTGGGTCAAGAATGAAATTAGGGAAGAAATCAAAAAGTTTCTGGAAACAAATGAAAATGAACTCACAACAACCCAAAACTTATGGGACACAGCAAAGGCAGTCCCCAGAGGGAAGTTCATAGTGATACAGGCCTACCTAAAAAAGATAGAAACATTTCAAACAAACAACTTAACCCTACATCTACAAGAACTTGAGGAACAACAACAAAGACAGCCCAGAGCAAGTAGAAGGAAGGAAATAACTAAGATTAGAGCAGAATTAGATGACATAGAGACTAAAAGCACAATTCTAAGGATTAATGAATCCAGGAGCTGGTTCTTTGAAAAGATAAACAAAATTGACAAGCCTTTAAGCAGGCTCAGCAAGAAAAAAAGAGAGAGGACCCAAATAAACACAATCAGAAATGAAAGAGGAGAGATTACAACTGAAACCACAGAAATACAAAGATTGTAAGAAATTACTATAAAGAACTCTATGACAAGAAATTTGAAAACCTAGGTGAAATGGACAAGTTTCTACAAAAGTATAACCTCCCAAAACTCAATGAAGAAGAAGCAGAAAGCCTGAACAGACAGACCAATAACAGCAGATGAAATTGAAGCAGTAATTAAAAAACTCCCAACAAACAAAAGCCCAGGACTAGATGGTTTCACAGGAGAATTTTACAAAGCATTGAAGGAAGACCTAACCCCTATCATTCATAGACTATTCCAAAAAATCCAAGAAGATGGAAGACTCCCAAACTCTTTTTATGAAGCCAGCATCATCCTAATCCCCAAAGCAGATAAAGACACAACAAAGAAAGAAAACTTCAGGCTAATATCGCTGATGAACATAGATGCTAAAATTCTCAACAAAATATTGGCAAACCTCATCCAACAATACATTAAAAAGACCATACACCATTACCAAGTGGGATTCATCCCAGGGATGAAAGGATGGTTCAACATTCGCAAGTCAGTAAACGTTATACATCACATAAACAAAAGCAAAGACAAAAAATCACATGATCATATCAATAGACTCGGAAAAAGCATTTGATAAGGTACAGCACCCATTTATGATAAAAGCACTCAGCAAAGTGGGAATAGAGTGAGCATTCCTCAACATCATCAAGGCCATATATGAGAGACCTACAGCCAACATCATACTCAATGGGCAAAAACTAAACTCTTTTCCACTAAGATTAGGAACAAGACAAGGTTGTCCTCTTTCACCACTTCTATTCAATACAGTATTGGAAGTATTGACCACAGCAATTAGACAGGAAAAGGAAATAAAAGGCATCCAAATTGGAAAGGAGCAAACAAAGCTATCCTTGTTTGCAGATGACATGATAGTGTACACAGAAAATCCTGTAGACTTGGCCCAAAAGCTGCTCGACCTAATAAATGTATTTGGCCAAACAGCAGGATACAAAGTCAATATCCAGAAATCAAAGACATTTTTGTATACCAACAATGAAAGAGCAGAAGCAGAAGTCAAGAAAAAAATACCATTTGATATAGCAAAAAGAAAAATAAAATACCTAGGAATAAGCCTAACCAAGGAAGTAAAGGATCTATACTCAGAAAACTACACAATGCTGAAGAAAGAAATCAAGGAAGACACAAACAAATGGAAACATATACCGTGTTCGTGGATTGGAAGAATTAACATCATTAAAATGTCCATCTACCTAAAGCAATTTACAGATTCAATGCAATACTTATCAAAGTATCCATGGCATATTTCACAGATATAGAGCAAACACTTCAAAAATTTATATGGAACCATAAACAACCTTGAATACCTGCAGCAATTTTGAGAAAGAAGAGCTAAGTAGGAGGGATCACAATACCTGACACCAGACTGTATTACAAGGCCACTGTAATCAAAACAGCCTGGTACTGGCACAAAAACAGGCACATGGACGAGTGGAATAGAACAGAGAGCCCAGAAATAAACCCAATTCTCTATGGCCAATTAATATTTGACAAAGGAGGCAGCAACATAAAATAGAGTAAAAATAGCCTCTTCAACAACTGGTGTTGGGAGAACTGGACAGCTACATGCAAAAAAATGAAACTTGAGCACCAACTTACACCATACACAAAAATAAATTCAAGGTGGATAAAAGATTTAAATATGAGCCAGGACACCATTAAAGTCCTGGAGGAAAACATAGGCAGGAAAATCTCAAATATTTCATGTAGTAACATTTTTACTGATATGTCCCCTAAAGCAATGGACATAAAGGAAAGAATAAAGAAATGGGATCTCATCAAAATAAAAAGCTTCTGCATGGCTAAAGAAAACAGTATTAAAATAAAAAGAGAACCAACTGTATGGGAAAACATATTTGCCAATGATACCTCAGACAAGGGTTTGATCTCCAAAATATATAAAGAACTTACATGACTCCACTCTAAGAAGACAAGCAACCCAATTAAAAAATGGGCAAAGGACTTGAACAGACACTTCTCCAAGGAGGACATACAAAGGATCCAGAGACACATGAAAAGATGTTCAATATTGCTAGCTATCAGAGAGATGCAAATTAAAACCACAATGAGATACCACTTCACACCTGTCAGAATGGCCATCATAAACAAAGCAACAAACCACAAGTGTTGGAGAGGTTGTGGAGAAAAGGGGCCCCTAGTGCACTGTTGGTGGGATTGAAGACTGGTACAACCACTATGAAAAGCAGTATGGAATTTTCTAAGAAAACTAAAAATGGACCTACCTTTTGACCCAGCAATTCTACTGCTAGGATTACATCCTAAGAACCCTGAAAGACCAATCCAAAAGAATCTATGCACCCCAATGTTCATAGCAGCACAATTTACAATAGCCAAGTGTTGGAAGCAACCTAGGTGCCCATCAGTAAATGAATGGATCAAGAAACTATGGTACATTTACACAATGGAATTCTATGGTGCAGAAAGAAAGAAGGAGCTCCTGCCCTTCGTGACAGCATGGATGGAACTGGAGAGTATTATGCTAAGCGAAATAAACCAGGCAGTGAAAGACAAATTCCATATGATCTCACCTTTAACAGGAACCTAATTAAAAAGAACAAACAAACAAGCGTAATATAACCACAGACACTGAAATTGAGAAGGGGTTCATAGTCACCAGAGGGGAGAGGGGAGGGAATTTCAGGGGGAAAGGGGAAGGGTTTAGAGCAACAAGTATAAAGGACACATGGACAAAAACTGGTGGGGATGGAAATGGGAGGGAGGTGGGGAGGGCTGGGGTGGTGGGCTGGAATGGGAACAAAAGACAGAAAACTGTACAAGAACAACAATTAAAATTTAAAAAAAAAATTAAAAAAAGAAGCAAATTTCCAGCCCTACCAAAAGGTTGTGTAGAGCCCCTAGTCCTACTGACCAGGAAGACTGACAAGAGGATCTGGGAACTTTAGAACCCATCCTACAACCACACTTGGGCAAGGAGGTAGATCAGTAGTGCTGCTAAACTGTTAAGTACAGTCTCTGGCCCTGCATAACCAAGGAGCCTGAACAGTGACCCTGGGCAGCCTCAGAACCTAATCTATGCTTTCGCTTAGTTTCAGAGCCCACCCTACATCTTTGACAGATTGCTAAATGCAGCCTGTAGCCTGGCCTGGCCTAGCCAGGTAGAATAGCCAGTGATCCTGCCTAATTGCAAAGTATAGCCTTTGGTCCCACCCAACAAAGGAGTTCTGACAATGTCCATACAGAACCATAGAGTACTCTTATCCACACTCAACTGTGAGATATAAATAGAGGCCTTTCTCAACTAAACAGTCCAGTCAGCAGAGCACAGCCTGATGCTACATTCTACTTAGGGGCACAGTTTTAATCCTCAACTGATCAGAGAGCACAGACTGAGGCCTTGTCTAGCTGTGAAATCCTGCCTACTGCTGTGTCTGAACACCAAAGCAAATCAAGCCAGCAGCACCAACTGATCCGGAAACACAGCTAACATCACACTCAACAGTGAAAAGTTAAGAGCTTTTCCTCCAAGATCAGGAACAAGACAAGGGAACCTCCTCATACCACTCTATTTTACATAGTACAGAAAGTCCTAGTTAGGACAATTAGGTAAGAAAAAGCAATAAAAAGCATCTGAATCAAAAAGGAAGCAGTAAAACTGTATGTATTTTCAGACAACATGATTTTATATATAGACAATACTAAAGACTCAACCAAACTGTCAAAATAAACAAAAGAATTCAATAAACTTTCAGGACACAAAATCAACATATAAAAATCAGTAGTATTTCTATGTACCAACAATAAATTATCTGAAGAAGCAATAAAACAATACCAGTTACAACATCAAAAGAATAAAATTCTTAGTAATAAATTTAACCAACAAGGTGAAAGATCTATACAATGAAAACTCTAAGACATTGATGAAAGAAATTTAAGACAACAAAAGTAAGAGGATAATGGGGGAAAAGGGAGAAGGGTTTTCAGAAACATATATAAAGGACACATGGACAAAACCAAGGGGGAGGGGTGGAATCAGGGGGTGGTGGGAATTGCTGAGGTGGGGGGAAGTGGTAGGGGAAATAGGGAGACAACTGTACTTGAACATCACTAAAAAAAGTTTAAAAAAGTAAAAGTTATGCATTCTGCATGGATGAATTAATATTGTTAAAATGTCTATGATACTCAAAGTCATCTGTTGATTTTATGTAATCTCTACCAATATTCCAATAACATTTTTTACAGAAATAGAACAAAACAATCTAAAAATCTAAAATTCATATGGAACAAAAAAGACCCTGAATAGCCAAAGCAATGCTAAGAGAAAACCAGCAAAACTGAAGATACCACATGTTTTGATTTCAAACTATATTACAAAGGCATAGTAATCAAAACGGTATGGTCTTGGTATAAAAATAGACATGTACAGCATTGAAACAGAATAAATTGCCCAGAGATAAAGCCATGCATATATAACCAACTAATCTTTGACAAAGGTGCCAAGAATACTCAATGGGGAAAAGACAGCTTCTCCAATAAATGGTGTTGAGAAAACTGGATATTCACAGGCAAAACAAAGAAATAGGACTCCTATCTTACACAATTCATAAAAACTAACTTGGATTAAACTAAAGGCTTAAATGTAAAACCTGGAATCAGAAAAATCCTAGAAGAAAACATAGGTAGTAAATAACTTGACATTGATCTTGGTCATTACATTATGAATATGACACCAAAATAACAAGAAACAAAAGCAAAAATAAACATGTAGGACTGCATCAAACTAGAAAGCTTCTGCATAGCTAAAGAAATGATCAAAATAATGAAAAGGCAACCTACAGAATTGGAGAAAATATTTGCAAACCATGTATCTGGTGAGAGGTTAATATCCAAAGTATATAAAGAACTGATGTAACTTCATAGTAAATTAAAAATAATCCAATATAAAAATGGGCAAATACCTAAACAGAATTTTTTTCAAAGAACCTATTCAAATCATCAATAGGCACATGCGAAGATGCTCAGTTTCACTAATCACCAAAGAAGTACAAATCAAAACCACAGAGATGTCACCTAATACCTTAACAAATGTTGTTGAGGATGTGGAGAAGAGAACCCTTGTGCACTGAAGGTGGGAATGTAAATTGTCAGAGACACTGAAAAATAGTATGGTGGTTCCTCAAAAAATTAAAAACAGAAATACAATATGACCCAGAAATTCTACTTCTGGGTATATTTCATTTTATACACACATACTCACACGTATATGTATGTGTACATATATACACATATATGTATATGTATGTATCAATTATTAAATTACCTTATGTATACCTTAAACTTACACTGTTATATATAATTTCTATCTCAATAAAGATAGAAAAACTTTTAATGAATTTACCACCTTTCAATTGTTTGGGAATTATTATCTGAGACCATGATAGGTAGGTTATTGATAACTAGAAGGGGACAAGCCTGGACAAATGTCAAGAGACTGAGGATGACAGGGTTAAAAGATAGGGAAATCTCCATTCCTCACTGATATTATACAGCTGTAGCATTAATAAACTGGGAAACTCATGTGAGGACTTGTTTTATATATATAAACTAATTAAGGCTATTCCCTGACTGATGTAAATGCTAAGAATTGTGAAAATACAGGGTTCTTTAGAATTAGGGAAAGGTGTATACTCTGTGGCCTGCATTTGCACAGGACTGACAGTGAGCTCTGGGGACTTTTGGATTACCTATCAGCAAATGGTGAAGGCTTCTGTAATAGACAATTACTGAGTGAAATCCCTGGCTGTTAGTTATGTCTCAGAGAGGACATTCACTCCAGCCTGAAAACTGTTCTCACCTTTTTTTTTTCACTTTGGATTCCACTACCATATTATTACAGCATCTGCATCTTTGTTGTCCCTTGCACAAATGTTCCATGATACAATAATCATTTTTAGTCATTCTGTGATTATGGGAACATGCTAAATAATTTCCAAGGCCAGGGAGGAATGTGCTGTTTCCATTAGCATTTTCTTGCTCAGTGTTCTCAGTGTTTAAAGGCAAGATAGTTAACTCCAGACTATTCTACATGGATAGTTCTATCAAGCACAACTTCCAAGAACTGAAAAATTCTTTTATTGTGCACAAAATAGACCATTAACAAGCAACTGATAAACAGGAGTCTACTAAGTGAGAAAATTAAAATGCATATGATAATAAGTCGAAATCTCCCTCAATTTGCTTTTACTGACAGAACATGGGGGATTGGACAGGTAAAACACAGTGAAAGTAATGGCTCCCCTTATAAGAAACTCTCTGCACCTGACAGGCATACAGAAAATAGAGGTAGCAGTGATTTTTCATGGAGTTGATAGGCTCTGCAAAGCTGTCAGGTGTTAACTAGCTTACCTTCTGCTCTTTGCAAAAGGTTAATGGATACAGCACATTTTCCAATGTGACTCTGCAAAACAAAAGAATAACAAATAGTATGTGTTGTTATTTGTTTTACTTCTATTTTAGCCTACCCTATGTAAAATCTAGAGGTTGAATGCCACATCAAAGCTTCCAGCTATCAAAAAATTGTTAGTGATCACATGTGTGGGGATGTAGTGCAGAGTTGTATTGGAGGGCTGTACATGAATATCTAGTTGTTAAAGTGCAGTATGAGGGATGGACCTTTATTTATTTGAGGATGAAATCTCTAAACTTAACCTTTTGTACAAACATGGTCTGCATTCTAAAATATTGTATAATTATGTATTATAAAACTTTACCCTTTGCACCAAACAGTATGGCTAATCTATATGTACAGATTGTAATAACAAAGTTAATGAGGAGCTTCCAGTCATTCCTGGCAAGAAAGAAAATATTATCAACAATGTTCCTGTTATTTTGCTCCAGGGAAGTGAATACTGAACTATATTTCAGACTGTCCATTCCCTTGATGTTTCTCTTGGTTTACCTGGTATACATAATATATATGTATTTCTAAATATGAAAGGTTTAGTCTTGCATGTTTTGGATATTTTATTCATGGAATCAAACTGTTTATACTCTTGTGGGCCTTGCTTTATTCACTCAACCAACATCCTGCTTTGGAGATTTATTCTGACGGATGGTTCATTCAGTTATCCTATCTCCAGGAATTTGTTGCTACAATTCACTGCTGCTTTAAACATTCTTGTGCATGTTTCCCGGTGCACTTGGGAGTTTCATTGGAGTGTAAATCTAGTGATGAAACTGCTATATTACAGTAATTGTGGAATTCATACTGGCAACAACAAAGAATAAAGGTTTCTGAGCTGTTATTTTCAATCTTTTAAAACTCTGCATTTGGCGGATGTAAACTTGACCATTTGTATTAAATATCAGCTAATGAGGTGAGCACATGTTTTGCAAGTTTATTTACCATTTTTGTTTTTGTTGGGGTTATTTTCCTATTGAAATTTATTTTGGCTTTTTATTATTTGATGGTAGTTCTTTACATATTTTGGACACTAACACATTGTTGGTTAATTGTAAAAATGACCGTTCTTTGACCAGGGCCTGTGCTTTCACTATTTGTATGGTGCACATCAATAAACAGGTATTCTAATTTTAATGCACTCAAATGCAAGAACTTTTCCTTTATATTCTATGTATTTGGTACTTTTAATGAAATAATTTCCTACCTTACGATTTGTTAAATATTTTTCTAAGATTATTTTATATATTATCTCACATAATTAATTTTTAATCTACCTAAAATTGTTCTACTATTTCCTAAATGATATACCTTTTCCTCACTTAACTCTAATGCCACATTTGTTATGGATCAAGTTTCCATATTTATCTGTGTTTACAGTTGTCTCCATTTTCCCCCCACCACTCCTCCCCACCCTAGACATCACCACCTCCCACCCTCGATCCCACCCCACTTTGGCTTTGTCTATAGGTCCTTTATATATTATCCTTGATGACTATTCCCCCTTTTCCCATTATCCCCTCCCCTCCTTCCTCTGGTCACTGTCAGTTTGTTCTTTATTTCCATGTCTCTGGTTATATTTTGCTTGCTTGCTTGTTTTGTTGATTAGGTTCCACATGTAGGTGAGATCATATGGTATTTGTCTTTCACCACCTGGCTTATTTCAGTTAGCATAATGGTCTCCAGATCCATCTATGCTGTCGAAAGGGGTAGGGGCTCCTTCTTTCTTTCCACTGCATAGTATTCCTTTGGGTAAATGTACCACAGTTTTTTGATCCACTCATTTACTGATGGGCACTCTGGTTGATTCCAGCACTTGGCTATTGTAAATAGTGCTGCTATGAACATAGGGGTGCATAGGTTCTTTTGGATTGGTATTTCAGGACTCTCAGGGTGTAATCCCAGCAGTGGAAATGTGGGGTCAAAAGCCAGTTTCATTTTTAGTTTTCTGAGGAAATTCCATATTGTATTCCACAGTGGCTGTACCAGTCTGCATTCCCACCAACAGTGCACTAGGTTCCCTTTTCTCCACAACCTCGTCAGCACTTGTTGTTTGTTGATTTATTAATATGGCCATTCTGACAAGTGTGAGGTGATACCCCATTGTGGTTTTAATTTGAATCTCTCTGATGGCTAGTGATGCTGAGTATCCTTTCATATGTCTCTGGGCACTCTGTATGTCCTTCTTAGAGAAATGTCTGTTCAGATTCTTTGCCCATTAGATTTTTAAAATATATATTCAAGCTCCATGAGAATTTCTCTTTCAGTTTTGATAGGAATCAAGTTGAATTTGGGGAGATTAGAGATTTAAGTCTTTCCAATTTGGGGTCTTCTTATCTCTGAGTGTGGTTTCTCTCTTTCCATCCTTTTAACCTCCAAATTCTTTGATTATTTTGATAATATTCTTCAAAATATAATTTCTGCAATTCTGTTACTTTTATTTCTATTTCTAAAATATTTTGATTATGTTTATATAAAAATATAAACATTTTAGGCATTTATTGTGAATATAAAATAAGGCACTTAATTTTTATTGACATTTTTGAAAAACTTATTAAACTATCTTATTATTTATAATAATTTTACGCTGTAGACCAGAGGTTGGCAATCTTTTTTTCTCTAAAGGGCCAGATAATAAACATTTTAGATTCTGAGAGCCATATGGTCCCTAGCAATTATTCAACTGTGCTATTGTAGCATGAAAACAGCCATAGACAATACCTAGATGAATAAGCATGCCATGGCTGTGTTCCAATGAAACTTCATTTACAAAACAGGTGACAAGTTAATTTTGGCCTCTGGGGGATTGTTTGCTGATTACTGTCTTAGGCTATTACATCAACTGCCCAAACAACAGTTTTGTTTCTTCCTTTTATAATCCTTATCTCTTTTTGTCATTTTTATTTTCTAACTGCTCTAACTAGGAAGCCCAGAATTATCTTTGAAAGTTTCAATAGTATTCATATTTATAGGTCTTGTTCCTGAGGCTAAAGAGAATATTCCTGATAGTTTAGTGATATATATGATATTTGATATGTCTCCATAGATTTATCAAATTATGAAAGTTTCCCTCTTTTCCTAGTCTATGAGCAGTTTTATCATTATTTTTCCTGCATCTATTGAGATGTTTGAATGTTTTTTCTATTGTAATCTGTAATGTGGTGAATTATATTAATAGATTTTATATTGTGAGAGCATCACATCTCTTGTACATTTATACATGATGGCATTATCTTTTAAAAGTAGTATTTGATTTGTTTTCTTTTTTTTTTTAAACTTGGCATCTACTTTTATGAATGAAATTGACCTGTTCATGTTCTTTCCCATACTGTCCTTGCCTGAGAAAGGACAGTATGAGAAAGTAGAGTGGAGGCTAAAATAGCTACATTAATAGGATAGTCAGGTATTTCTTCCCTTTTTATTTTATGGAAGTGTTTGTATACTAATTAGCTCTTCCTTGGATATTGAGATGACTTCTCCTATATTCTCTATAAAGAAAATTCTTAACCACTGATTCAATTATTTTTAACAATTGCAGCATTATTCAATTTTTCTATTGTTTATTCAGTTTTGATAATTAGTATTTTTTCTAGAAACGTATTTTCACTAAGCTTTCAAATTTGTTTGCATGACTTCATAACATTCTTTATCTTTTTAAATTCCCATAATATTTGTAGTTATAAACTTGTTTTCATGTTTAATACTATTTGAAACTTTTCTATATGTTTTTGATCAATCTTGTCGAAGTACTTTATTAATCTTCTCAAAGAGCTATTGTGTACCTTCATTAATCCTCTGTATCATTTTTCTACTTTATTATTTACCTTATTTTTTTATTATTCTTCCCTTCATTAGTATGTATTGTTTCCTTGTTCTGACATCTTAAATTGAACTCTTGGCTTACAAATTTTTAGCCTCTCTTCTTTCCCAATATAAGCATTTAAAACTACAAGTTTCCTTTGCCCTTTTAACCATATCCTACATATTTTTACTATTTAATTATAATTTATTCACAATTATTTTTAATTCACATTATGGTTTATTCTTTGAGAAATAAGTCATTTGGAATATGTTTTTAAATTTCTAAATATATAGAATTTTATGTTATTTATTGTTTTAATCTTTATTGTATTTTTCTTCAATTACCATTTAGTCCCCTCATACTCATCTCCCCTCAGCAATCACCAAGTTATAGTCTAATAACCTTGTCCAGATGCCTCAGTTGGTTGGAGTGTCTGCCTGGACACAAAAAGGTTGTGGTTTTGAGCCCTGGTAGGGTGAATGTACATGAGGAAACCGATC
The DNA here is from genome assembly GCA_004027475.1 of Anoura caudifer. Lineage (NCBI taxonomy): Eukaryota > Metazoa > Chordata > Mammalia > Chiroptera > Phyllostomidae > Anoura > Anoura caudifer. The sequence continues at coordinate 351,643 of PVKU01000604.1, forward strand.
CACGTTTCTCTCTCACATCGATGTTCTTTCTCTATAAAAAAAAAAATCAATATAGGGGTGGTGGGGAGGGGTAGGGGGAAAAGGCAGAAAACTGTACTTGAACAACAATAATAAATAAATAAGTAAATAAATAAATAAAATTTAAATGCTTAGGGAACAAAATAAAAAAAACACATCTCTGGGTGAGGATTTAAAGTTTCCTTCTAACATTGGTTTCCAACTTTAGAGCACTATTGTCAGACTGTCTTGCATTAGTCCAATTCTTTGATTCTTTTTATTGTTTGGTATACAGTCAATTTTCAGAAAAGACTAATTATGACTGAAAAAATTGATTCTCTAGTTCTTGTGAAAAGGCTCTACAAACAAATTTGTATAAAATCAAATTTGTTAATTATACTGTGCAAAAGTTCTATAATCTTATTATTTTCATTTTCTTAATATGTCAATTAATAGGAGATAGGTATTATAATCTTTTCCTAATTCTCCATATGATATGTTCATGTATGTACATTAGTAGGTATACACAATGTAGGATGTTTATGACTTCGGTTGAATTGAAACTTGTATTCTTTTCTAAGAAATATGTTTTACATGAAGTACATTTTTATAATAATTTACTATCACAATTCTCAATTACTTTGTTTATGTCTGATATTAGTTTTCCTTTTTTATAATTTTAACTTTCTACAAGTTAATGTTCATCTGTATCTTTTGTAAACATTATGGAACTAGAATTTTTAAATCAACTCTGAACATATTTGTTTTTAAGAGGGCAGTCCATTTACCTGTACTTAATTACTAATATATTTTGTTTCTGAGTCTATGTATTTCTATAATTTTCTTAGTTGATTTTTCCCTTCAATATTTCTTCCTCTGCCAACCTTATGCAAACTCTTTATTTTTAATATTTAATGGTAATCTGTGAAATTTAGATACCATATAGCTTTCCAAAGTCCTCACCATATCCTTACCCTATTACTAGAAAAAAATTAATATCTCTGTTGTGCTTTTTCCCAAAATTTACCTTTTCCAATGTTTTACCTTTATTTTGTTTCATTTTAACATGAGTTATAATTTTATAAGGTCAATGTTTATTTAAAATTACCTGCTCCTTTTTTTCATGTTCCACTGTCATCCTGATTTCTCTCCCTTAGATTCTTGGGAGCTCCTTTAGCAAGAATGTGGGGTTACAAATTATCTCAATCTTTGAGAATTCTTTTTAAATCTCTATTTCATCATTTTGTTTTATATTTTTGTCAGATATTATTCAAGTTATTTTTTCCTCAGAACATTGAAGGTATTATTTCTTCCTTTCTAACTCATATTGTTGTCAAAAAATCAGCTTCCATTCTAATTGTCATTTCCTGGTCAGGAATTTTATTTTTTTGTTTGGCTACTTTAACATTGCTTTTTTCTTATGTACTTTTTGAGTTTCACTACAATATTTGTAAGTAAAGACTTCTTCCTGCAATGCATGGTGTTTGGAATGTGTTGGACTTTTGAGGGTTGAGAATTCACATATTTCTTCAGTTCCAAAAATTCTGTGTTGCATTTTCAATTATTGCCTAGTATTCCATTCCTATAACTCTTCCCTCTAAATTTCTTTTTCAGGACATCTTATTAAATGGATGTCGGACCTATCCTCTTTGATTCCTCTAATTCTTAATCTCCCCTCAATATTTAGCATCTTATTTCTTTTCTTCATAACTCAATAACTCAGTTTTTTAGATCTATCTTTTAGTTCATCTAACATGTTTGACATCTTAATATTTGAGTTGGGTTTATTCCAGCCACACAGAAAGTATAAATATTGGCCTCAAAATCACATGAGGCCTAGATTAGGAAATGAATTCTCAGGAAAGTTTTTCCTTCCTTTCATCTAGAGTCAATGTCCAGAGCAATAATGACAAGTATCTTTATTAAAAATATTATTGCTATTTCTAATAATTTAAACATTCTTTCATTTAATGTGCCCCTTTTTAGAGGTCATGACTTTGTGCAGACTCTAGGCTTTATCTTGTGTCCCTGGATCACATAGCTTTTTGCGGCCAGTGCTGTGGACCATATGACATAGGCAGATGCTCAGGCACGCAGAGAGCCCAGATTCATGTATTAGGACACATGATCTTCTGGTAACTTTTGGACCCTAAGAATTTTCCTCACTTTTTAGTCAGTTCAGTTAAACTGGTATTTTTAGATGTTATAAATATGTAGTTCATAGTATTTGAAAGTAAAAATCAGACAATAATCACTTTATAGGCTCACAAGTAAATATCAGACTTTTAAACTGGAAGTCATTTTCTCCTTCTACAGTAAAATTTTAGTCTTACCTAATCACATGAACTTATAACATAAGAGCTAACTCAATGTCTATTTATATGCTAGTTTCGTACTCTTTTAATAAATGGTAATTTTGCATTTTTCTACATATAAGGTCATGTCATCTGCCAACAGATCATTTTCCTTTCCCTGTCTGATATGGGTGTTTTCTATTTCTTTTACTTACCTAATTGCCTTGGCCAGGACTTCCAGTACTGTTTTGCTGTGTTTCTTACCAGAAATGGTAAGAGGGGTCATCTTGGACTTATTTCTGATTTTAGAAGAAAAGCTTTCAGTTTTCCACCATTGAATATGATGATAACTATGGGGTTTTGATATATGGCCTTTATTTTGTTGAAATAAGTTCTTCTTATATCTATTTGCTGAGTTTTTTTTTTAATTTAATCATGAAAAGCTATTGAATTTTATCAATTTTTACATATAGTGAGATTATTATGTGGTGATATTCTTCATTCTGTTAATGTAATATATCATACTAATTAATTTGTGTATGTTCACCTCTCCTTTAAACATCCAAGGATGAATCCCACTTGGTCATGGTGTATGATCCTATTAGTGTGCTGTTGAATTCAGCAATGGAACAGAATAAAGCCAAGAATTAAATCCACACATATATGGTCAACTGATTTTCAACAAGTGTGCCAAGAACACATAATGGGGAAAAATTAGTCTCTTTAACAATTGGATTGGGAAAACTGGATATCCACATGCAAAAGAATGATTCTGGACTACTATCTTATATCATATACACAAAAAATAAACTTAAAATGGATTAAAAACTTAAATATAAGACCTGAAACTCTAAAACACTTAGAAGAAAACAAGGGGAAAACTGTTACTTCACTTTGATATTTCTGGTGATTTTTTTAATATGATACCAAATTTCCTTGCAACAAATAAAAAAATTATAAGTAAGACTGTATCAAACTAAAAGTTTATGCACAGAAAAGGATACAACAGAATGAAAAGGCAACCTACAAAATGAGAGAAAATATTTGCAAACCATATATTTCGTAAAGAATTAACATTCAAAATGTTTAAGAAATTCTTATAATCCAATAGCAAAAAAAAAAAAAAGTGGAAATGGGCAAAGGACTTGAATAGACATTTCTTTAAACAATACATAAAAAGCCCAACATGTGTATTAAAAGTTACTCAACATCTCTAGCCATTAGGGAAATACAAATAAAAACTACAATGAGATATCATTTCACACGAGTTAGGATGGCTAGCTATTATAAAAGAGAGAGCGGGAGAGAGAGAAAGATAAGAGTTGTAAAGAATATAAAATAGGCAGTTGCTACATAAAACAGCATGAAGATTTCTTTAAAAATTAAAAATAGAACTACCATATTACCTAGAAATCCCACTTCTGGGTAAATACCTGAAAGAATTGAAATCAGGATCTTAAATAGATAATATTCAATCAAATGTTCATTACAACACTATTTACAGTAGCCAAGATTTTTAAAAAAAGCATAAGTATCTATTGTTTATGGATGAATGGATAAAGAAAATGTGGTATGTACATACAATGGAATATTATTCAACCTTTAAAAAATCATGCCATTTGCAGCAACATGAACCAAGCTAGAGGATATAATGCTAAGTGAAATAAGCCATTCAGAGAAAGACAAATACTGCATATTCCACTTAATATGAAGTAACTACAGTAGCCAAACTCGTAGAAGCCCAGAATGAAACTCAGAAACAGTGGTTACCAGGGACTAGGTGCTAAGGGAAATTGTTGTTCAATTGGAATACAGTTTTAGCTACACCAGATAAATTATTTGTAGAGACCAGCTGTACTGCATAATGTCTACAGTTAATAATTTTATAATGTGTACTTAAAAGTTTAAGTAGTAGATCTCATGTTAAGTGGTATTAACACACACGCAGAAACACAGGGAAACTAAGAAACCTTTGCAATTGATGGGTATACCTATTACCTTGATTGTGGTGATGGCTTCATGGGTGTATGTATATATCCAAATTCATTAAATTATATACATTCAATCAATGCAGTTTTTGTATGTCAATTATGTCTCGATGAAGTTACTAAAATCAGAAAACTAACTAGATTCCACACAATCACTTCTCTCAATTTTGTAAGTGTTCTAAGAGGTCAGTCACCATAACCATTCTGCGGACAAATCTGTATTGGCTCACCAGTGCATCTCTGACACCTTGCACAGCACATGTCATGTGGAACATTCTCAAGAAAATTTTCCTAGATGAATGAATTTTGGATGATATATATGAAAAATATACAATGCATTTTCAAGTTGTCACCCCCAAATACCACTTCTTTTGTTTCTTTCTAATATATATCTAGCATATTTTTACCTTTTCACTTCTGTAGTTATCCTATATAATACTTAGATGCATACCAATCTGAAGGAATGACATATACAACTTTTTATTCTATCATTGTCTAAAAAATGTAAATTCATAGAAATAGTTTTCAATTATTGTTATTTCCTTTACCAGCTTTATTGGCCCTGAAAATACTTTAACTGAGAATGTCTTCTTAGATCTTAAATTTCCTCATAGTTATGTCTTCCCTAATTTTTCAAGAAGTGCTCTGTGTGCATTTCACCTTGCTTGGTTCCTAGATAATACCATTTTTTTTTTTACCTTTCACATCATTTTTAATGCATTGATACAGTAATTCATATGAAATGCTAAAATTCTGTAAGTTATGTTTTCTTACTAATGTCTTATATGACATTGAGAAAAAAGTCTCCCCTTATTTCACCAAGATCCCTAAATATTTGAAAGTCTTTAAGCATGAGCATGAAGGATAATAAATGATTCAAATTATTAATGTTGTTTAAAGTATATGTATGACTCTGCAGCAGCTTTAGTAAAATTAGCACCCAGCTAACAGAAAATGTGCACTATTCCACGTGGAGTATGTAGGACTACAGAGAATTCCCAATTTTATATTTAACTTTACACAATGCCTAAAAGTTCAATGTAGAAACTTATTTAAAACTCTGCCCTGATCTTTTTCAGTAAAAATACATTTGTATGCAAATTATACTGTACAGTGTACACCTGAAAGTGTATTGCTTTGCATTTTTCCTAAGCCCCAGCAAAATAAAGGACAACTGAAGGATGTTTGATTTGAAAATGCTTTTCAATAAGAATGTAAAATAAATTTAAAAACAATTTCTTCATGCCTGCCACAAGATTGGCATGTGGTATGGAATTGTTTCAATATTCAAAAGACATTGTTTTCACTGACCTTATTAGTGTATACAGTGGTCAGTGGCATCATTTGTTCTACCTGCACAGAGCAATATGGAATGTATATATTGTTACCAACAGTTTGCATGAAGTAGCATTTTCTTGTGAGGTCAGTATTGGAAAGACCAGAGGTAAGAGGGAGTGTGGAAGACTGGAATGCTGACTCACCTTTGAAACTATTAAGTACATGACTGGAATCTTTTCTCTGCCATCCACTAAGGGTATAAATTTGGATAAGCTGTTAATTACCTCTAGAACCTGGTTTCCTTATTCATAGATGTATAAAAACATTTAAAATTGATAAATATGTTAGGCAGTATAATTTCACCTTTTAATGTTATCTTTCCAATTAAATATTTATTTAAATTAAGTTCAGTGGTAAGTCCTCTATCTCTAGACTAAATCTAATGAAGATGTGGCTAAATTTACTTGAATTATTTACTCTATTCTCTGGGGATTATAAGAAGAAAGAAATGCTGAAATACTTCAAGTTCTCCTTGTTTCCTTGAATAAAATGTAGCACACTTATAAAAAATGTAAAGATCAAACCGTATATAGGGCACATACTAAACTATATCTGGATTATGTTAGTACTGATATTGTTTAAAAATCAGTATTTAATGCATATTCCAGTTAAATTTTCTTACGTAGATTTTAAAAGATTTTTAAATAATTGAGCAAAAAATTTAGTCATGGATATCATTATATTGATTTCGATTCCTGCCATCTGTCGAATTTTATTTGGTATTACAATAAATAAATAAACAAAAATAATTATTTTGTAAGATATTATTCTCTTATTTATATAGCTCTAAACTGGGGAAATAGGCATTTTTTAATGATTTAATTTGTTGCAGAGAGTCCTTGAGAACATAAAACAATCAAGTATATCTGTTTTGCCTTCTGTATCCATGGGTTTTTGTTACATTTCTAAAGATCACACACAAAGTTAATGGTTATTTTGTATTTAAAAAAAATACATTTGAAGTGATAATACAAAAATTCCATTGATAGCCTGAAAGACATCACTTTAGATAGTGGCCATAAATTTTAATGTCTGGCCTATAATATGCTCACATTCATGTATCGTTGTGCACAAAACAGCAGGCAACTACATCAAAAGAAAGAATGGCCACACTACACCACAATACTTTTCTTTTTTTAATTAAAAGTATATATTTTATCTCCAGTTCATTCTTGCTCTTACTGTGTGCTACTTTAAAGTTTCTTCCTCAGAGTTATGATGTAAAGTCTATAAAATAACTAGTTGGAATTGTTATATATCACATGTTCTAGACACAGTAAGTAGCATTATAGTCAATATGAAAATTGATTTGGTGTGTTCATTAGTAAATAATATAGTCTTTAAATCTCCAAGAATGCAAAATTCTTAAAGGTGCTATGAATGTAATTCCTGTTAGAATGGTTCTCGATGTTAAACCAGTGTCAAGAAAGAAAAAAAATATTTTTTTCAAGCTTAAATTAAATGACAAAAAAAAAACTTGGTGCAGACACATTTTACCTAAAAAATCTAAATTTTATCTCCCCCTAGCTATCTACCATTATTATGGTTTAAAAACATAAGAAGTAAAGAAATCATGTACAGTCAACAGGTGTAGTTCATATTTTAAGGTATTCCATCACAAAACAACTTTAATTGAGAGATGTAAAACATTACCAGCAATTTCCACATCCATAAGACATCACATGTGATTTCAATACCTACCAAAGTCTTCAACTTTTATTTCATTTGCATACTCCATAGTAATAGATAATTAATTGATTTACCTTTCCAAGATCATTGTTTTCCATTCATCTTGGTTTCTTTGTTGGTAGGTCCATACTTCAAATAAACTGAGTGCCTGATAAGATTTTTTTTTTATTTTTAAGTGTATTTTATTGATTGGGTTGTTATAGTTGTCATAATTTTCCCTGTTGTCCCTTCTGCTTGGTATCCTCTTCCCTCCAGCAATCTATCCTCCTTTAGTTCTTGTCCATGGGTCATGCATGTAAATTCTTTGGCTTCTCAATTTCCTATACCATTCTTAACATGCCTCTGTCTATTTTGAGCCTCCCAATTATGCTTCTTTACTGTTGCACCATTTAGCCTATGTCCTCCTTCCTCCTCTCAGCTGATAACACTCCAAATGAGCCCCATACCTATGTTTCTGTTCCTGTTCTGGCTGTTTGTTTAGTTTCTTTTTGTCTTTTGTTTTTGTTTTATTTTTTTTTATTCAGTTGTTGATAGTTGTGAGTTTGTTGTCATTTTAATATTCATAGTTTTGATCTTCTTCTTTTTCTTAAATAAGTCCCTTTAACATTTCATATAATGATGGCTTAGTGAAGGTGAATTTCTTTAGCACTACTTTGTCTGGGAAGCACTTTATCTGCCCTTCCATTCTAAATAATAGCTTTGCTGTACAAAGTAATCTTGGTTGCAGGTCCTTGCTTTTCTTCACTTTGAGTACTTCTTTCCAGCCCCTTCCAAAATGTAAATGATTTTGAGAAATCAGCTGACAGTCTTATGGAGACTCCCCTGTAGGTAACTCTCTGCTTTTGTCTTGCTGCTTTTAAGATTCTCTTTATCTTTAACCTTTGGCATTTTAATGATGATGTGTCTTGGAGTGGGCCTCTTTTGCATCGATCTTGTCTGGACTTGCCTATTTCCTTCACAAAATTAGGGAAGTTTTCTTTCATTAGTGTTTTCAAATAGAGTTCCAATTTCTTGTTCTTTCTCTTCTCCTTCTGACACCACTACGATGTGAATGTTGGATGTCTTGAAGTTGTCCCAGATGCTGCCTACACCACCCTCATTTTTTTTGACTCTTTTTTTCTTCTTTTTGCTCTGACTGGTTGTTTTTTCTTCCTTATGTTCCAAATCATTGATTTGATTCTCAGCCTCATCTATTCAACTATCATGTCCCTGTAAATTGTTCTTTATTTCACTTACTGAACCCTTCATTTCTGGCTGACTCCTTTTTATGCTGCTGACATGCTTCCTAATTCCTTGAGCATTGTCATAACCAGTCTTTTGAACTCTGGATCTGATAGATTGCTTAACTCTGTTTCATTTAGCTCTTTTTCTGGAGTTTTTGATCATTCTTTCATTTGGGCCATGTATCTTTTTCTCCTTGTTTTGGCAGCTTCCCTGTGTTTTTTTCCTATGTATTAGGTAGCACTAATATGACTCTGTATCTTGGTAGTATGGCCTAATGTAGTAGGTGTCTTGTAGGGTCCAGTGGCACAGTCTCCATTATTACCTAAGCTGGGTTCTTGAGATGTGCCCTTTGTATGTGCTGAGTACCCTCTTCTCTTGTAGTTTTGCCCTGATAGCTATTGGCACATCAATGGGAGGGATTTACCCATGCCAGTCAGCTACAAGGACTGGCTGTCACCACTGACCACCAACCTCCATATACCATGGAGGATCAGCTGTGCAGGGGCAGGTGGTGGTGCTGCTACATGATCTGTAGCTCTTTACTGAATACATAGGCTCTGGGGTTTCCTGGGTGATTCAGGTCAAGGTTAGCCTCCACCTGTGTTTAGCCCAGAGCCACCCTTCAAATGGAAGGCAGATAAAGCCCTTCCCAGACCAGGAAAAACTAAAGGAGTTCTTTATCACCAAACTGTTATTATAGGAAATGTAAAAAGGACTTCTTTAAGAGAAGAAGATCAAAACTATAAACAATAAAATGGCAATAAATGCATACCTATCAATATATGAACCTAAAAAACAAACTAAATAAACAAGAAGAACATAGAATCATGGATACAGAGGATATTTGGATGGTTGCCAGATGGCAGGGGAGTGTAGAGGAATGGGTGAAGAGGTGAGAGGATTAAGAAGTACAAACAGGTAATTACAGAATCACTGTGGGGATATAAAGTACAGTATAGGAAATGGAATAGCCAAAGAATTTACACACATGACCCATGGACATGAACAACAGTGGGGAGATTGCCTGAGGGAGTGGTGGGTGCTGGGTCAAGGGCGAGAAAGGGGGAAAGTTGGGACAACTGTAATAGCATAATCAATAAAATGTAATTAAAAATGTATTTTACAGGTTCTGGCCTATCCATCTGTCTACTGATATTCATAAGATTGTATTCACAGATTAACTAAAATTAGATGATATACTTTTGATTATGAAATAATGTGATAAACCTGATTAAGCAATTTCTTCTTCACCAAATTATTTCATTTTAAATTCATAAGGCCAGTTAATTTAGTGATTTATTTTGGTGTAAAATCCATTACAAGTGTTTCAAAGAATAGAGTTGACAGAACAAAGAGCAAGAATTTAGGTTGTTCATAAAGCCACACCTGAGAGGGGTTGAAAAACTCCTCTGACATCACATGAAATAATTTCAAATCACAGATATTATACAACTCAATAGAGAAATCAAAGGTTGAAAGAGATATGGCAGAAGATAAAATAAGGTGAAAGTGTGATTATGAATGGCAAGCTAACAGATAGTTTATTTATCAAACAACACACCTGTGCAATCGCTGCCATTTACGTGTGCATAATTTTAATATGATATCCAAGGATTTGTGCTGAAGAGTTTTTGAACACATGCATGCTAGACCTTAAAGAGTTTATAGACTTGGCCCAGTTTTTAATGAATAGCAACAAGACTAATCTCTACAGAAATATCAAAGAAAGGAAGGGAGGGAGGGAGGGAGGAAGGAAGGAAGGAAGGAAGGAAGGAAGGAAGGAAGGAAGGAAGGAAGGAAGGAAGCCTCCCAAAAGATTATATATACCTTAATTTTTAGTAAACAGTTTTGTCAAGGAATTCTATTTGTATTTTTAAGCCCTCGCTGCATATGCACATATGCATATGGACAGTGTAAAGAAAGTACATGTGTTCAATATACAGTCAGCATCATACTGCATTTACTTAATAGTTTATGTAACAATATGAAATGTGGCAAATTTATACTCTATAAAGCACCTGCAAAGAGAATTGGGAAATTTTGCCCAGCATCTGCAGCTTCTTAAAATTAGTTGTGAGTTGCCCTTTTTAATCAGGACACCAGTAAAAAGAATGATTTCTTTGGAGTGAGGGTACTTCAGAATTCCTGGCGTTAAGTGGAAGCCCACAGGTCTCAGGAGCCAGTTCTTCTCCCTTGAAGAAATTTCAGTGCACCCACATGAGGTGCTCACATGCTCTTGAATGCAGCTATTATAAGGAACACAAAGACGACAAGATGAGTGAAAAGAATTTCTTACAGAAATAAGCATTACCTGGGGAGCCAGTTTTAGGCTGGAAGTAATAGAGATAAAATAAAAAGTTTGTGACCTTCATTCTTAGTCTCCCTACAACCTGATGGCTTATTCTTGATATAAATCCTTTTGTCTAAAATAATGACTTTTAAAAACACACTAAAAAAAAGCAGACTTGAGTGAGGTGTGGGGAAATGGAGGGAGTTTACTGTGGGGCAGAACCTACACAGCGCGTGTCAGGTCTTTCTTCAGAACAATATTTATTTTGAATTATTTACTCTTGGAACCTGCTATGTGTACCGATTAACCCTATGAACTCATCAATAAATTCAACAAATTTTGGAATCAAGAAGGAAAGTATCATTTATATTGGATCCAAATGTTAGCTAATTATTTCTGTCTATGTGTTATTACATTCACGCATTTTCATCTTACTCGCATAGGAAAATTTTAAAGTGACTTATTAAATGTACCCCACAAAACCAACATTCTGTCTCAGTAGCATTCAATTATTGCATAGAAAAGATTCATAAATTTCTTCTCTATTATTTTACTTTCTTTGCATCTATTTCTTTAACTATTAATTACCCTGCTGTAAGTAGACCACTTAACTAATTTTCATACTTACCTGCTCCTAACTCAGCTCTCAGTAAATTTGGCTCAGTCAGCTACTAGGAATACACACCAAATAAGTGAGTGAGTAAGTAAGTAAGTAAGTAAATAAATAAACAAACAAACAAATAAAATGAGATTCATCACCTCTCCAATCTAAGCTAATTCATGGAATGGCAGAATTTACTTCACAACAGACCATACACATAACAGACTAAATCATAATAGAACTGCACAAGGCTAGAATCTACAGAACTCCCAAGCTTTTATCACATCAATCCTATAACAATGAATGAAATTAGAGACCCTAGAGAAAGGAAACCATAGGCTTCACAATTTGCAAGGGTGCAGAGCCAGCCACTGCAGTATCCCACTTCTTTCCTGTTAGGACGGGTAATGTGCTACTTGGAGAGGAAATCCCCTGTGGAGGCCACCATGGAGGCTGTGGATGCTGATGCTTAGGGTACCAGCAGGAAAAGATTATGGAGTTTGAAAAGAATGCATAAGATGGGGAACCTGAAAAAACTGTGGAGCCTAGAAAAGAAGCAGCTGGGTGTAGTACTAAGAGCAACAGTCATTGGAGTGATTACCTTGAGCAAATCACTTACTCTCTCGGAGCACTAAACATTTACTGAAGTTTGAATAAGCCAAGAAACAGACAACATACGTGGATCACTTATTTTGTCAAATAACTTTTATTTTAAACAGATAAACATAAAAAGTCTAGGTGGTCCTTAAGATTATAGAGTTAATTGTGGAACTGGGATGCAAATAATTTACAAAATTATGATGACAATTTCTACTTTTTATAAGCTATAAGGTTATTTGAATAAACAAATAAAGTAATTATATGGGAAATATCATTGAAAGCTGGTTATAATCCTAATTTTCCTGAGACAGAGAAGTGCTCCTGGACACAATGCTGCTATAGTAAAAAGAATAAAGAGAATACACAGCAAAGATGAAATGTTCAAATTTTTAGAGACGATAATTTTCTAAGATGTAAAACTACAAATTCAAGCATGGCAAAACAGGACCTGTTGGTTTGGATATGCATTTATGCTTGTGACCACTAGGTATTCTTTTCCTACAATTTATATCAGAGTATGTGAATTTTCAGCATGGCTCAGGAGATGTGGATTGTAGTCCCAAGTTCACTACTAACAATGGCAATGGCATTATGTCAATCAATTCTCTTTCGTGAGTTTCATTTGCTTCCTCTGTAATGTAGGGCCCTTGGACTAAAAGATCTACAAATTCCATTTCAGTTCAAAAACTCTGTGGTTTTGGAATTGCAAAATACAGATTCTGATTACGTGGCTTTACTTTACCTTTGCATCAGACACTAGAATGATGACATTCTGACATCCTCAGCCACCCAGAGAGATTGGTGAGATGGGTTACATGAGTGGCTGGTATTCCTACAGAGAGTGTGTGATCTAACTGGACAGATCTTGTTTTAAATCCCACCTCTAGGACTTTCTGGCCAGAGAACCTTGGGTGGCATAAACTTATCAAGTTTAACATTTCTCATTTGAAATGCTGTGTAATTGTGATGGTTGAATGAGACAGTGTGACAATCTGAGCTACACGGTAAGTGGTCTATACATTTTTTTTCTTGCTTGCTTTCCTTTTGGGTTGGACTCACATATAAGTAGCGTATAGCTAAAAAATTAAAACATAATATATGACTTGCAAAATAGTAAATTTTCAGTCTCTAGTCATAATGAATATTTAACCCCAACCCCAACACACAGATCACCTCTTTGTAACCATCCTGACCTGTCTTTCTAACCCTCAAACCAACCTCTCTTCATAATAACATTTACAAATAAAGTAAAATAAAGAATGAGAATATGGAGTCTATAACACCACTAAATTTCCCTCTTGAATTTCTATGAATACTTATTCGTAACGATTCCCTTGCAATTTCAGTAATTAATATAAATAATTTAAATTAAAGCATTTTTGGCTCAATGACAATAGCTCCAGCTACTATGGTTATTTATTGTATGAATTGCTGCAAAGCACTTATCTTTTCTCCCCACAGTAATGTTACTTTGTTCTGGAAGCAGAAAGCAGTTATCCTATCGTATCAGCCACTCGGTTGGCAAAGAATCAGTTTAAGTCCTTGTTGAATTTACATGGAATGCATTACAAAAAGATTCTGTCCTTGACTGGCTCAGTTTACTCATTTTCTTTCTATATGTATCATGAATTTGCATATTTATCTTCAATATAATTATATAATGCATGTACATCACATACACATGCATATATCTGACAAAAATAATGCTTAAAAAATAAGTTACTGTCTCTATAGGTGTTGATTTTATTCAAAGCACACTAGCATTGTTGAAACCTAGTGCACTGTCCTAATTTGAGGAATCATCCTCAAAAAGGGCTGAACAAATTCCAATTCACAATACCAAGTTGGCTCATAAAAAAGCAGGCTATTTTTTTTTAATGAGTGCCACAACTGACCCCTTCTTCATTCAAGGTCAGACTATGAAAATGTTAAAGTGACTCCTGAGGTATGAATATTCATATGACACATGGATACACACACAGCAATCTTTGTTTTCATATAAGTTACTAGTATGGTAGAGATTCCTCATTAAAAAGAATTTTGTGGTTGAAATCTGTTACTAGTTTATCAGAGCACCCTGTCTACCTTTACAGTGCTTATGGCATTCCATCCAGAAAGCCACACAGGTATCTACTTTCTCTATAGGTTTTGACACTTTGAACATAACCAGGATCTGTCCTGCTTGGAATTGGATTCCTAACTTGGAAACTGTTTTATACATGGCCAAAAGGCCTTTCTGCAGAGTTGAGGATCCATGGGCTGGGAATAAGCACTAAATCACTTCCTGCTCCGCAGGGCAACAGGGTGATTCTTCCTTTGCACTGCCTGGCTCCAGCCTCTGCCTTTCCTTGCCTGAATTGTTGCAAGAGTGCTGATTGGCTTGTCAGATTCCAGTCTTGCCTCTTTCAAATATGTTTTCCACACTGCAGTCAAATCTGATCATGTCTTTCTCTTGCCTCAAAGCATTTAAAAGCCCTCAGGATAAAGTTTAAAATTATTGACATGACTGAGGAGTCCTCTGGTGCTCTGTCTTTCAGCTTCTCTGCTTTGTGATCTCTGTTCCAGCTACAATGAGATACTTGCAGTGGCCAGAATTTGATATGTGTGTGCTATCCTCCAGCTCCCTGCACATTCCATGCCCTCTGCCCAAACTGCTAGCTCTCCTCCCTCAGCCTCCCTAGGTGAACTCTAGTTTGTCTCCCTCAGATGTCATTGTAGCCATGACTCCTTGTAAGAATCCTATCTTGACACTTCCCCAACCTATTCTCAGGATCTCATGATTTGTCCCTGTACGTCATAGATTATTTACTCAGATGTGGGAATTGTTATATTGTATCATAATTGCTGATTTATTTCTTTGTCTCACCTATAGATTTTCTTATAAACTCTTTGAGTGTAAGAATTATACATGATGAACTGTTATATCTCTAGCAGAATACCTGGCACTTACTAGATGCTTAATAAATATTGATAATAAATCAACAAAATAATTAAGGTCAGTTATGACACAGTCCTGTCCTTATGAGATTCAGTTTTTAATTTAATTCCAAATAAGAATCTAATTCAAAAGCTAGGAAATATGCACTACTCAACAAGTGACTAATAGAAAAACTTAAAATCGCTCAATGTTAAAATATATAAATTTTATCCTCCTTATAATATTTTAATTTATTTTAATTTGAAATTCTGTTAGTCAATTTTACCAACAGGAAAATACTCTTTTGTTCTTTCTATTTTAAGAAAAGCAACTATGGAAACATTAGCCTTATTGTTAGCCTTTTCAGGTCACTTCCCATATAATTTGTTTAACTACCCTATTTCAGTCATTTCACCCACTATAACGGTTACCCATATTCAATGGAAATGATAACCATTTATGGTTATCCTCATGGTTTAGGACATTGATACAGCTCAACTAGTTACTGTTACCCACCATCTGTCATGTGGCTTTAGTGAGATGTGCGACTTTGGTTATTTGGATGGCTGTCTCATTTCATATGTTAGTGAGGGACACTAGCCATCATCTGGGACTTCAGTGGGAGCTACTGGCCAAAATACCTACACATGGTCACTCCATGTGGACTGGGCTTCCTCGCAGCATGAAGGCTCCATTCCACATACAGCCAGGAACCCAGCAGAAGCCACAGAGCCTTTTCTAACCTAGTCTCAGAAGTCATGCCATCTCATTCCCCCTGCATTTTATTCTTTGGAAGGAAGTTTATAAAGGCCATCCATGTTGAAAGGGAAGAAAAATGAATTCTACCTCTTGATGGAAGCAATGCCAAAAACTTGCTGGGGCATGTTTTAAAACCATCAAATTTATCTAACCCCTTGTCTCCAAACATTCTTCTCAACAACAGGCTCCTTCATCATCGGTCCATCTCACTGCAGACCATCTTCCTCTATTTTCAGTATTCCTCTGCATGCATGTTTTGGTTTATCGCTCAGAGAGGAGAGCTCAGTATGTTGGAGACTGTGCATGCACTAGTACTTGTCATCATGTGTTTATGTGGAGTTGAGCGTGCTTATGGCGGATCTGAGAGCACGGGCGCCTGTGCAGTCATGTGCATGAAAGCATGCGGATATTCACTGTGAACTCTTCAGTGTCACCATAAACTTCCCTGTTGAAGCTACTGATGTGCATAGCAAAACTTTCAAATGTTTCATTCTAATTTAAGAAATTACAATTTTCTTAGGTTGTGGCTTACTTTTTCTGAATCAACAATGGTAGATTCTCTTTTTAAATATCCTTTCTGATGTGGTTAAAAAGATTTAAACATAGTGATGAAGTTTGCACAACACTGCCAAAGCAATTAAAGCCACTGAACTCCACACTTAAAAATGGTTTTAGAGGGCAAATTTAATAAAGAGAAAGGCAGAGAGACACAAGGAGAAAAGAGAAACCATAATTTTAAAAAATTAGTAATATTATATACCCAAACCCATTGAATTGTACAGTTTAAATGGGTGAATTTTATAGTATGTGAATTATATTGCCATAAAGCTGTTAAAAATGTTCAAGGGAAAGACATGGGTACTGTCTTTTTCTTTCCACAACTCTATAGTAAAGTGCTTAGAGTCATATTATATTTAACATAACAAGAAACAGGACTATATATTGTACAAGCAATGTACCTCTTAACAGTTATTTGGGGTTTACTAGTTATATAATATGTACTTTATCAGCTTGCTACTTCAGTGGTTTGTGCCAACTTTTAATCTCCAGACATTTTTTACAAGTTTCTTGTGTTCTTGTTTGTTTTGTGGACAATTACCAGATGTCCTTCCTGCCTAAAAACTGGCAGCACTGCATCTATGCTCTCACTAAGTGGGCACCGTGTGTACATATAAAGGACTCTCCCTAAACTGACAAGAAGTCATATCAGACAGTGAATAGGTATAGATGACCTTACGCAGAAATTCTTTTCAATTTTATATATAATCCTCTCCTCTGTTTTATTTCTAATGATTTCCATCATTAAAATTCTTGGCTCACAAGTGAAAATGTGGGAGTGGAATCACCACATGGAAAAATATATGTGGAGCAAAATTTAAAATATAAAAACATCTGGGTGTGGAATTTACTATTATAATTTGTTGTTATTTCAGGCTGGGCCAAAGAATAAAAAGTGTTGTCCTAGTCACCCTCCTACCTTCAACAAGTCCCAGTAAAAACTTTTCAGCTGCCTGACATTCTAAATGAGCTCTGGCTCTGGATCACACAGTCACATTTCATAGTGTCCCCTCCTGCTTCTGCTCTAGTCCATCTCAGCCCATCCCATCCCACCCCATCCTGTCAGGGGCACCTGTCTTTGTTCTTTCTTTAGCTAGAGCTCAGCTTGTCAGCACTTAGGAAAATGTAACTAGTTTGATTGATCTAAATGGGCTCCTTCTGCTCCTACTCATGTCTGTTAAGAACATACAGAAAATGGGTCAGATACCCAAGATTCAGAATCTAGATTACACTGTTATAGACATCATACATCCCTAACTTGATTCTCAATAAGGTAAACAACTAAATCAATGAAATATCTTAAAGAACATCTTCTCCAGTGCATATAAGCCAGGAGTAACTACTGGAAAAAAAAAAAACAGAACTTTAAAATAAAATGACCAAAAAGTATATGTTATCTAACCAACATGCTCGTTTCAGTATTTGGGGGACATATTGGTTTTACACAATATTTAGCCTTGTCTCTTTTAATGGTAAACTTGTATGACTTCATCTCCCTTCTCTAGATTGTGAAGAGTGGAAACAGAATACCGTAGACTGAATGTCTTATGTATAACAGAAATGTCTTTTTCACCAGTCCGGGATAAAAGTGCCAGCAGATTCAGTGTCTGGTGAGTACCTGCTTCCTGGTTCATAGACATCCATCTTTTTGAAGACAAGGCAGAAGGAGAAAGTACTCTCTGAGGCCTTTTCTGTAAAGGCACTGATCCTGTTCATGAGGACTCTACTCTTTTTTTTTTTTTTAAGATTTTATTTATTTATTTATTTTTAGAAAGAGGGGAAGAGAGGGAGAAAGGGAGGGAGAGAAACGTCAATGTGTGGTTGACTCTTGCACATTCCCTACTGGGGGCCTGACCTGCAACCCAAGCATGTGCCCTGACTGGGAATCAAACTGGCAACCCTTAGGTTCTCAGGCCGATGTTCAACCCACTGAGCTACACCAGCCAGGGCAGGACTCCACTCATATAATCTAATCACAATCAAATGGCCCAACCTCAAAATACCATCACATTAGGGATTAGGTTTCAGCATATGCATATTTGTGAACACATCTAGTCTATAGTAATAGTTAAGTGAGGGCCCCAAGCCCCAGGACAGCAGGCACAAGAGTCCACTGTGTATTTCTCAATGTCTCAGTGATTTCATCACTAATAACCCTACGTCAAGGAATCTCAGATTTGGAATAAATATCAGGTTTGGGAAAATAATTTTTTTATCATCAAAGTCACAGTTGATGATGATACCTCCAAATGAAGTCATACAGTTGATAATGATACTGCTAATTTTCATTTGTATGCTATACACTCTCTCAGCCTGTGTATTCCACGTTCATATATATGTTAACACATTTTTCTTTCAGAACAATTGTGTTGTGTTGACCTTTTTTGTGTAACTAAAAGACATGACAATGAATTCCCAAAATCTTCACCAATAGGAAGAAACAAAACTACCCAAAATCTCACAAAATAAAACTGCCTTAGTGAAATATAAAGGAAATGTTTGTGAAGTCACTTATCATAGGCCTCACACCAGGCTTGCAACAGAAAAACTTTGGGAAATGGAAGTCAGAGGATGTCCTCTTATTTTCCATTCTCTTCCAAAAAGTGTTTTTCCATATAACAGAACCTGGAAGAATATTCTCAACCTTATCAGGCTTACTTCTCCTTTTATTACAAATATTTGACATCCTTTCCACTATCCTGAAATGAAATTCACAGATAATATACTCTACCAGTGCATGCACATTCAAAGAAACAATATAATATTATGACATGTAAAAGAAAAATAGGTGGAATGTAGTTTCTCAAACAGTACTGTATAGTTTACATGTAAATACTTGAGAACAAGTACACTGGAATATGAAATGAAGTGGTTATATGCTTGCACTTATTAGAAATACCCTAACTTAAAGAGCCACAAATGCTTCCCAATTTATGGGTGTTTTATTGGCTACACAAATTCCACTATGATAAGAATGCTGGTATTGTGATTTTAAAGTTCTGAAAGAAGTCAACCACAATCTTCTCTAGAGTTACACAATATTTGCATTTCAACTAACGCATACACTATGACCATGCAAAAAAATCACTTTGTGTATGTATGTATAAAAGAGTGATGTTCTTGACTCAGGAAATTAGGTTAGTGACTCACAAAAATATATGATGGGATGTATCAAAGTCCTGCAAAAATGAAAATAATTTTTATGTAAAGTTTTTCCTATGCAATGCTGGCTAGCTAGCACCCTAGTTAACTCCTCCTAAAGGGTCATTTTTCCTCCCAACTTGTGACCACCAAAATGTCTTCATAAATTTCCAAAACATGCTTTGGAAAGATGTACTACCCACCATGGAAACCAAGTTCTAGTTCTGCCAGAAGAGGTTAGTCCTCCTGTGCCAGAAGTCATGCCCTGCACTGCCCTCACCCCTCAGATGGCAGGGTTTCTTCTTTCTGCTGATGGCCAGCACTCTTCCTCTGGGGATTGGATTCTCCACAGCATGATCATGGACCCATTAGTTGGTTCATCTGGTATTTACTGAAGGTGAGTCCATAGACCTTCAGCAAATTTTTATAAACCTTGTATTAAATCACTGACCAGGTAGCTCAGTCAATTGGAGCATTGTCCCCATATGCCAAGCTTGCAGGCTCAATCCCCAGTTAAGGCACATACAAGAATCAACCAATGAAAGCACAAATGGGTAGAGCAACAAGTTTCTCTCTGTCTCGCTCTCTCTCTCCCCTCCTCTCTCTCAAATCAATTTAAAAAATAAAAAATAAATTGAATTTAGGTTCCTGGTGACCAGTAGTGACAAGAAACTTTTGCTCAGACACACGCCACTCCAGGAACAGCAACTTCAGACTGCTTTCAATTTTGTGAGGTCAATTCTGGGCGGCGGCATTGACGCTCCAAACAGTGTCACAGTAACATACCATACTTGGTCTGCTCCATGCCTTTATTCTCTTCTCTCCCCAACCAACATGTAAAAATAGGAAGTTGCTGTAAACTGAGAAAATGCCACACTGCTCTCTAGACTAGTCTAAGCCTAATTTATTTAAGCCTAAGGGAATATTCCCCTTGGAAGAAAAATCTGGTCGTAATGCTATAAAAAAGGAGAGGAACAATATGAATAATCTACAACTGCATTTAAGGTTATCAAGAGACACATATATTCCAGACAACATGATTTACCAGATTAGTTCTGGAATAGTAGTTTGATCAAAAAACTTTTCTTGTGTATTTTATGTGGATTTTTTTTTTCAACTGTGACAGGGAAAAAAATAACTTATTCTTTGAACTTATTTTTCCCTATATTCCTTTAAGTAATTTTTCGGCTTTGGGGGAGAAATTGCTAATGCCCTCCCCTCCCACACACATACCTTTGTGGGTAAAGATAAATAAAGACAAATCACACCACACTGCTTTTGTTCTGCAACTTGAGTAGGTGAACATTTGTCAATTTGTACTTGCTACCTGCTGGTATGAGCAAGTATATTTCTTAATCTATTTCACACAATTACTGCCCAAAGAGAGATCACTCTGTTCTTCCTTAATTTTGCTAAAGAGGCTTGTGCTTTTCAGGGTGGAGCTTAGAAAGAAAAGCAGCAGGAAAGCCAAATTCACTTAATGAAAATACAGCCCACAGCTCAGAGTTTCACACGTTGCTGGAGCTCCTGCAGCGCTGCCGCTCCTGCTATCCAGGGGTATTAAACCTTCCACCAGCATCTTAGGCTCAAGCTCCCAACACATTAAAAAATGAGACATTCTCATTTCCTGGCATTCTACTCAACTGAGTTATCAGAGGATGTGAAATAAAAGGATTGCAGTCTTCTTTTCTTAAAAAGTGAAAGCTAGAGCATCCATTCAGGAAATTATTCTTTCCTAAACTGCTTTTATTTCCCCCAGAAATATAGAAATGGTGATAGCAATAATAATTAAAATTATTATTTATAAAAAGCCTCTTATGTGTCAGGTATAATACTTAATTCTTTATCTGTGTTACTTTAATTTCTTACCTCAACTCAGCAAGTCAGGTAGAATTAAATAAGAAGGGTATTTTGGAGAGAAAGGATCTTCATTGCCTCTAAATTATATCTTATTTTTAACAAATTAGAATTTTAGAATACCCAGATGTTAATCTTAGCCTGATAACATCTACTAAACTATATTTTAAATTCTGTGTCTGAGTTTTAGAGCCACATTCCACTTAGGCTCAATTGTTTTGAATGAATTGAATGTAAATTTTAATATAACATTTCAATGTTTTGATTTAGATAATTAGATAATCCATTGTAAGAAAATTGCTGGATGATATCTATCTATCATCTAAATAATAGTACAGCCAATATAATAATTGTTTCATTTCACTTTTTAAAAAATCCTCTTGACTTTTAATTGTAAAGAATAATGTGATGGCCTAGCCTAAGAATTTCACTGACAAATATTTTCTTTTGAAATTAATGTTTCCTTCAATATGACATGTAAAGTGTTTTCATTCTATGACTTAAAATATATTTATCCACTTAAAATTATAATGGTGACAAATACAAAAATTCAGCTTATTTTACAAAAAATTTTCAGCCTGAAATCATAGATATAAAATTAATGACACTAATAATATGGAAACCATGATAGGGGAATTAAAATATAAATTAAACTGAATAAAAATGTATTTTCTAGTGTCTTAAAAGCTCAATTATCATTTGAGTATTCCATTGTAAGGTATTTGATACTTTTGATGTGTCATATTATATCCATTAGAGCTATCATTTAAGCTTTCTGTAGCTGATATATGTGAACTATGAATTATTTATATTACTGAAAAATTTTGAAAACTTCAAACTAAGTGTAAAAGCATTGCAGAAGTAGTACTTCTTCAGATTGCATTTTCCAGAGCTCAGAATAGGGAAGGTTCTGCCTTTGGAGGCAAATTATTTCCCAAATAATTATGGCTGAGCGCTTTTGACCATCAGTTCTGCCCCAGTTCTTATAGGCACAGATGGGGGGACTGGGAATAAGAAATGTCCCATTAAAGTTTCCACTTCAGTGCTATCATTTGTTATAGTAATTTCTGGAATTTATTAGTGCCTAAGTAATTGATTATATGTACATGGTCTTCAATGCTAAAAAATGTATTACTGATTGGGAAGTAATTTGTGTTATGTTGGGAACCTCAAGAACAGAGACTTGGGAGTCTCGTGTGCAAGTAGCATCATAGTATGATACCAGGCTGCAGGACAGCAGGAGGGGAGAGGAAGCAAGACAGAAGGAGGGAAAGCCGGTCATGAACTCGTTATAGCGCTGACCACTGACTGCTACTGGACACTTGCACATAACCTCACCTGGACCTTCTGGGGAATATTAAGAAATACATTTCTGAGCCTCCCACACAGGAAACCAAAAAAAGAAGCATTATTGTGGGCTTCTGTCCCCATTAATCAAGATGGTCTTGTAAAACATCAGTTCCCTTGGACTTCCAAGTTCTTTATACATGAATGCTAATTGTTTTTCCATCAGACCCCAGGGCAGCATCAAAGGAGCGCTAGGACAGAAAGCAAGTCTCTGACTGCTCAAGCCTACAGCAATATCCTGTCAGTTTGCACCTGTAGGAGCCTGGTTGGACCCTGTCCATAACTAATCACCACTGCAACAGTTGAAGTTGGAGCAAAGAGGATTTGAAGGGATGCATAAGAAGAATCCAAAACTATTTTTAAATGACTTTCTTTCTTACCCTTAACTGCGAAAAAGATGACAATGTTCTAGCATCCATGTCATAGTAATTGCATCATTCATGTATAAATGTGTGGCAGTCAGGCAGTCCCAACTGGGTCATGTGGTAGATTATTGGCATCATATGAGCCAGACAATAATGTCATTTGATATGAAAGAGAAGCTTGTGCACTAAAGCATCAGGACTGAAACACAGCACAATGCCCTCATCCAAGGCAATATCTTTTCTGCATATTT
The DNA here is from genome assembly GCA_004027475.1 of Anoura caudifer. Classification (NCBI taxonomy): domain Eukaryota; kingdom Metazoa; phylum Chordata; class Mammalia; order Chiroptera; family Phyllostomidae; genus Anoura; species Anoura caudifer. The sequence goes on from PVKU01000604.1 coordinate 374,859, forward strand.
CATACATTATATACATTATTTAGCTTATATTCTGCTGAAAAGAAATGATCAGTTAAATCCACTTTTATTCTCAACTTTTTTCTCCTATACCTTAAGTGAAAAAACAAGAGAGAACAAAAGAAAGTGAAATGAAGGGGGAGAGAAAAGTTGCAAGTTCTTGCTTTGAATTTTTTTCTTGAAAAGAGTGTTAAATATGAAATAGCACTATGAAACACTTTACAGTCTATTCACTTTCTTTTGGAAAATAATAGTTGGATTGAAATGAACACTTTCGAAGACATTTCAGTTCTTGACATTTAAAATCAATATTTTTTCTCACAGTCATGAATATTTTTTGGAGAAGCCTTGGCAGCTATTTTTGTTCATTGTAATTGTGGCTCTACTGTAGGTGAAGATGGAACACCTTTCTCTCATTATTAAGAGCTTAGTAGCCCTGAGCTAAAGGCTGTGATTCTTCATGTCACCACTGTGGTGGCAAATAAGAATTCTCATTTAGTTTCCAGTAACCTCATTTGTCAAGAAGACTGTTTTTCAAGTTTATATAGATTTAAGGCAAATAAAAACTAGATGGCCAAATGCCTCTTGGTCATAAATTACATTAATCAATTAGAGAAAAGTTAAACTAATGAGATATTAATTTTGCAGACTGCTAGTCTATTATAAATTTTATTTTAAAAATATATGTGAAGTTAATTTCAAAAAGTGTTCTTCATTAGTGATAATTTCAAGGTGCTGCTAATGTTAAAAAAAAAAAGCCCCTTATGTGAACCATATCCAAAGCTAGGAAGCTGTTAAATTCCCTAAACTTTACAGTGAATGTGAAAGTGAAAATATGTTAGCAGAATGTTCTGCATGGCAGTTTGAAAAGTTTTGGGTTTTTTTAAGTAAAAGCTTTGAAATTGTTCTCAAGTCTTTCTTTATGCTTTCAATTTTAGCCTGAGTTGATCGAGAATTTTAAAAAGGTCGTGCTCTGAGAAACTTTAAATCCATCTCAATCTTGAAATGACAAGCCTTTCAAGACAAATGAGGAAACCCCTCAGAGGGGCAGAAGTATACACAGAAGGCACCTCAGTGCTTCCAATAAACTTAAGGCTTCTTATTAAAGCAGCCATGTGTAAGTGACTTACATAGCTTTACAAATCCTTTCTGAGTTTATTTTCAGTTATTTCCCATTACCTAGTTTACCACCTAAAAAATGCTGGGTTTTAGTTTCACAATGCAAAATTCAACAAGAGCGTGAACTGGTAATGATGCAGCAAATCAAGTTAACACAGGTTATCATAACAACTCTCACCACATCCCCACTGTCCCTTCCCTTCCATTCATTGAAACACAAGGTGTTGCTCCTTTGAAGATTATAAATACAGACTAGCCATCGTAACATCATTTTTATGTCCTTTCAACGTACAGAGGTTTCATACTTTCTCAGAACCTATCAGGTTTAGCTTACATTACCCTAACTTTTCATCTTATCCAATTGATTTTTCCAAATTCCTGATCAACACTTTTAATATTTTTTATTAACCAGTTAATCCAAATTATTCTTCAAGCCTGTGTGTAGTTGCATGACAATATACAATGGGCAAACCAGTGGGGAAAAAATCACTTTATATGCATTTCACTATCCATCATAAATATCTTATTTCATTGTTCACATATCTGAGGAAATTCATAAATATTTTTCTCTAATACCATATTTGAATACATAAAATTTTCCAAACCTAGTAGAATTTTTAAGTATATTTTATTGATTATGCTATTACAGTTATCCCATTCTTTTTTTCTCCCCTTTCTCCCCCTCCACCCGGTACCTCCATTCCCTTGAGCATTCCCCCACTTAGTTCATGTCCATGCAACGTACATATAAGGTATTTGGCTTCTACATATCCTATACTATTCTTAATTTCCCCTGTCTATTTTATACCTATCATTTACACTTCTTATTCCCTGTACCTTTCCCCCATTCTCCCTCTCTTCCTTCACCATTGATCTCCCTCCATGTGATCTCCACTTCTGTGATTCTGTTGCTGTTTTACTTGTTTGCTTATTTGTTTTGTGTTATTTTTTAACTATTATTATTACTTTTACATAGAATCAAAAGTCTAGAACCAAATGGACTATAATTCATAGCTTAAAATCTACTGTGCCTTGCAAAACATATTTAATCTAATTTTAAAATTAAATTTGAATTTTGTTGTCATGGAAAGAATTTCTATGGTCCATTCTTAAACCAGTATAAAAGCACCTGGACATTGCTTCTGGGGTGAGGCCTAGAAACCACCATTCTTACCAGCTACTGATGGATTTAAACAATACTTGAAAGAACTATTTTCATTATATTTACATTGTATTTATCTTCTTTGAATAAGTTTTCTTTTTTCCAGCTTTATTGAGAAATAACTAACAATTATTTATATTTAAATTGTAGAACATGATAGTTTGCTACACATACACATTGTGAAATGATCACCAAGACCAATTTAATTAACACATCCATCACTTCATAGTTAACTCTTGTGTGGTAAAAATGCTTAAAATCTATTCACAGCAAATTTCAAGTATGTGGTATCATATCTCAAGTATACAGCACCTTAGAACTGATTCATCTTATAGAGTTTGTACCCTTTGACCTGCATTGCACAATTTTCCATTGCCCCTAGTCCTTGGTAACTACCATTCAACTATGTTTCTATAAGTTCAGTTCAGTTTTATTTTGTTTTTATATTGTCTACATATACATTTTCTTGACCCATTTATTCCTCAACAGACACTTAGGTTGTTCCCATATCCTGGTTATCACAAATAATGTTTCAATAAACATGGAAGTGCAGCTATCTTTTTGAGATAATGATTCTATTATCTCTATGATTCATAAGAAATAGAAATAGATCGTAGGAAAAATATTCTAATTGGCTAGAATCTGGAATTTGATATGATTCCATAAATTAGTACTTCACTTACAGAGTATACATTTTTTTCCTTGGGATTAGAGATACAATATGCCTATAACTTCAGTATTTTATCTTTAACCAACAGCTATTGTATTTAAATACTTAAATCTACTGACAAATGTAATGTGAATTTGGATTATATTAATAAAAATACAACATCTAGAATATGAGAGATGATAATTCCTTTCTTTCAGCAAATATAGAACTTTACCTGGTGTACAGATTTTGGTCCTAGACACTGAACTTTAAGAACAGTGAAAAGTCTACAAACAATCAGCAGAAAGCACCAATGAAGTTGAAGGAACAATAGCAGAGACATAGTTAGGAATGTTGGCCCTAATTGTACCCTCAAAGTGACTTTGCCTTTACCAATGTGATTCAAAGATGGATGCTATTAGTATTTCAACTGATTATAACTATCCTTATTATACAGTGCCTAAGCTCTTACAATTATTTTAAATTTAGTTCTCTAAATTTTGATTATCTGGAGGAACATCTATTTACTTATTTAAAGGTGATGAATGTTTGAGGAAATCTGCTCTTTCTTTTACTTTGATAAGAGTGAGGATCTATTTATTCCGTATTGTATGTCAGAATTCTGAGTTACTACACTGAGTCCTCTCTGATAGGCTTAAAGCAAATGGTCTGTAGAAAGATATTAGGAACCTCACAGAATCTTGGAAGGGCCAGAGAGCCAGACTGGCTGTTGCTCAGTGGCATGTTCCACCCTCACTGCTGTTGGCAACAACAACGCTGCCCACTCCAACACAAAAGGCACTTGAAAACTATGTGCCCCAACTTAGCACAGTTTCGACCACAAACTGCACAGTAGCTCCTCCTGTCCTACTCACTGCCTGACAGAGTCTTACGTGGATGCGCCTGATTGGTAAAGTCTGTGCCCAGCGACAGAGGAGGCCAATGAAGCAGGCTCTCTTGCTTCTACATGGACAAATGAGATCAAAATGCAGTTATTTCCTTAACATTAGAAAGAAGACTGAAGGTGATGGGAAGGCTGAAAAAGTAAGGAATAGTCACTGTAAAATGATTTTCATTGAGTATTATGTGCCAAGCATTTTTCTTTTCTTTTGGATATGAAGATAAGTACTTTTATGTACTGTAGTTCTTAGAAATGGGGCTAAACAAGGAAATGATCTCTCCTCAATACCATTTCTAATATGTTTCTTGTGTTCAAATAAATTTCACATTATAAAAATCTCATTAAAATTTGTTTAAATTGAAAAAACAAAAAATATATGGAATATAAGAATATTCCATATTCTTATGGAATAGAAAATTTTGGGCTAAAAATATATTTTCTTTCAAAAATTTCAATAATCAAGATGCTTAGCAATAAGTGTATTTTATCATTATAGTAGTTTATCAAAATAGATTTTTGAAAAAGGTCCCAATCATCACTAAATAAATACAGAACTATCCATAAAATCACACTGACAATCAATGAACTTCTAATTATCAAAATGAATTGCAATACAGTTTATAAACCTTTATGTTAAAAACGAAATACAAGGATAGCAAAGCAGACAGCCACTCAGAAAAAGCAGATGTTGATTTTTATTCTATTCACACACATTTTGCTTATATACAAAAATCTGGCTTTCAATTGCGTGGGTGTACATGTGTGTCCAATAGTAGGTGCCCTGTTCCAAATTATGGCCCCTCATTAACTAATTAAAGAATGATTGGACCTCAGGGTTAAACAATAATACCTAATAATTTTTAGCCTTATTGTATAATAATCTTAAAAAAACTCCATCAGTATATTAGAACAATTTTTAAATGAGAACAAAATGGTAGAGGCAGGTGAAATAATAGCTTAAGATAAACAATTAAAGCGAAACTATAGTGACAAAAGTGAGAATAAGAGTTGCCTTTGGTGAGTCATGGCTAGGAGGTATTTGGGAATGCTGATTCTCTTCTTATCTCGATCCAGAGAATGATTATCAAGGTGTGTTCATTTTGTAAAATCCATCAAGCTGTACCATTATGATTTGCACATTTAATAATATATTTAAATTAGGTAACATTAAAAAATTCTTAACCTACTCACTCTTGCCTTTTACCCTTGGAGTTCAAGCTAGTGTCTCCCATTGACCAAACCTGCTGAGAAGCCAGAGGAAAGGGAGTGAATCAACGCAGCTGGTGGAAGCCAAGCCCGCCAGACACGAAGAAGCAGTGTCAGGACTATCTTTGAAGTGGCCAAAGAGAATGACCAGCTCAGAGGTGGTTCTACTATAAGCAACACACCCTGAGCCTTGTTTATAACAATGAAAAGTTAGATGGGGGCAATGAAAAACTAAATATCCATGATGGAACAAGTGAATAAATTACATCTGAAATAAGCATACAATGGCATAACATATACCACTGCAAATTAGAGCTGTATGAATCAGGAATAACACATAGACAAACTAATAAACACAGAGGGAACTTCAGAGAGAAAATAAAGTATGACATTAATTTTAATAAATTTTTTAAATAATATGGCTTGTTTATTGTTTGTCAATGCATTTATATAGTACCAGGAGTAAATAAATGCTTAGGAATAATAAATGTAAAATTCAGAATAGCTATTTTTTCTGCGGAAGTGAGGAAAGGAGTATGATTTTAAAGAGCTGTAACTCTATTTGTAGTGTATTTTATCTTAACCTATGTAAGAGGTACACAGATGTTCACGGAATCACTCCTTATAGCTTGTGAACATCTGAAATAGTTCATAATAAAAACCAAAAAGAATATATCACCACCAACACCACCACCCTTGGTATAATTCTGGACTCATGGCATATCCTTTTTCTATGACATTAATAAAAGTGGGAAGAAAAACATTTAAGAATTCACATATAAAAAATAATTCTCCTGACCTATCAATCAAGGAACACTAAGCAGGCCCCATCAATAAGGCACATCCTTGACCTATTTATTCCAGGACTAGGGCCTAGTTTTAGATGCTTTTTTTGTGAGCAACAATGCACAGAGGTGGACATTACTTGGGGATAACAGGACAGTGTATGGCTTTAGAACAGAGCAGGGCTAACTAGTCCACACAGAGATTTAATCTTCAACTTCAACTGCATCAGCTTAATTCTCTCAGAAACTGAAACTGAATTCACTTTAGTAAATACATGTTTCCTGAATGACATTTTCTACCGTGTGATGTTTACATTTATTTATGTAGATATTATTAAGAATATCTACCATCAAATGACTGTTGTGATTTATTGCTCTTGGAAGTTATTTAACCTATCTGCTTTCCTTTTCAGAAGAACATTTAGGTTGATTTGCTTTCTAATCATTTAAAATTTTAAAATCTCCTTCCTTTAGCTCATATCCTTATCTTTGAAATAATACCTAAGAGAGCTGTCCTTTATTTTGTGAGCGTAACAAAGACTACACGTTGTGTAATCCCAAAAGCCTTCTGATGAGTGCAGTATAAGCTGAGGTCCATTTAACAAATATGATCTCATGCACTGTCAGCATATGTGTACTCACTCTAATTAAAATGCAATAACAAGAAATTCATGGCAAATGAGTTTCAAACCTCTCCCGACATACGAAATAACTTTTCCCTACCAGGGTCAATTGAACCACATTTCTCACTTATTTTGCCCTTTGTTTCCACATAGATCTATAATACCAAGGAGAAAAAAAATCCCTTTCTCATTACAGAGCAACAATACAATAATTTAATTTCATTACTCAAACTAAATACTTTAAATACTACTATTTCTATGGCAATCCCCCTTGCATATATTATACTGGAGAAGATCTGCAGCCTTTTTATTCAATCTGGATCTGTAACCTTATCAAGTGCAGATTGTGGCTAAGCCAATCATAACACGACAATTTTTGAATTATTGTTCTTAAATAATGGTCATAACATCAGAAATGCTACCACATTTTCTCTCAACGCAGAAGGAATCAATTCAGTGTGTCTTTTTTTTTTTTTAATTTTATTTTAATTGTTGTTCTTATACAGTCTTCTGTTTTCTACTAATTCAGTGTGTCTTGATCACAAAACCTAAAGACAAAAATTCAAGAATGCAGGATCCAAGGAAAAAAAGGAAGAATTCAGGTTCAAAATATCTGCTCTCAAAATTTTTTAAATATACCTGGAATTTGGATATTTTTCTTTGATTAAGGTTAGTATTTGTTCAACTAAAGTATTTGCATATAAGTAGATTTTCTTCCCTCCTATTGCTTTTTACATGATATGCACAAATAGTTTCTCCTCCCCAAACACGTACTGTTGTCAAATCATTGCACTTCATAGAATAACCTGAACACTGAATTTGTTTAGGTAACACTCTTCTTTGAAAGAGTGGAAAGCATGTCGACTTACATACTTAATTTTTTTCTATAAATTTTATCCAAATATGTGATATCATATAGATACATATTTGGTATAAATTTAAAAAATACATCATTTCCTTTACTTTCCTTTGAGAATTAACAAGACAGTTAAAAAATTTTGCTGTTATTGGACATTATTTGTTATTTACTTACAGGACTTTATTGGAAAGAAAAAAGAAAGAAAGTGAAAGAAAGAAGAAGGAAAAAGAAGTATATTCAACCTATATTGTGATCCACATATTAGATAAATATCACCAATAAATAGTTTTATAAGGATAGTATTAAGGAAAAGGATAGGGAAATACCATTATACATCTTTATTTTTTTCCCATGTCAATTATTCTTCAGTTAGTTTCCTATGTCAGTTATTCTTCATCAGCTACTACTCTATTATATATCAATAATATTAAAGAACCTGGTATTTTTTACACCTAGTAGGAATACAAAAGGTGGTTGATAAATTAAATTAAAAGGTAATGAATCTCTGAAAGGTTTTAAATTTATTACAGAGGAAATGATTAGTGACAAGGAAACAGCTTCATACACTTGCCGAATGTTTCTCATATGTAATGCTTTCTGTTTTACTTTGTAACTGAAGTTCTTAAAAAGTAAAACAAGTTATTTAGTTGTAAAGGTTAAAGAAGACAGTGAAGTTAAGTGATGTTAAGTGATAATATTTAATATAATTTTGTAATCTGTCATGCACTCCTATTTGTGTCTTGTTTGTCTTCTGTTATGTATTTATCAATAAGATTCACTTAGGTGATTTTATTTTAAGGTCAGAGAGTGTGGGTAAGAGGTCTTATTTGTTATCTAAGCATTACGTTGGCCAGTGTTACATCCTGTGTAGAATAGTAGTATTTTGTTTTAGATGATCACACTTTTCTCCCACTTTCAAGACACAGTGCCAAAAGCTGAACATATTTTTTTTTTTAATGAGACAAGGTCTTGCTTGTCTACAAAGAATTTATAATAAATTAAGAAAAGATTTTTTAAAAATTGATATGTTCTGATAATATTTTGAGCTGTGTTCTATGGGACCACTGAGGTGTAACTAACGAAGGCCAGGTGTGGAAGGCATTCAGAGTAGGGCATATACAAGCTAGATCTTAAAGAACAATTGAGAAGGAAGGACTGAATGCAAATGATGACATTTCCCAAAGTGTAGTCATTATGACTCACATCTGAGACCTATGTTAATAGCTATTTCATATTTTTCTATGTATTTCTCAGGGCTTATAAAATATTAAGTGAATTTACCTAAAAAGAAAACTTGACAGGATCTCCATAAATGAAATACCAATATCATCTGACACAAAGAGAAGGTGAAATTAAAAAAATAGGTATGTTGAAAACAGATAAAATTATCTATTTTACTTACCTGTTATTGTTACCAAAAACACTGAACAGTTGGGTTCAGTCCAGGCCTTTAGCCCTTACAAAAAAGTAAATTTATCGCAGGAACTGAAGCAAACTAGATACCTGTTTGAAGAAATAACAAAAGGATGAGGTAATCTGAGTGTATCTACCCAAAATTCATATGATAAAACCATACCCCCAATGTGATGATATTTGGATGGTAATATCCTTTGGGAGGTAATGAGGTTTAGGTTGTGAGGGTAAGGACCTCACAAATGAATTAATTTCATTATGGGAAAAGACACGTGAGAGCTTATGCTCTCTCTCTCTCTCTCTGACATGTGAAGACACAGAAATAAGGCAGCCATCTGAAGAGAGTTCTCACCAGGACCTGACTATACTGGAACCTTGATCTTGGACTTTCAGCCAAAACTGTGAGAAAGTAAACTTTGGTTGTCTAAGCCACCCAGTCTATGATATTTGTTATGACAGCCCAAGCATACTAAAATAGATGCTGAGAATATAAAAACGAAAAACTTTTCCAAGTTGTGAAACAATCTTATGTAATCTCATGCCTCTGCACATAACTATCTACTTGCCATGCCTAGCCTATAATAAAGAGTAATTGTCCACCCACTTTTGAAAACTCTATAACAAAAACCCTAGGAACACAGATGCAGAAGTGTGAATAAACATCTTATGATTAGGGAAGAGTAAGTGGTCTAACATTAAAATAAGTAGCTTCTTAAAGATTGAACCTAAAGTATAAGTTGGGGAATATAACAATATTCAGAGAATTTTTCCTGGACTAAATTATTTGGTTTACTCAACTCTATCAATTATGTGTTGCTACATGACAAATCACCATACAACTAGCAGCTTAAAATAATACACATTTTGTCCTGGCTGGTGCAGCTCAGTGGATTGAGTGCCGGCCTGTGAACCAAAGGGTTGCTGGTTCAATTCCCACTCTAGGGCACATGCCTAGGTTGTTGGTTACGTCCCCAGTGGGGGATGTGCGAGAGGACCGCACATTTATTTTTATGTCTTTCTCCTTCTCACTCCCTTTCCATCTCTAAAAATAAACAAATAAAATCTTTAAAAATTATAATACTCATTTACAATCTCACTATCTGTGTGTCAGGAGTCCAGGAACAGCATCACTGGGCTCTCTGCTCAGAGTCTTACAAGGCTGCAACCAGATGTCAGCTAGGCTGCATTCGCATCTGGAAACTAGACTGGAAGAGAATCTGCTCCCAAATTCATTCAGGTTGTTGACAGGGTTTGTGCCCTTGTGGCTGTAGGACTAAGAGTCTCAGTTTCTTCTTGGACATTTTGAAGTTATCCTCAGCTCCTAGAGGCCACCCACATGCCTAGAGGCCATTGTTATTCCCAGAGGCCACTATTAGTCTTGCCAGGTGGGCTTTCCCAAGGTAACTGACTACTTAAACCAGCAAGGAGAGTCCCTGGGGCAAGACTGTTTAGCAGTCCAGTGGGAATTATGAAGATAAAATTTGGATTTAGCGGGGATGGGAGGACTAGAAAGGAAAGCAATCAAAGATGACACAACCAATCAGCAATTATTATTTGTGGACTTTAAAGAAAGCTTCTACATAAAAAGACTAGAATGGAGTTTGAGTTGTAGCTAGGAAAATGACACCAAGCAATTTTGGAAGATGTATAATTTAGCATTTGGAAAGGAGGAGAAAGTGGTAATTCATTGTAAATACAGGGTAAGGCAAAAGTAGGTTTGTAGTGGTGAGTATGGGAAACAGCTTATTCTTGTACTATTATTTATTAATTATGTATTATTTTCTATAATCACTGCTGTAAACCTACTTTTGCCCCACCCAATATTTAATATTTTAAAAGAAACAACAATAATCATGATGTATTAATAAGAATTACAATGATTAAAAATAAGTAAAATGGAGTAGGTAAAATGTCTTTTGTATTTGGTATCTCAAAGAAAGGGAAAAAAGATCTTGTGATATTGAAGACCTTTAGTTTCTTTCCTTTTCAATAAAACAGGGTTCCAATCATCAGAATATAAACAAAGACAGACTGATGATCAGAAATTAAGCAATGGCAGCATTTCACAAATGTGAACAGAAATTTATTAAATCAAGACATTTATCTGCTCACTACTTTGATAATATAGATCTATTCTATTTTTAATCCTGAATAATTTAAAAAATTACTCTACATTAAATATTTAACCTATTCAAAATTATCCTGTCCTAAATATATCAATTAAATGCATACATTATATGCAAGATCACTTTTATTAAACTATATTAAATATTGAACTAAATTTAATAATTAAACTGGATTTCATATTTGATCAATTTAACACACAGTGTAAAAAGTTCAGTTTGTGCAAGAATGAAAGGATAACAGAAATAAATATTAGATAAATTTAAAGAAATAAATTACTATAAATTTAGTGAGTAAAATATCCAACATGTACTTTTTAAGGCAATATTTATACAATGTACATACATGTGTGTATCACTATACTAATGAACATAAAGGTAATTTTTTAATAAAGTGGAGCCTTTTTCTGAGATATACGTCAAGATATTTATAACTTTCTGAATTCTCAGACACCTTCATAGCACATTTTTCCCTCATAAAATTCAATCAAGTAGACTTGAAAACCCTAAATTACTTCTCTTCAATCCTTAATGAAAGCTACCATGTTCAAAACAAAGGGTGAGTTGAGATTTTGTTTGAGTAGTTAACTAGCCTCATTTACTTTCCAAGTTTATTCATTTGTTGAAAAACAATTCACTGAGTACTTAATTGTGCTGAGAGCTGCTCTAGGCGGTGAAGATATAGAAATGAATAAAACAGAAAAAAAGAAAAGCCCCTGCTTCTATGCAGATTCATCAGATTCATTCTAGTGGGGACAAGATAGGGAGAACCAAGCAAGTGGACACATAAGTTACCAACAATACGAAGAAACATAAAGCCAGGTACGGGGGCAAAGATTAGTAGGGAAGAGGGTATATTTTATTTAGAGTGCTAAAGGAAGGCCTTTCCAGAAAGGTGATACTTGGGCATAATGAGAAGGCAGAGTTTTTCTGATCTGGAAGAAGAGTTGTTAATGTCCACAGCTAAAGGTAAGTGACTTTTCATATTTTCTACCACAGATTTTCAGAAGAACTGTAAACAGTTCCAAAGGGGAATATTAAATATGAACATTCAGTAAGTTTTAAAGATTATAGACATCATAAAGGATCTCAGAATTTTAGACTTTCATGCAATTGTCAATTTAGAAGTACTTACACACCCATAAAATTCAAAGTATAATTGTTTATACAGAATATTTAAATCAAGGTTAGATTCCAATCACTAATATGTAAGATAAGTGTTATCTTCTATCTAAGTTAACTTCAACCCACAGCCCATAATTTTTCTAAAATACAACAGCCCTATTTTCTGCCTTCGTAAGGAGGAGACATCAGACGTGACTGGAATTTCTTTGACTATTGAAAAGCTTGCAGACCCTTGGAGTCCTCACTTGGACTCATTCTCACTTGGCTGGCACTGTCTTCAGAAGTAAAAGATGTAGGAAATCACACTGAATTTATACTAAATGCAAGACATTAATGGGAAGTTTAAGGCTAAAGCTCTAAAATAAAGCTGATTTTTAGAAAATTGGTTTCAGAAAATTTTCTGAATTTCACTTTGGAATCTATGGTTACTTTGGTCTAGAGTGTTGATTTTATTACATAACAATGACCTGATTTTATCATTTCCATTTATGAAAACTTTCAGAAATTATAAGAGATATCAAGGCAAGACAATTTAGCTTAAATCATAGGAATTTTGGGTGACTCAATATTTTATACATATTCTGTTTTCCACTTCATTGTCACAGCTCTGCAAACAGACTGCCTCGCTCTGTCTCATGAAATAAGTAGAACAGTGAAAGTTAAAACTCTTTCAGTCAAGAGCTTTCATCTGTGAAACTTGCTTCCCCAGGAGATGACATTTTATCTAGCAAAGCAACTCTGGAACAGCTATTTCATAGCTTTGTTTGTCCCTAACTAAAATAGTTAAACTGAATGTGTTCCAGTCAAATAAACACCACCCGCCTTTTTCAACTTACTACCATCACTGTTTCTAAAAGTCTGAACAAAGTATTGCTCTTTTCTGGATCCCCTATACTTTAAAAGAAAGTCTGGCGCACCAAAGATACCCTCAAAATTCAATTCAACTGGCCTAGACCAAAATACTACTTAGTAGAAGCACATACTACTTTTACCTCTTGCATTCCCATTGCTTGGCCCCAGCATGATTTTGGCCTAACTTTAATGAACAGCATTTGTCTTATTGTATATACCCTAGTGTTCACTATTTTATCTCAGGAAAAAAATTAATAAAGGTAGTAAAACATGTCCTAAATCTAAATATAACTATTGTTCTCAAAACAGTCTTTTATTTTTTATTTAGCTTTCAAGGAATAAAATGCATTACTGTCTATAACTTATATTCATTCTCTCTACTACACTCTCTTGATTAGGCTCCATTTATGAGAAAATAAGATAGTTTAAATTAAATTTAGGTGATTTTTCCAGAATAATTCTTGGTACTTACCCCCAAATTAAAAATCAGAAAAAGATTGTATTCGCAATTACATTGCAGTGCTCCTGATCATTGTCATGTGCATATTTTCAAAAGGTGGCTTCCAAACACCAAAAGGTGTTTTATTCCTCTATGCTGTTCTGGTGCTAGGCATGACAATAATATACACATAGGCACTAAAAGACAAAGTTTTATTCATGCACCTTTTGAAATTGAAATAATTTGAGAACTTTTGGAGTATTTAAAAGAACTATTAATAATTTGATGTTGTTTTCACAATACTTTAGTATTATTTAGCAGTATTTTTAATGCCACATTCTTATGTAATAGAAAATGTGAGATTTGAACTTATTATGCTCTGACTCTGTCATTGATTGGAGGAGAAGTGAAGCAAGTGAGAATACACATGTAAGCTAGGGTAGGCTTCCCTTATTTTTTTTTTTTTAATTTTTATTCCTCAATTTAAAAGAAAAGTTGGATTAGAACCATGATTTCCCTTGAAAATGGAAAAATGGCTTCTGGAAGAAACATTAAGTAAGTAGACACAGTATACTGATTGAATAATTAGGCATTTAAAATCATTTGATAAACTGACTTTTTAAAAGAAGGCCTGCAATTAATTTTCTACCTGTATCCATATGCTCCTGTTTATGTAAGGGGCCCACATTCCTTTGCATTATCCTAGGCAACTGTTAAGTCCCAAGACAATATCCTATAAAGACTTATGTTATTAGCTTTGGCTGGTGTAGCTCAGTGGATTAAGTGCAGGCCTGCAACCCAAAGGGTTGCTGGTTCAATTCCCAGTCAGGACACATGCATGGGTTGTGGGCCAGGTCCTCAGTTGGGGGTATATGAGGGACAACCACACATTAATGTTTCTCTCCCTCTCTTTCTCCTTCCTTTCCCCTCTCTCTAAAAAATAAATAGTTTTTTTTAAAAAAGACTTATGTTTTTAAGTTCCTGTAAATATTTTTCACAGAACAATGTCACAGTTATGCAACTGCTACCAACATGGTGGAAATAGAACACACATACAATATTATAAACATCAGCAGTAGGATTTTCCTTCCTTTAGCAGTATTGAATCATTGCTGTCAATCCTTCACATCTTTCCTTGACTTAAGTAGATTTATACAGCCACACCCATTGCCATGACTTCATAATTCTGTCACTAGAAGTGGGGTATATTTCTTTGCCCTACTGATGTTGGAATTGATATGACATATTTGATCATAAAATGTGGGAGAAAAGAGAATGTCCTAGTTTCAGGCAAAGCCCGTAGAAGACAACAAATATTTCTGCTTATCATTCACTCCAGCAATTCACTGAGCTAAGGATAAATCTTAGGTGGCCATTGGTCCATAAAGAATAGAAAAGTAGATGGAGTAGACCTGACTTCAGCATGGGGACAAGATGGCCAGCATCCCAAAGTAGGAAGGCACATGCTGACCTGCCGGACTGGCACTAAGGAAAAATGAATTTGTTATAAATCACTGCGTTTGGGTTTTTATTATGCAGTATTATTGCAGTGATAACTGACTAATACAGATAGCATTCTACATTAGGGCAAAAACCAAGAATGTTTCTCAGGTACAATAGCTAATTTAGTGTTATAGTAATATAAAGTATCCAATTACTTTAACAGTGAAAACTATGGCATTTTTCTTCATGTTCCAATAAATGATCTGTATAAATTGACCCAAATAAAAGAAACTAAGACAGATTTGACTGAAATATTCATCTGAATATAAAATAAAGATCGGTGTTATAAATTTATTTGTGAACAAACATGTGAGGTTAATTGTTTCTCATTCCCAGCCTTTATAATTATAATTTATCAGGTCCTTGGAAAATGTAAATGAACACAGAAATGTTTGGCTGGAAGAATCTTTGAAAATTTTGTTTGCTTCACTGCACAATTAATAAGAAATAAGCAGTGCTCAATCCATCCTGACTAAAAATTTTGCTTTCTTGAAACTTGTATAACCTCCAAAATTATAATAACTTTTCACATCTCCCCCTATCACTTGATTACCCCCTTCACAGAAAACCTTGGCATGACTGAAAGGAGTAAACACAGGGAAGATTATCAGGAAAACTCAAACATTTACCTCTTCCTCTGGGGAGGCCCTGATTGTACTTCTGTAACCTTTACCATGAGATCCTGACAAAGAGAGACAAAGAAAGAGGATTTTTTTTCCCTCTCTGACAGAATTAGTTCTATTTTTTCCTAAAAAGATGCAGGCATGTCCCTAGGTTCTATAAAACAATGTTGTACCCTTAAAATAAATGTTCCCCTTTGCTTACCAAACACTGTAAATATATTTGAATTGTATTCTTCCTACTTGAAACTAGTGAATGGAGAAATTTGTTTCAGGAGTAGGGTTTGCAATTGACAAGTCCTAAAATATGAAACTGACTAAAGTAATATTAGAGAGGAAGCATCTAGAACTGAACCCAATCATTTTTATAAGAGAACTTGATATTTAAACTATCTTGTTCAGTTTCTTAGAAGATTTAGCATGAAGATTTAGCAGAAAATGTAGCAGAAAAATGACAGAATACTAAAGTATATTTTCATTTTCTATAGAAACTAGATCACAGCTAGTCCTCATAAAGACTGAAATGGCATAACAGAAGAACTGTATATGTTCCTTAAGAAAAAAAACTTTTCTGACGTAGTCAAAGATGTAAACACTAATAAGCTTAAGTGGTATTTTTAACAATAAAAAGCCTCCTTGAAACCCAGCAATCCTAAACTCTATTGTACCCAAAGCCAGAATACCAGTTGCCAGGCTCTGCAGGCAAACTACTTAAAATGTTCCTCTAAAATGACAAAGCTACACTAATAAAGATACTGCTCCAGGGTAGATTAAGAAAAAGTGTTTCCCACTCTGTCTGCACCAGCTGATGGTTTCCTATCTATGCTCTAAAGAAGGCATTATTAATCAGAGAGCAAATTTGACATGGGGAACTCAGGTCTGGTATAAGAATGAGAATCCATTCCAATGTTGTGTAGTCTCGACTGTGGGCTTGAAGACAATAACTCCACTTGCTAATCAAGGCTCTCAGAACAAAATGGAGGGTCAGCCAATTATGGCTTGAAAATTCACCCCATGCTCACTAGATACAGAGTGGTGACCAACTGAAAAACAAGGCATTGTTCATGGGCCATCCTTCCCACTAACAGTGAATGGACCACATAGGCAACATGAAAATGTCTAACTCAAAACCTTCTTAGGACTGACCTTCAAAAACATTGAAAAAAAGAGAATCTTCTCAGCAGACAAAATTGGAGCAGCCAGCTTGGCTGATCCAGCTGCTACCAGCCTTGGTTTGGGAATAAACACAGCTCACAGACAGGCTCTGCCACACTGACACAGCCAGGTGGCCCCAAAGGAAAGAGCATTGTTGTCTTTTCAACTGTCCTTAAATCCTAGGCTTCACAGATGAAGGAAAATCCTAAGAGTGTCTTCTTTGTCCAGGAACTCAGAGTTTTCATGAGGATTCTGTTCCATTCCAATTCAGGGTTTTCCCAAAACTCCAAATACTAAACTTTTCTCAAGTTACAAATGCTTCAGGAGATACACTATTAGAGTTTTGTGACGATATTGTATTTGATACAAACCAAATCTAACTTTTTCTGAATAATATTATAAAAAAATTGTACATTATTAATCATTTACGACAGCTTTACTGATTGATTCCTCTCCATTTTTCTGTCTCTTATCTGCAATTCTTGAATTATATCAATGTACATCATGTGGCCCTTTTATAGTTTATACATGTTTGATGCATCTGCTAAGTATTCCAAATTTTATTTAGTCCTTTGGTTACATAATAGAAATGGAATATCACAAGCGATCTTTAACCTATAAATCAAGTATTCAAAGTCAAGCAAAATTTCTGTGTGGAAACATTTCACAGCCTGATTGATCTCTTTTCAATCTTTTTTTTTTTCCATCAGAAATCTCCTTCCTCACTAGTTTGCATTTCATCTAAAGTAAGAAATTGAGATGTCCTTGCATTTTATTTCCAATATCTTCTGTAATCACTAACATACCCCTGACATGAGAAAAGACTTGGCTGCGAATCAGTATACCTGAGATCCAGATTCAGCTGTCATTCTACAGAAATCCTAAATCATACAAAAGAAATTTAATCACATGTTCATCAGAAAATGGGTGAAGACTGAGGAATTTTCCTGGGTATGAGGTTGCTACCAAGACTCTGGGCAGTAAACAAAAAGAATAGTATGACAATTGACAAGTGAGGGCACTACGGATAAGCTTGAGTGGGACATTTGATCTCTTATACCAATCTGAGAATGAATTTTTAATTTGGAAGTACTTGTTTTCTTTAGCCTCAGAGGAAAGGTGACTGTTTCCTATCAAACTTTTAATGCTTTTATTTACAGTGTTTATGATACACATTAAAACATTTTGTTTCACTGTATGGCAGTGAGAGTTGGAACTCATGTATAAAGCAGTGAGAATTATTGCTGGTCTAGGCCTATGTCCAGGAAATGGGTAGTGAACTCCATGGTTTAAAGTATTGTCATGGAAGACATTCACACATGAGACTGGTGAATCACAGCACACTGGAGGTATCCAAGTCCAGAAACAACAAAACCTGAGGTTCTGATGCTGACAAAGACACAGCTGCAATTATCCTGGAAAAGAAGTGAGCTTGCTGATGGCTCATTAGGTTGTAGAAAACCATTCCAGGGAAAGAGTCAACAAGAATGCAAGAAATGCAGATCTTTATAAAATTCAACTGTGCATGATAGAGAGTTGAGATATTTCCCAAAAGATATTATCCTAGAAATATTATCAAAGGGCAAAACATCTTAAGAGACTGTGTAACACAGAGAAGAGCAGAGAGTCTACCGCAAGTGTTCCCAATCCCCCAGGCCACCTAGCAGCATTGGTCTGTGACCTGTTAGTAACTGGGCAGCATAGCAGGAGGTGAATGGTGGGCCAATGGGGCAAAGCTTCATCTGTGTTTACAGCTGCTCCCCATCACTTGCATTACCGCCTGAGCTCTGCCTCCTGTCAGATCAGCGGCTATACTAAATTCTCATAGGAGCGCAAACCCTACTGTGAATTGAGCATGCAAGGGATCTAGGTTGCACGCTCCTTATGAGAATCTAATAATTATCTGAGGTGGAGCTGAGGCGGTGATGCCAGCACTGGGGAATGGCTGCAAATACAGATTATCATTAGCAGAGAAGTTTGACTGCACACAGACCATAATAAATCAATTACTTGCAGACTCATATCAAAAACCTATCTAGTGAGGGGCAAGTGACAGTTAAGTTGCATCTGGTGGCAGGTTATAAAGCCATCCCCCACCCCTAGTCTGTGGAAAAATTATCTTCCACAAAACTGGTCCCTGGTTCCAAAAAGGTTGGCAAATGCTGGTAAATAGGACAGCCCAAGTGTGGGACTCCCATTAGACAAGTTAATCAGTGGGCAGCCAAAAGGAGAGATAACAGGAGATCTGGGTGAGATAAATTATACAGAAGAACAATGCATGTTCCTCTCATAGGACATGCAAGCAGGGTTGGTCTATTTTTATAAATAAATATTCCTACTGAGGCCTAAGATCCAAGTTCTGCTACTCACATACTTATTCTAGAAACAAAATACTAAAAATGTTTAAGCCAAATCTCTCATGATATTTTCTTCTATTCCTTCTTTCAGATATATAGAGTTTTAAGGGAAAAACACACCCTGAGCCAAGGGAGATGGGAAAGTGACTGCACCTTGTGTAATCCTTGCTGATTATAGAACAATTGGTCCAATTCTGTGTGTCACAGAATTATAATGATTCTGGTAGGAGATTTCATGGTCTCAAAAAAACTTAATAGTAATCAAAGAGGTTTTCCTTCTTCTGTTAAAAAAGGAAAAAGTAGGAGGCTAAGAGATCAGGGGAAATCTTTCACCTGAATGTTAGAGAGGACCAGTTTCCCATTAGCAAGCTAGTCCTGCTGGACCAGTTCATTAACCACAAATGCTTTGTTCCTTCACAGAATGTTTTGCAGCCCTGATGATCTTTGCTTTGAGCTCCTCCCCAGAGGAGGAAAGACTAAGTGTTGGGAGCACAGCAGGCTAAGCCTATGTGTTCTAAAGAGAGTGTACAGTTGCTAATAAAGTGTTTGGATTTTTCTTTTCTTCTTTTCAGGTGCAGCAAGCTCTGGGGACTCTGATGTGCTGCTTGACTATTTTGATCTCTGTCAAAATCTATGCAGTTTCTGTGCATCTAAAAATAGGTCTTCAAAAGAATGTATTACTTGATATATATTCAGAGAATGTAAAAGGAAAAGGAGGGTATTTTATTTAAAAAAAAGTTAAAAGTAAGTGAATTTGCAATGACCATATGCCCAAAAGATATAGAATCACAGGGTTTAAAGTCATTGAATAAGACATCAAGAATCCTACCTCTCATCTCATTCACAGTCACCATCTCAGAACAGAGCCTGTTCTTGAACATGTAGAATAATAAAGGAGGCCTTGTCTCCCAAGAAATCTCTTTTATTTTTGGACATTTCCAATTATTTTATTATCTAACCACTGGTCTCAATTCTGCTATTCTGGGCCCATAACACAAATCTAATTCCTCAGCCATATTTATGTATCACCTTTTAAAAAAACATCTTGTGTCAACTTTTGTCATTCTAAATACCCCAATTTTTTCAGCCTTTCTTGCATTATATGAATACTATACTATATGATTTTAAGTTTTACAAAATTTGTGCTATGCCAGCATATTAGTCAGGGTGGTTTAGTTGCAAGTGAATGATATCCAATTGAAACTAGTGAAGCAAAGAAGAAAATGTATTAAATAAGCACTGGATGTTTTTAAAAGTCCCACAATTTTTAATCAATTTTTTCCACACATTCTTTTGACCATCAGGTTTCTTTATAAAATGTAATGAAAAGAGCCTCAATAATTTCTGACCAATTCAAAGTAAAGTTATTTATATTTGTCTCCTTTTTTCTAACCCATACATGTCTACTACTGAGGAGCTTGCAACCCAGGGAGTGCAGATGTAGAGGTGCTTTATATGTAGTGGCATTCTCTCATTGCCTCAGTATACCACTGGCATTAGTGGATGGGCACCAGAGATGCTAAATTTCTTGCCAAACAGAGACTGTTCTGTATGATGAAAAATTATCCTGCCCCAAATACTAAAGTCAGGCCCATGGAAAAACACTGTTAACATAGTCAGAGTTTTAGGAAGTCCCCTTAAGAATTGCTATTGAAATTTTACTAAGTAAATCTCTTTATCTTATAAATTTTGCAGTTGGATTTCTTAATTAAAGCACAGCTTTATATTTATTTTAATTCATTTCACTCTTGTTCACCATCCACCCCAAATTGTTATTTATTATTATTACTTCTCTTTTTAATCTTGAGTAAGTCATGAGAGAGGCTATATCATAGGCTCTAAATTGGACAGACATAGACATAAGTTCCATACTGTCTCTACCACTTTTAAGATGAATGACTAAAGACAAATTAACCTCTCAAATCATACCTCTGCCAAGTGAGGATATAATGATTAGGTCATCACTTGGTTGTGAAAATAAAATGAGAAAGCCTAGGATAAAATTGCTCGATGCATTGGTAGCAATTATGATGATTCAATTTACACCTTAGATGAAAATGCCCTATATCATACTCAGCACATTACTGATACAAATGTTATATGCCTATACCCTGTCTACTGGAGACCTCCATTTAGAGTGATATTTTTCCGTTAGTCACCACCCCCAGAAGACATGTTTAACATAATAGGCAGCAGTTATGTGGTCAATTAGTTTTAGCATCTTAGGTCATAAGTTGTCTATTGCATGTGTTTCTTAAGCTTCAGTTCCACCTAAATCATGCCCTGCCACGTCTGGTCTTAAGAAAACTCTCTAACTAGAAAAAAGCAGACTCTGTACTAAGCAATCCAGGATTCATATTTTTCCAATAAAAAATATAATTAGAAAAGTTGCAAACTTAAAAAAACCATCCTATTCCAGCATTCACTGTATTCACAGAAATCCTAAAATGTAGGCATAA
Source organism: Anoura caudifer (assembly GCA_004027475.1). Classification (NCBI taxonomy): domain Eukaryota; kingdom Metazoa; phylum Chordata; class Mammalia; order Chiroptera; family Phyllostomidae; genus Anoura; species Anoura caudifer. The sequence continues at coordinate 396,206 of PVKU01000604.1, forward strand.
TCATAAAGTCTTCAAATACAGTCATTTACATTCCCACAACAAAGTTTGTTGGCTAGGCAACCATCTGTGTATCCAAATGAGTAACAAAATTTACCCAAACCCCAAGACAACACAGATCATTGCTAGATAACATGGTTCATCTTAAGTTTAGGATCTTCCAGATGAAATAGACATTTATTAAGTATGTTTTTTGAGAAAAAAATAAGAGATTTATTATGGTTGCTCAGATTTAAGAAAGGATAAAAATGTAAAAAACATATAGAGATGCAAGTTTATCTATTTGTCCTGACTTGCCATCTTTGAGTCAGTGAATCTAATTTGGAAAAACTATTCCAATGTGACAACTTTCCTCACTTCCTACGGATAGAAATGCTGGGCCTACAGCAGTTATCACATCTTTTAGGAATGGCCCCATTTAAATTATACAGGAGTATACACTGTTTCCTATGTTCTGAGAACATAATATTAAAGCAGTATTCCTGCTTTAATATTAAAACCTCTGGGAGGAGTCAGGCATGCCCAATCCCCAGCTCCAGGATTGCAAACTCCACAGAACAGTAAGGCCAAGACCAAGAATCTCCTGCTGGGAGCATTTCTACAGGGGAAAGAAAGAGAAACTCCAAATGAGCCCTTTATGAACTTTCATCAGACTATGCTGGCCCTTCCTTGGATTCTATTCCACTGAAAACAGCAGAGCACAGGGATTAGAAATTGCCACAGCAAGAGGTGTTCAGAGCCCCACCCAGTCTTAGCTCTCACACAGGGCTGCCATCAGCGCCAACCAGTAAAAAGCTGAACCTTTTATACAGATTGGCTCCTCACATGAAACAGACAGTTAATTCATCAGAAACTACACATTATTGGAAGTAATCTGAGAGAGACCAAGACATGTGGTACAGGGGCGAGACATGGTACAAGACATGTGGTCCCACTATCTTCCCTGAAGACTGAACTGCAACTCCCAGGAAAGCATCAGGAATCACATCCTCATGATCACACCAGAACCCTCTCTAGAGGCAGGTCGAGGTGGTACATGTGGTGTTAGATGTTAGGTGAACCACCCTTGGGCTTTGAGCTGATAAAAAGCCAGCAGGGTAGAACAGCAAGGAACAGACAAGCCTAAAAGAGATGGCCACAGACTGGGAATCATTTATAGCCTCAAACAGGCTGCCTAAAGTGAGACTGGGACACCAGTTGACATTACCAGGAACGGATCCAGAAGGAAAAGATAGCAGGCAAATGCTAGACTCACCTGAGCTGAATTTCACCAAATTCTTTCTCCTTATTTGTATTCTATTTTCTTCTGATTAGCATTTTAACATTGTTTCTTTGTCTTCAATTTTTCTTATTATTTCATTAGTACTAATTTAATTTTATTTTTGTATATTTTTGTTTTATTTTTATTTTATTTTTATTTCAGATCTCATATTGTACTCTTCCTTTTCTTACTCCTAAGAAATAGTTGGACCTATTCCCTCCCTCTGTTATTTATGTTGTAAATTTTATTTTCTCCTTTTCTTCACCTTATTTCTATTCCCCACTCTTATTATTTCTCCTCCCTCCACCTTCTCAAAATAATTTTTCTTTCCATTAATCACCTCATATTCTTTTTTACTTTCTTATAATATTTTTACTCTCTTTCCACCTTCATTAATCCTAGCTCTTTTGTTGTCAATATTGTGGTAGTGGTTGGGGGTCAGTATTTTTGCTGGTGTGGGTGATGTTTGCTGGGTTGTTTTGTTCTGACAGCTCCTTTACAACAGCAAACAAGACATGGTGGGGGTTGTGGCTCTCAGTCAAACAGCCAGAGAAGAGAAACCACCAGTGGATGAGCCAACAGCAACCAAAACACAATTGCAACAAGAGAGCCAACATAAACTGCATAAAGAGCATCCAGCTCAGGAGTTCAGGGAGACTATACCACTGAGTCCCACAGGTCTCCTACCACAGAAAGCCACCCCACAGAGATAAGTAGTCAAAGCAGATCAATCTAATATGCATAAACAAAAAAAAGGAGCCACATAAAGTGAGGAGACAAAGAAACAACCCCCAAGTGAAAGAAAAGGAGGAATCCCCCAAAAGAGTGCTAAATAAAATTGAGGAAAGCAATATACCAGACATAGTGTTCAAAGTAATGTTTATAAAGATGCTAAAAGAACACAGTAAGAACTACAAGGTCCCTGGCTTATGTGACTGAGTGGATTGAGCACCAGCCTGCAAACCAAGGGGTCTCCTGTTCAATTCCCAGTCAGGATACATGCCTGGATTGCAGGCCAGATGTCCAGTAGGGGGCATGTGAAAAACAACCACACATTGATGTTTTTCTCCCTCTCTTTCTCCCTCCCTTCCCCTCTCTCTAAAATAAATAAACAAATAATTAAATAAATATATTTTTTAAGTTTTTTAAAAAAGAACTGCAATGAACTTGGTGGGAACTACATCAACATGAAAAAGAACATAGAAACTATGAAGAAGAACAAGGATGAAATGAAGAATGCAGTATCTAAAATGAATACACTAGAAAGAATTAAAAGCAGACAAGATGAAGCAGAGAATCAAATCAGAGTTGGAAGACAAGGTAGGAAAAAAAATCCAGTCATACAAACAAAATGGAAAAAAAAAACTCAAAAAGAACAAAGATAGTTTAAGGGACCTGCAGGACAACATATAATGTAACAATATGCCCATCATAGGGATACCAGAAGCAGAGGAAACAGAGCAAAAGATAGAAAATCTGTTTGAAAAAATAATGACAGAAAACTTCCCTGATTTGGTAAGGGAAAAAGTCACAGAAGCCCAGGAAGTACAGAGGGCCCAATAAGGTTAAACACAAAGAGGTGCGCTCCAAGACACTACATAATTAAAATGGCAAAATTTAACGACAAAGAGAATCTTAAGGCAGCAAGGGAGAAACAGCTAGTAATACTCAAGTCAACTCCAATAAGGCTGTTAACTCATTTCTCAACAGAAACACTACAAGCCAGAAGGAAAAATAAAAAATACTCCAAATAATGAAAAGCAAATACTTGCAACCAAGACTACTCTACCCAGCAAGGCCCTCATTTAAAATGAAAGGTGAAATAAGGAGCTTACCAGGAAAAAAAAGTGGGGTGGGGGGGGCTAAAAGACCACATCTCTACCAAACCAGCATTGCAAAAGATACTAAAGGGACTGCTTTAAGAAGATGAAGATAAGAGACAAAGAGAAACACAGGCACAAAGGGAAAAATGGCAATGAATAAATACTTATCAATAGTAAACTTAAATGTAAATGGATTAAATGTCTCAATCGAAAGACATAGGTTAGCTGAATAAATAAGAAAACATGACCCACATATATGCTGCCTACAAGAGACCCACCTCAGAACAAAAGATCTACACAAGCTGAAAGTGAAGGTATGGAAAAATATATTTCAAGCAAACGGACAGGAAAAAAAAAAGCTGGGTTAGCAATACTTATATCAGACAAAATAGACTTCAAAATAAAGGCCATAACAAGAGACAAAGAAGATCACTACATAATACTTAAGGGAGTTGCCTGACAAGAGGATATAACCCTTGTAGACATACATGCACCCAACATAGGAGCACCTAAATATATAAGGGAAAGCTTGAAGAACTTTAGGGAAAAGATGGATAGCAATATAGTCATCATAGGGGATTTTAACACCACACGGTCAACAACGAATACATCATCCAAACAAAAAATAAAAAAGGATATTAAACAGGTGGCATTGGATGAGACCCTAGGTTAAATAGGTTTAATTTATATTTACACAGCATTTCACCCCAAAGAAGCAAAATATGCATTCTTTTCAAATGTGCATGGGTCATTTTCTAAGATAGACCACATGGTAGGAAACAAAACAAGCCTCAACAAATTCAAGAAAATTGAAATCATATCAAGCATCTTCTCAGATCAAAGTGGCTTGAAACTAGAAACCAACCTCAAGAAAAAACGCAAAAATATTGAAATGCATGGTGACTGAATAAGATGCTATTAAATAATGAATGGGTTAACAATGAGATCAAGGAAAAAATCAAAAGGAACCTGGAAGAAAATTTAAATGAACACAAAACACCCCAAAACCTGTGTGCCACAGTGCAGGAAGTCCTGAAAGAAAAGTTCATAGCAATATCGTCTTACCTAAAAATGATAGAAAAAATCTCAATAAACAACCTAACCCTACACCTACAAGAACTAGAGGAACAACAAACAAAGCCCAGAGCAAATGGAAGGAATTAATTAAGATCAGAGAACAATTAAATAACAAAAAGATTAATAAAAAAAATAAAGGATCAATGAATTTTGTTCTTTAAATGGTTCTTTAAAAAGATAAACACATGGCTCTGGCTGGTGTAGCTCAGTGGATAGAGGTCAGACCTGTGAATCAAAGCATCACCAGTATGATACCCAGTCAGGGCATATGCCTGGGTTGCAGGCCATACCCCCAGTATGGGGTGTGCTAGAGGCAACAATACATCGATGTTTCACTCCCTCTCCTTCTCCCTCCCATTCCCATCTCTCTAAAAATAAATAAATATTTTTTTTAAAAAAGATAAACACAGACCTTCAGCCAGACTCATTAAGAAAAAAAAGACAGAGGACCCAAATAAATACAATAAAAAAAGAAAGAGGAGAAGTAACAAACAATACCACAGAAATGCAAGCAACTATATGCAAGAAATTGGACAACCTGGGAAAAAATGCATAAATTTCTAGAAACATGCAAGCTTCCAAAACTGATTCAAGAAGAAGCAGAAAGCCTGCATAAACCAGTAACAACTCATGAAAGTGAAACAGTTATCAAAAAACTCTCAGCACACAAAAAGCCCTGGTTGGTTGGATTCACAGGCAAATTTTACCAAACATTGAAAGAAGAGCTAACTACTAGTCTTCTCAAATTACTCCAAAATATTCAAGAAGAGGGAAGTCTCTAAAACTCTTTTTTAGGAGGCCAGTATTATCTTAATTCCAAATTCAAGAAAAGTCACAACAAAGAAAGAAAATTACAGGCCAATATCTCTGATGACCATACATGCTTAAATCCTCAACCAAATATTGGCAATCTGGATCTAGCAATGCATTAAAATGATTACTCACCCTGATCAGGTGGGATTTATCTGGGGGATGCAGGATGGTACAATACTCATAAATCAATAAACATAATATACCACATAAACGAAATGAAGGACAAGAACCACATGATTATATCAATAGATGCAGAAAAAGCATTTGATAAAATCTAGTTCCCATTTATGATAAAAACACTCAGCAAAGTGGAAATAGAGGGAGTATACTTCAACATAATGAAGACCATATATCACAAACCTACTGGTAACATCATACTCAATGGGCAAAACCAAAGCTTTTCCCTTAAGATCAGGAACAAGACAAGGGTGTCCATTTTCACCATTCTTATTCAACATAGTACTGAAAGTTCTAGATATAGCAACCAGACAATAAAAAGAAAAAAAAAAAGCATCCAAATGGGAAAGAAGGAAGTAAAATTGTCATTAATTGCAAACAATATGATTGTGTACATAGAAAACTCCACTGGCTCAACCAAAAAAACTACTTGACCCAATAAGTAAATTTGGCAAAGTAACAGGATACAAAGTCAATACTCAGAAATTCATGGCATTCTTGTACACCAACAATGAACTATCAGAAAGAGAAACTAGGAGAAAAATTCCACTTACTATAGCAACTAGAAAAATAAAGTATGTAGGAGTAAATTTAACCAAGAAGGTACAAGACCTGTACTTGGAAAACTATAGAACAATGAAGATACAAATTGAGGAAGGACAACTTGAGGAAGATACAAATTGAGGAAGATACAAATAAGTGGAAGCATATACCATGTTCACGGATTAGAATAACTAACATCATTAAAATGTTCCTAATACCTAAAGCAATCTATAGATTCAATGTAGTCCCTATTAAAATATCAATGACATATTTCTCCGATCTAGAACAAATACTCCAAAAATCTATGTAGAACAAAAAAGGCCCCGAATAGCCTCAGCAATCTTGAGAAAGAAATACAAAGTAGGAGGGATCACAATACCTGATATAAAACTATACTACAATGCTACTGTAATCAAAAGAGCATGGTACTGGCATAAGAACAAATAGATAAATGGAACAGAATAGAGAGCCCAGATATAAACTTATGTCTCTATGGTCAATTAATATTTAACAAAAGGGGCATGAGCATGCAATGGAATAAAAATAGTCTCTTCAATAAATGTTGTTGGGAAAACTGGACTGGTACATGCAAAAAAAAATGAAACTAGACCACCAACTTATATCATACACCAGAAAAAAACTCAAAATAAAAAGAAGACCTAAATATCACTCATGATATGATAACAGTGCTAGCAGAAAACATAGGCAGTAAAATTTCAGACATCCCACATAGTGTTATTTTTGCTGACATGTCTCCTAAGGCAATGAAAATAAAGGAGAAAATTAACAAATGGGACTACATCAAATTAAAAAAGCTTCTTCATGGCTAAAGAAACCATCATCAAAATGAAAAGGGAACTGACTATATAGGAGAACCTATTTGCCAATGACACATTGGACAAGGGTTCAATCTCCAAAATATATAGAGTTCATATAACTCAACACCAGGAAGACAAATGATCCAATTAAAAAATGTGCAAAGGACCTGAATAGATACTTCTTCAAGTAGGAAATATAGATGGCCCATAGACATATGAAAAGATGCTTAACATCATTAGCCATTAGAGAGATGCAAATGAAAACCACAATGAAATATCACCTCACACTTGTCAGAATGGCCATCATTAATAAATCAACAAGCAACAAGTGCTGGTGAGGTTATGGAGGGAAGGGAACCTTAATGCCCTGTTGGTGGGAACACTGACTGGAGCAGTCACTGTGGAAAACAATATGGAATTACCTCAAAAAATTAAAAATGGAACTGCCTTTTGACCCAGTGATTCTGCTGCCAGGAATATACCCTAAGAATCCTGAAACACCAATTCAAAAGAACCTATGTACCCCTATGTGTAGTGCTATTTACAAGAGTAGTGCTATTTATAATATCTTAGCACTGGAAACAGCCTGAGTGTCCATCCGTAGATGAGTGTCAAAACACTGTGGTACATTTACACAATGGAATACTATGCAGCAGAAAAAAGAAAAAGGAATCCCTAGCTTTTGTGACAGAATGGATGGAACTAGAGAATATCATGCTAAGTGAAATAATCCAGTCGGTGAAAGATAAATACCATAATACCTCACTTATAAGAGGAATCTAATGAACAAAACAAAATTAATGAGAAAAATAGAAGCAGAGGCATAGAAACATGGAACAGACTAACAGTGGCCTGAGGAGGGGAGGGATGAGGATAATGGTAAATAGAAGGGGAAGGGACTAGTCAAAACACATAGGAATGATTCATGGACATGGACAGTGGTGTGGGGATTGACTGTAGGAATGGGTGGTGGGATGGGCAGAGGAGGGCAAAGGGGGATAAATTGGGACAACTGTAATAGAATAACAATAAAAAGAGGGAAAAGATTTCAGGGTCCTAAAATATAAAAAAAAAAAACACACACTACCTCTAAGCAACATCAATTTATTCTTTCTGATATGTATATTATGTAGAAAATCTTATGGAATGATATAGTAGTAGGACTAAAAGGAAAATTTTAAAAGTTAGCTGTAGTTCACTTTGTTAGATCTATATTCAACTAATGATTATTGGGGGTCTATTGAGGGCACTTTTTAAAGTACACTTGCTTTATTTAATCCTCCCCACAAATCCATGATCCAGATAGTTTGAATCTCTATTTAATGGATAAAATATAAAAATCATAAATGTTCAGATAGTCAAAGAAAATTACCTTATCCAAGTTCACACAGTAATATTTCTAAATGTGTAATATTTAGAAATATTCAAATGCTAAATGATATTAAATATGATTATATACACATATTTTACATGTACATATATAAATAAAAATATTTTCATGTGATGCTTTAAAACCTAGCTGTAAAATGTGATATATATATAGATTCTAAAATTCTGTGTATATACTTAGAAATATTGATGTTAACATATATATGGGGACATATATAGTATAAAATTTTATCTGTGTATATACTTAGTACATATTAATGTTAACATTATTTGAAATAGTAATTGCACTAGTTACTGAATGTACATAGTGTTTTAAAGTTTTCCAAGTATTTTATGTGTATCATCATAATAAATGTCAATAAAAATAATATTAGTAATAATTTTTTTCCTGTTAGGAATTTTGCTAGATACTTGGGACACATAAGTTAATCAAAGCAGATTTTATTTCCACATTTTGCAGATGAAGAAGCTAAGAATCTGAGACCTAAAATAACTTGTCTAAGACTACGGGGCAAACAAGCAGCAGGACAAGCCAGGGCTTGAATCCAAATCTCATGGCTCCAAAGCCATGTGCACTGAATATATGTGTGAGTAGAAATTTAATCTGTTATAGAATTTATATACTTGACTACCTTTCCCAGCTAACATAAAATGTATCAGAAATTATTATAAACCTGAAAATCAGCTTGAATCACCAAAATATTGTATAAAATGTTTAAAACTCAACAGTGGTTGGGTCCTAGAAATTGCAGTGTCTGCTGCACACACTTCAGTCATGAACTTTCTGTTCAGCTCCCGAAGCAGTGATGTTCTGAGCCAGGTTAACTGATGTCATGTGAAGCCAACCCAAACCCATGAATCTCACCCATCATCCCTCATTTCATCCCCATAGAAGGTTAGGAATTAAATATATTTTTATACATTGTTTCTTTCATGATGTTAAATCCCATAGCATTGCACAGACAAGCTACTGAAATCACGTTATTAGTTTAGCGATAGAATACTTCAAAATAGGTAAACATCAGAAGTACTATCTAATGAAGCTGGGCTGTATTTTTATATTAGCTAACAAAAACATCAAATGTTCAATGCTTAAAACCATCACTTGGTTTCCATATTTTTTTAGTAGAATGGGATAACTCCTTAACAAGTTCAAGTAACTTGCTTAATCAGGACATAATCATAGCAAAATTAAAATGTTGATTTCCAAAACTTTGATTATACAGTAAGCAACATGCGCTGCACTCATTCTGCACTGAGCTATTTTTCACAGACAGGTCATTTGAACAAAGATTTTAGAGGAACAATCTTGCATCAAGGGAAAAAAAAAAGAAATAATATTTAGATAAATATCTGGCCTGGCCTTGCATGCAATTTGAGCAGGGAGAAAGTAGTTGCACAGACTGTGCCTTCTGAAATCTGGCCATGGTCTGCTTGCAACCGCGTATTTTAGTGGCAAATTCAGAGGGACCAAAGACAGAGTATCAGCAAACCTGGCTTTTCTTTTCCAATAACTTTTGCTCTGCTCTTGGATTCCTGACTTCTGTGGTGGTGGTAGGGTTTTATAGTTATAGAGTGGGATCATTTAAAAAATACTGTTATGCAGGCAATTAAAATTAAAGTCAACTTCCCCTTCACACTCCCTAGTAATATGCTTCTGTATCCAAAAGATAAGAACTTGAGAAATGGTTCACTGAGACTATCCAAAGGACCTGGAGTCTAGTTCTCTGTGTCTGACAGTGATGGCAAAGGGTTTTATAGAGGATTGCATGGCTACCCTCCATGACATTAGCCTGAGGAAGCAGGAGATGTATATTAAGAACACCTGATGACCTTTAGCAATCTGTTATGGGTCTGACATCACAGGATTTATCTAAATCCTTTGTGAACTTCTACATTTTCTTGGTCTCTGATGCCTTTGGTGTGTTAGATAGCCTTGGACGAGAAGTCAAACATCCTGTGTTTCAATTCAAACTCTTCCACCTACTAGTTAAAAAAAAACTTGGCAAATCCTTTTACTTCTCACAGCATCAGTTGTGTTATCTGTTTTAAAAGCAACAATAGATGTGCTGCCCATATAATCAAATTCCAAACAGTTATTCTAAAGAACAAGTAAGAAAATTAGCATGCATATGCAATGATTCCAATGTAATAGTAACATTCTAATTACCTTACAGAATCCAGAAGCTCATCTTTGGAGGCTAGCCACTGAATACTTGGAAGAGATTATTGACATCTAAAATTTGGAGCTGTCATTCTTTTAAATCATTGAGAACACAAAATAAGAGCAGCCTGGTGTTTATTCTTGCAAAAGACAATAGTTAATTTGTCTCACCCAGGGAGATACCATTTTATTGTTGCTTTCAGCTTCTAAAATAAAAAAAAAATTGTTCAAAAAAATTATTAAATATCTACTGGGTCCACAGGCTGCTATTCTGATGACAATTTTTATACTGTTTTATAAACCTACATAAACTGCTATTTTAAAAAACAGAAAGCAATGTGTTTTTAGTATTCAATAATGTTTCTTCCCTTACATATTTGTTCACCTGTCAAAAAAATTCCAGTACCTGGGTAAACAATAACTGCTCCTTCCAAAAATAATTTTGGTTTTCTACAATGAGGAAATAAATGCTTTACTATAAAAAATAAATCTGAGAAAAGAACAAATTCATTTTTGAGAAAGAAGAAATAAAGAAGTAAAAGTACATCCATAAAGAATAATAAATGATTTGATCATTTTCCAAAAGATTCAATTAAGTCAAGTCATTAAACAAATTTTCAGAAGTTCAAATATATTGAAAGAGACACTGTGTCTTTTGTCTTCTTCAAAGCAGTTTCCAATGCATAATTTTCTATCAGTTGTCCACACTTTACCATTTCTGACATGTACTGACCTTTCCATATTAATATGTTCTTTACTAGATTTACAGTTTCACTAATACAGCTGTCAGGAGTATGTTGTCATAAAATGTGAGGATGGGATAAGTCAGCAGTTTCAGTAACATCCTTTTTAGTAGGATCATGCATTTATAAAGATGGCACAGAACTAAAGCCAATACTGTCAGATAATTTAAATTGGGGTATGTGTGGAAGATAGCGGGAGACTACAGATTAATGGATCTCAAAGAGCAGATTTAGGGGAAAAGGGGAAATTAACAAATTCCTGGAAAGATGAAGTCTTTTTACCTCGCAAAGAAGAGCTAGTCCATAATGAAAGAATAACCCCAGAAATTCTGTTTACCAGTACCAAAGTCATCACTCTTTGGAAAATCCAGTACAGTATTTTGCCCAAATGATATACTCTGTCATTCCACTTTGCTAATGATTATTCTCCTCTCATTGAAACATTTACAAAGTAAGCTCAGGAAGATAACAGAGGAATTCCTCTGGAGCCTATACAGTATCTAATGTGTTTTTAAGTTCTATTCTATTAAGCAGTCCTGTGTGATGGGTCAATACACAATATCTGAGACAATTAGATTCAGAACACGCTAACTGCTTTTTCTCATCTTGTAATCATTAGCCAAGTAGCATTTAGAGTCATCATGTCATCATTTTAGTTTTTTAATTCATTTTAAGACCAACAAGAACAACCTTATTTGTTTTTAATTATTCTGCCCAGTCTCTAAAATATTTGTAATTGTTTTACATTTGAATAAAGTTATTAATAGACATATGGTTATAATAGAGAAATCACTCCAGCTGGTGAAGCCCTAAGCTAAGCCCACAATAATTTGATCATTTGCAAATCATTGTCACTTGAATGTTTTCTTAGTACAGCTTAATTATGACTCAACTCAGTCCAGAGTACAATGCACTTCCTGGGAAAAGATGAAATTGAGAGCTCTCGGTACAAGTGGGGCGAGCTTTGTTATTCATGTAAATGTCTCCTGCACATCTGCTAATAAATGTGCTTCCAGTCTCCATGATAGTTTTCCCTTCATCATTCAAACCTGCCATGAAATTTATGTCGACTGAGAATTCATGTTATTTACTCATTGCTAACTATTACAATCTCATTAAAATTCTAGCTTGTAATACCCTCTGGAAAATTAGAAATGTTTATAAAAGTAAATGCACGAATAATACAGAAAGACATTTTGCCTTTTTTCCCCAGCAGCTCTTTGACAGATGGTCACCTTGAAATTATGCTGTAATTTCAGCCGATTTTTGAAAAATGATCTTGATACAGAAGGTAATCAAGAGTTCTTGGGAGCCACCTCTGCATTTTTCCAAGCAATTTTTTTTTTTGCAGTTTAAATGTGTTCATACAAATCTTAAATGACATATAAAGCAATTTTTCCCTTCAACTATGTAGATCAGTCATAACATTATAATTAAATGACACAGAATGGCAAATTATTATCTTACTTAAATGGTTAATACAGGAAAAATCCATCAACTATCAGACCTGAACATATAGGCATGGTATTTGTGGCTCTATTTATATCATTAAACCTAAAAGTGAATTTTATTTGTGGGTCCCTACCTGTCACTGATCAATCAAGTTTGAGAACTGGTATTTGACCAGAGGTAACAAAGTCCACATGACTTCAACTCCACTTCAATTTACCCCTACTTAGGTTAAGTATTCAAGTATAAAAACCTCATAGTATCTACTTGCCAAAGAGTATCAGTGTCCACTTCTTCCTTTCCAGGGACCTAGTAAATTTTTGATTAGTAACAGTCCCCATGCTACTTTCTGGCCTTTACTTCCAAAGATATACTACCATTTTGGCAGAATCTTGGAATTTACTCAGCTAATAGAGGCCCTGTTTACCTTTTCCAGGGGATAAATGCTAAACTAAACTCATAGCTCACCCTTGGCAGTTAAAAAAAAAAAAAAAAAGGCACAGTTCCTACCTTTCAGAGTGTTACTTAATACTTCAAGGGCCAAAAGATCCAGTAATTGTGATGCAATATGGCACCACACTGTCAAATCCCTCTCTTAGCATCCTTTTCCCCTTCATTATACAGTTCTCCTGCTCAGAGTAGTTGCTTTACTCCTCAAGAGAATACGCTTCTGTGAAGAAGTAAGGAGTTTGAGAGCAAGTCCCTAAAGTCTCAGCGGCAACCATTTCTGCTCTGACAAGGCCTAGGGCCTTTCTTCAAACTTGATGTTCAGATCACGCCAGAGGCATCCAATGTAAATGTGAGGCAGGTATGTCAATTAGTCAACAGCACCGTAGTGAAAGGGATATGATACACACTGTCCACATCAGTTCTTTCTTAAGTCCTTGATGATGCTGTATCCACGGGGAGAAGAAAACAAATAAAACAAATACAAATATTACAACAACAAGAAAAAAGGACCATTTTCCCTTAGTCGTTCTGTTGAAGAGTTTGTATCAATCCACAGGGGAATAAAGATAGGAAGTTAAAACCTGAACCACCCTCTTAAAAATATATCCAATGTATGTATTACAGACACATTAAAAAAGCAAGGCTCTTGGGTATAAGAGAAAAACAGTGCTGTTCTTCTCTCAACAGCTCTTTAAAATGTATTTAGTTGGAAAGTTTCTTTCTTGCCCCTAGGTGAAAACTCCCACGGCCCCATAACTTTTTTGATCAATCTTAGGCAACAAAAATTCCTATGGTGTAGTGACAATTTAATCTCAACACAATTATCAAAAATAACTAGTCATAAAATTAATCAAAATTCCAAACTTGGTTCGAAGTTATATCTTTTTCTGTACTCTCTCTGGACTTGTATCAAGCAGTAGGTCAGGGAAGAGGCCTTTGGTTCTTCTCTCTCTTCCCGTCTTATGCTTCAAGCCCTTCCCTCATCTTAATCACCAGGGTGTTTTGTTGCATCCCACCAGGCATGAATGAGAAGGGAGGAAAGGTAAAGGCAGAAAAATTCTAACTTGATGGGGAGTTTTGTTAAGTTGACTTTGTGCTCCCCAGATCTGGCATATATTTAAAGCTGACTGCATGTTTGGTGGGTGGCTTTATGTTTGTTTGTTTGTTTGTTTGTTTGTTTCAGAGATTTGTTACCTGAAGTTCCTTTGATACAGTTAAGGCAGGTGCTTTAATTCGGTCTATTAGAACTCTGTAGAATTTTCTCTTTTTGCTTGTGTTTCTTTGCTTCTATAGGTAGCCCACCAGGACAAGACTAAGAAAACTCCATACTTCTTCTGTGTGTGTGTGTGTCTGTCGTGTGTGTGTGTGTGTGTGTGTGTGTGTGTGTGTGTGTTGGCTCATATGGTACACAGAAAGCACTCATGTCCTATTAAACACACTCGGGGAGTGCACGCAATGCTCCACATGGCAGTGGCCTTTGTCACCACTCCCACCTCAAGGCACCATATCAGACCATGTCTCCCAAGTGGAGTCAAGCACCAATCCACTGAGGTGGCCACATTTTAGGGGACACAGGTTAAGTTCTCTTAGGAATCTTGATAAAATCTTCTCACTTGAAGTGAATGGAAATCACAGCACAGCTCCTACAAAAAAATCCTCCCCAAACTCCTTTGCCCACTCTTCACAATCCCAGTTCTATTATACCCTGTTACAGATAATCTGATTTTGTGTCAGAGTCACCAAGGCTATCTTCAGGCTCAATAATTCATTCAAAGGACTCACAGAAATCTGAAATTCTGTTACAATCAATTTTTTAGTTTATTACAATATAGGCTCCAGATCTAAATCAGCCAAGTAAAAAGGCACATAGACAAAGTTCAAGAGTAACCTGGTACCAGTTTCCAGCTGTACCCGTCCAGTGGAGTTACATACAGACACACTTAATTCTCCCCAGAGTGATGTGTGAAAATACATGGGAAGCACTGGCAACCAGGAAGTTCACTCAAATCTTGGTTTCCAGGGATTTTACTAAGAATTTAGGCATTCAACCCCCACCTGACTGACCTTAGCTACTCTGTCTCCAGCCCTCCAACCACCAAAGGTCAAACTGATAGTATGGTCCAGAGCCTCATACATACAGAAATAGGCATTCACCAAAGTCACTTCGTTAACATAAATTCTGTGGTCAAACAGATAAAATATGGTCCAAGGCATGAAGAGGGCTAAAATACTCTTATCAGAAAGAATATTCCATGGACTCACAGATTATATTCCTGGGAGCAAATCCTTCTGAAGACAAGCATTTTTATTTTTTTGCTTTTTTTATGTGCAAGGTTTGGACAACCCTAGCCTGATGACACAACCCAACTTCCTCACAGCTTCCCATTAAGCTGAAAATTAGTTTGGTTACTGTCTCCTTCCTCAAATAAATAAACAAACAAACAAACAAACAGAATCGTAATTCAGAGAAATTAATCACGAATACCCTTACAGATTCTGAATTCTGCCATACAGTTGCCATAGAGTAGTAGAAATTCAGGGATTAAGGAGGCTGGTGGAAGAGGAGGACTCAGTGGTTAAGTCATTAGTGTCCAAAAGAAGCAGTGAGAATGCAGGCTGGAAGACAATATTTAGTCCTTATATCTCCCCACACTGCACTGAAGCAAACTCAATTGACTTGTAGTTTTTTGAGACCAGGAGTAATAATAGCACAATCTGCCAGCCCCACTAGAATGAAATCTGAGTAGTACCAGCACCCTGGTGAAATGGGAACTTGAGGAGAACAAGTGATGCCCTCTGAGTAAATCAAGAAAATAAAGACCGAGAATTGATCATGGAATTTAGCAACAAGGACTTTACTTGTGACCTTCACAAAAGCAGTTATTTGTTTTGGGGGATACAAAGGGAGGGCTAAAGTGTGCAGTTAGAGAGGCATTACTTGATTAAATTATACTTAAAAAATAAGAGAGAGAATTAAAGAAAATAATTATTTAAAATAAAAACACCCATGAATGTGATTCTAAGAGAAGGAAAGAAATCAGAGAGTAGCTAGGAAGAAGAATGAGAATATCTAATTAGTTGAGAAGACAGAGAATGATAAAGGAAATAAAGGAGAAGAATTGCTGAAGCAAGGTGCCTGAACAGACAAGGAGCGTGGGTTATAACACCCAAGTGGAGGGACTGACATTAGCTAGAAGTGAAGATAGTCACCTATAGTTGATTAATTTGTGATCCTCTAGAGACAGTCAGAGAAAAGGATTTTGTGCAGGTAGTTTATTTGTCAGGGAATCTTAGGCAGCAGAAGAAAGGAATTAAGAACAGTGAAACAAGGAAGTTTTGTTTTTTTCTTCAAAAATTCAAACAAAGAGTGTGTTATTAAGCCAGCTACTAATATGGGAAACTGGAATTCATTACAGTAATTCTGTCCCACTGAAGAACAGGGAAACTGAGCCATCCCATGCCCTGCTGGCTGAGGGTTACCCCTTTGAGAATTAAGTCTTCTGCATACCCTGTACTGAAGGAAGTTGCTATACAGATGGGCTAGTAATTTTAACTTGAGGAAAGAAGAGATATGAGGGGCAGTTAAAAGTAGTGTGATTGGACTGAATTGTTCTAAGAAATTGGAAATATAAGACAGTTATGAGTGGGATGCTTGAAATTAAGATCATGAAAAAGTTGTCATTGCCCTGAAAAAGGTTAGTGTAGGACAATGAAATTAAATAGCTAAAGAAGACTGGGGGACAAGATCATTGACGAAGAGAACAAAGAGAAAATCCAGTGTATTGAAAGATTATCCACTTGAGTGATGAAATCTCAAATACAAATATAGATGTCATTTTGGAGAGACTGATAGGGACCTAAGTGCTAAAATCTCCAAGTAAATTAATGGAGTGACCTAGGAGAAGGTAGATGCCTACAGAGAGAAATTTGTACAATGATGTATCCAAAGGTTTAAACATTATTTAGATCTATAGAAGCATGGTGGTGATAAAAACATATTGGCATTTGTCTTGGTTTTATTATTGCATTTAAAGTCTCCACAGACAGTGAATACCCTCATTACCTGCAACAGAAAAAAGGCTGCATCCCCAACACACCCTGGTGCATCTCAGAAAGTATGCAGTATACACTGATGATATGAGATTTCTAAAATTTTAGTGATTCTAAGGGTAGGGAGAACTTTCCAGAAGCAGCAGTAACAACTGAGAAATACACCTTTATTGCCCTTCAACACAGGAGCATGAAGAACATAGGAGAGATCATTTGAGAGGGCTGCACAAGAGGTGGTATCCTAGGGGCCAGCAAGAAAAAAGAGTACAAGTACTGACTAATTACTGACTGTGTCTTCCTGAGAGCACAGTGGGTTATTTTAGGGTTTGGAAGTGTTTAGGAGGTATTAGCACTTACTAGGGTTGCAGAGGAGGCCGTGTCTCCAGGAACCAGCCAGGTATCACTTAGAACAAGAACATGAAGGAAATGTTCAGAGAAAAAGTTGAAGAATTTAAGATTTTACTAATTACTAACTAACTTCTAGAGGTTATAATGGGGTTGTTTTAGGAGCTGAAGGGGGTGGAGATGGTATTAGTCAAATAGCTTCCAAGAGTCATGTTGGAACTAAAGTCTGGGAGATGTGGAATCATACAAAACCATTAAGAAACAGAATCAGTTGCTTAAAATCTACCCACAGAACAATAGTTATAAGTCAAATCCAGAAGGTTTTGTAGTTAAGTTCTGCCAATCTTTCAAAGGCCACATGATGGTTACTTGGTAAACACCAGTCCAGAAGGTGAAAAAAAGGAAGTTACCCAAAAGTCTATGTAAATATTGTACTAGAAAGAAAAAGTAGGCAGATCTCACCTCCAACTCCAGATGAATAAATTCTCTAATAAAATTACTAAATGTATTTCTCAATTATTTTTAAACTCATGAAAAGGCAAACTTTATCAAAGAAATGCAAACAAAAGATTAATAATATGAAACTTATTCACAAAGTTAATAAAGGAGAAAATAAAATGCTTACAATCATCTTAATAGATGCCTAAGTTAGGATAAAATTTAGTATTCTTTTATATGATTAAATAAATAGCACACTAGGAATGGAATGGAATGTTTTTCATCTGAAAAAGTTATCAGAAGCCTATAGCAACTTCTGTTCTTAATGGCACATCACTAGATGCATAACAAGTATGGGAATAAGCACACAAGTCTCTGGATGCAATCACCAAACAACTTAATTTTGTTTTACAGTCATCTCTTGGCCCCTTACTCTTTCATGTGAGTTTCAGACCCATTTTTTTTTAAATTTTGATTAGTATTTTTTAAATAACATTAAGCATTTTAAATGGAATTGCATTGAATATATAAATTTATTTGAGAATTTTATCTTTTATTATATTTATTGTACCTGAATATAAATAAGAGTTAGCTCCACTTTTTCTAGATCTGCAATTAGGTCCTACAATAATGTAGTATTTCCAAGTTTTTAAACAACATTTATTAGATTTATTCTTACATACTGAATTTTGCTGCTATTATAAGAAATATTTATTAAAATTCCATTTTAAATTTATTGGGCATAGAAAAAACCATTGGTTTCTTGTATAGTTTTATTTTTCCAACAAAGTTTCTAAACTTTATTAATTCAAATGGTTGCTATAGACTCTTAGGTTTTCTGTCTAGACAATCAAAACCTCTCTGCGTAAGGGGGGCTTTGTTTCTTCCTTCCCAAGCCATTTAGTTACTTACTTTACCCAGCTGGTAAGTGCAGAACAGAAGCAGTGATGTGGTCAGTCTTTCTTGTTCCTGTTTGTCATGGATATTTGTCATTCGTTCCGCCAACTAGCACCCTTCCCCCCACCCAAGGCTCTAGTACTCCCCACACCTGCATAACTTTCCCCATTATTAATATCCCCCACTAGAGTGGCATGTTTGTTTCAAATGATGAACCTACATTGCCACATCATAATCATCCTAAGTCCATAATTTCATTTACTGCATTACAGTTCACTTTTGGTGCTGCACATTCTATGGGTTTACACAAATGTATAAGAACATATAGCCACTATTATAGTCTCAAAAAAGAGTACTTTCACCACCCTAAAATTTCTCTGTGCTTCACCTGTTCATCTTTTTCTCTAAACCCTGATAACCATTGATCTTTTACTGCCTTCATAGTTTCATCTTTTTCAAAATGTCATGTAGTTGGAATCATACAGTATATAGCCTTTACAGATTTAATTCTTTCACTTAACAATATGAATTTAAGGTCTCTCCATGTATTTTCATGGCTTGATAGCTCACTTATTTTTAACACTAAATAAAATCCCACTGTTTGGATGCACCGCACATAATTTATTCATTCACCTATTGAAGAATATCTTGGTTGCTTCCAATTTCTATCAATTATACTAAAGCTGCTATAAACATCTGTGTGCAGGTTTTTGGGCAAGTGTAAGTTCTCAACTTCTTTGGTTAAAGAACAAGAAGTGTGGTTTTTTGGATGGTAAGAGTTTGTTTAGTTTTATGAGAAGCTGCCAAATAGATTTCCAAAGTGGCTGTGTCGCTTTGCATTCCTATCAGCAATGAATAAAAGTTCTTATTGCTCTGCATCCTCACTAGTATTTGATGTCATTTTTCCAGATCTGGCCATTCTGATAGTTGTAGTGATATCTCATTTTTTTAATTGGCATTTCACTGATGGTATGTAATATGGCGTATCTTTTCATATGCTTATTTGCCATTGGTATATCTTCTTTGATGAAGTGTCTCTAAGGGTCTTTTTAATTGAGTTGTTTCTTACAATTGAGTTTTAAGAGTTCTTTGTATATATTTCACAGAACAGTCCTTTATTAGATTTTTTTTTTTTTTTGGTAGTAACTTGTCTTCTGTTGTCTTTCTTTGGGGTCTGGCTTTAAAATGTATAATCTATAAAAAACATATAATCTATAAAATTTTAGATTTCATCTGTCTAATTGAACATAAAGCTGATTAAAGTTTTCTCTATGATTAAAAAATGCACCTTTAGTTTTTTGATAACATACCAGATGATTACCTATTTTAATTATATTTTCAAAGAAAATACCTTTTGTCTTTTTAAAAAGTTTTTTATATCCTTTTAAATTTATTTATGATACTATTTTTATTACCCTATGCCATGTTTATTTTATCTAATTTACTTAATACTTTAATATTTTTATAGGCTGACTACTTGGTTATTAATTTTCTATTTGTTTTTCTCCTATTAATATGTTCACTTAAAGTTATGTTCTGGTCATTAATGATCTTTTAGAGTTAATTTTCTCTTTTCTATCTGATTTTTTTTTAAATTCTGTCAGTTATTTTTAAATTTTCTGCAGTTGAACTACAAATTGATGATGTAAATTCACTTTGTTCATTCATCTCATTTTTTCATGGTATGCTATGATGCTGCAAAACTTAAAAACATTCTATTTTTTCTCAAACTCCTCTTATAAATATGTCATTACTTTTTATTCATTTCTCCATATTTTTAACATTACTTCCAAAATTTTTTCTGTCTTTTTCTCTCTACTACATGATGAATAATTATCTCAGTTCTATATATTAATCCATTCTTCCTTTGACTTTGTTCAATATGCTGCATAAACTAAGCATTGAATTTTCACTTTTAGTAACTACACCACTTTCATGAAGAATAAAGGATAGTGTTGCTTTAAGTCAAGTGTATGCAGCTACCTATTCATCACAGCTTGCTTTCCTCAGCTTAGTCCTTGCACCCTACCAGAACTGTATGTAAAGCCTGGTCTGGAAATATGGTCTATACAACAAAACTAGAAGATATTTAAGGTATCTTTCAACCTGAGAATGTACAAGCTTTGGAAAGGCCAAAGACTTATTTTATTAATGTATAGGCATCTTTTTTGGCCTAGAGCTTGATTCCATACTCCATCTCCCTCCCGAAGAATGCACTGCTCTTTTTAATTTGTTCCTACATTGCTTTATATCCAAGCTTTCCATTGCATCAGTGGCAGTGAACCACCTAAGAAGGAGAGCTCACTAACAGCTTGTTGATCTATATGTTAGGCTGAAAATAGTTTTCCTGAATTTCGAGATTTAATAGGCTTTATTATACGCTCACAGGAGGTTCCAAAACTATAAAGGAACTCATTTTCCAATACATAAGTTTAGTTTAATCTGTACAAAGGTGCTTCCATCCATACACAAAAACTTCTACATGCTTAATTTTTTATCATGTTTAAAATCTTTTGAAGTTATAGTATTGTGGTCTTGTCCAAACATACATTATTTTCAACATTCCAGACCCATGTGGTCTTCTTAATATAGGTATATAGAAGGAAATTAAGTGATATTGAACTAACAACATATTCAATAACCTCTTCTCATTGTTTTTTGCAACACTGTGAAGGATATTCAAACAAAATTAAAAGATGTGGCAGCCCCTGGAAATATTAGCATAAAGCTATTCTCAGGCCAAATTTTCTATGAATCTAAAATAATTCCTTCTTAAAATGACTGGAATACAATGATTCAGGCAATATCCTTAGAGAAGTTATCAATTTCATGAGAAAAATAAAAAATATATTTTTTAGCAAAGAGATCTAGAAAATAATATTTCCTTTGTACCAAGCCTAGGTGACAACACTTTATATCCTGAGAAAGAAATCAAGATAATCTATTAGACCAGATTCTGCTCAACCTTTGCCCAGAATTTAAACTTAGTTAATACACAGATAACCTAAGAAAATGATAAATAACTACATTTCAGTTTATCTTTCTTTAAAAGCAAGGAAATGGGAGAGTTTGCCATTTAATTTCATTCCTAACTTCTCAAACTGAGTTTGAGTTTAGTTTTGTAAAGACACAGTTTAAACATTCTTAGATATTTTTAATAGCTTTTCTTTTAGGGGGACATTCTTTTATTGAAAAACAATCACTGCATACACATAATAGCAGAGATTAAAGTCAGACCTGGGTTCTATGATCATTTCACATTGAATCAGATTTCACTAATATTTAAGAAAACTCAGTTCTAATGCTAATATTTTATATGTTGCAGAAGCATGTAAAGAAATTAGTGCATGTGGACTTTCAGCCCAGAGCATCCAGTTGAGTGTTCTAAGTGCTCACTGCAAATAAAAAAGAACTAGAGATAGTTAACACAAATTTACTTCATTGTGATTCATACAACACACACAGAGACAAAAATAAGGAAGTATTCTCACATGACTTCCTGGGAGCAGATGTAACCCTCACATAATGCTTTTACCCACCATGTAGCATCACAGACATTAGCCCGTAAATGTAATCAACTGTTCTGCATCCCATGGCCTTTCCACTCATAACAAGCCACACTCAATCTGGACAAATGATCGCAGTCCTTCTTAGACTTCATATTTTTAATGTTATAACAGTCAAATATCTTCACAAGCAGGAAATCGCACATTTTTTTTTTGCAATTTATAACTTCTTTTTTATATGGCAAGATTCCTTAAAGAAAAATTATATTTAAAGGTTTATTCCCACATAAGAAGGGGGACTCAAAGAAACTAGGAATTTATAGTTATTCTAACATGTTTAAACTTCAGTCACCTTCAAAGTACTCTCCATTTGATGCAATACACCTATCAGGATCTTTTTTCCACTGTTCACAACAGTTTTTGAACTTGTGGATTTTGATGCCTTAGTGCTTCTGCCATTTTTTGTTTCACCTCTCCCACATCAGCACAATGTTTCCCTTTGAGGAATTTTTTCATCCAGGGAAACAAACAAAAAAGTAGCTCAGAGTAACATCAAGTGAATGGGGAGAATGGGGCATGGGGGTCATGTTGATTTTTGCTTAAAAACAGCTGAACACTCAGCGCTGCATGGGCATGTGTGCCCATAAATCACCCTTCATGAAATAGGCAAACACCTTTATAGAGTCTTCAAAAAAATTAACTGGAGCCAATAGTGACCTCTCACAACAATGCCAGCTAGTACACTGAACACAGATGGGTTCCTAGAACACTCACCTAGAGGGGGAAGACTGTACAACAAGGGGCCTGCCCTCCAGAAGATAATTCCGGGTTTCTTTGGGTCCCCCTCATAGCCTAAAAAAGTGGGGCATCTAAAACCAAATCACCTACCCTGGCTGGTGTGGCTCAGTGGATTGAGCACCAGCCTGCAAACCGAAGGGTTGCTGATTCAGTTCCGGTCACGACACATGCCTGTGTTAGGAGCCAGGTTCCCCAATAGGGGGCACAAGAGAAGCAACCACACATTGACGTTTCTCTCCCTCTCTTTCTCACTCCCTTTCTATCTGTCTAAAAATAAATAAATAAAATCTTGAAAAAAATGAAAAATTAAAACAAATGAAAAAGGAAAGTAAAAATTTATCTTCTTCATTATTTATAACTGGTGCTATTTTTGTAGAAGATGATATATTTTCCAGTGTTTGTATAAAATTAATAATGTGATTTTTAGTTTGTTTTTTCCCCTCTCTCTTTCTTTTTTTCTTCTCTAGTTTCTCCTCAACATGAAACTGTTTCTATACAGAGAACATGGTTTTAGACATTATAAAATGGCTGGGAATTTAGAGACTTAAAAACTCTATGCCCTGGTTGAGTTGCTACATTGGTTGGAGTATCATCCCAAAAGATTGCAAATTCTATTCCTGGTCAGGGCACATACCTAGGTTACTGGTTCAGTCCCCGGAAAAGGTGCATCTGGAAGGCAACCGATCAATGTTTCTCTTGATCTCTCTCTCTCTCTCCCTCTCTCCCTCTCTCTCTCTCTCTTTCTCTCTCTTCCCCTACTTTCTTGTCTCTCAAAAAGCAACAAAAACATATCCTCAGGTGAGGACTTAAAAAAAAAAACCACTCCAGACTCACTGTTTTGGCTGTGAGATTTCCCTGTGGTTACTTAGCATCTGTGTGACTCAGTTTGTATGTGTAAATTTGGAATTTTGTTTTTACTTATTTTACCAAAATATGGTGAGGGGTAAATAGGGTTAAAGTATTTGGGAAATACAGTTGTGGCATAAATCAAGACAGTATTTGGAATAATTATTGTAGTACATCAACTTATCACTGACAGCTAATAAATCATTTAGTACATTAGTAACAAAAACTACTAATTATGCTAAGTGAACAGTGTCCTGATATAATTCTGTACTTTATTTTTGCTAACTCACTTAACATGGATAGTCTCTCCTTCTTACCACTCAGTGCTTTGCCAGCATTTTCTTTAATCTCATCAGATCTCTGATTTAATTGAGAAGTCACTCTATAAGGATGTCATTTTTCTTGCATCTCTTCAACAAAGTAATATAATTAAGATTATGCAAAACAGAGAAGATTCCCAGAGTGCCAGGCAAGAATGAAGACCTCTGAAATCCCAAAATTAGGAATTGCTGTACTCAACATAAATGTTTGACATTTAGGTGGCCTAATTAAAACAAATTACATCTCTGTGGAAGAAAGTTACAATTTTAAACACAGACTATTTTTGAAAAATAGTAGCTAAAATATCTGAGAGCTGTATTTTATATTTTCTACAAAAATCATGCAAAACTGAGTTTTACTCTTGACCAAATAATATTTAATAAGTAAAAAAATTGGAAATTTGAAAATATACCAGAAACAGAATATTCTTAAATACTATTAAAGGCAAACTTAAGTAGGAATTAATTAGGACAACTCTGGAGCAAGACAATACAGTCCTAGACCATGACTGTGAAAATTCCTTAAACTCTCTGTGCCTCAGTTTCATTGTCTATCGAAGGGGAATCTTGTGGGCTATTATGAAACTTAATAATTTAATATATGTAAAGTGTCTTAAAGAGTGCCTAAAATAGAGTAAAATTTTGATAGATCTTCAATTTGTGATAATTTTCTTTTTTGTTAATGCACACAATTGCTTTAATGATAAAAGGAAATTTGGAAGCATTATAAAAAACAAAATAGACAACTTACCTTAATACATTTCACCTAATTTACTTTCAGAATTCCTTAGGAAAAATATTTTTTTCACATGAAAATTATATTCTTATTCCAGAAGGACTTTATTGCCTCTTCTACTTATGAAGCAATAGTCTTTACACAAACTCCCTCAAACATTCAGAAATGCACTGGCATTCTGAAGAGTACCCGTTATGCTCTAATGCTCTAACAGCTTTGAATTTTGCTCATTGTGTCAGACCACCTTTAATAAAGAAACAGAATCACAGATGTTGAGACTATAGGCAAAAAAGCACCTTCAAATTCTCTTTATAAGAAATGTGGTCCACTTACATTAGTGGAATAATATCTGCAATATCTTCCAATAAATAGATTTTTTAAAGCAAAGAACCTGCTAATAAAACTTTGTTAAAATTTTAGCAAAATTCTATTTTAAATGCCCATACCAAATGCACTTTTGTTTGATATATCTACAAAATTTTAAAAAAATAATTAAAATGAGTCTGTTGAAACCTTATCTGTGGGGTATTTTAAAGTATTTCTTTTGTTTGAAGGAACAAGTTTTTTTTTGGTGAAAATATATCAAATTCAACTACTCTAACTGCAAAATGTCAGCTACAAAGCAGACTATCCTCTAAAAAGTAACAAATCTCAATAGCATGTAGACTCAGGACAACCATTGGGAACTCACACTGTGTGAGCTCAAAATCCAGTGTTGATTATTAGCTCTGCACCTTTGGAAGAGTTATGTAAGGCCGCTGTGCCTCTATCTCCCCATCTGTAACATGGGGAGCAGAGCTAATTTACAGAACCGGATTGTTGGGGGGATTAATGAGATGACACAAGTGAAACATAGTTCACAGCCATAAGAAGTCCAAAAATTTTTTTTAAAAAACCATCAACATTAAATTTGTGTTAATATAAAATTATCAAAAGTGATCGAATATCCATAACAAATAAATAACAAATATGGTATCTTCAGGTTATGTTTAAAGGTTAATGTTTTCCAAAACTTCCTTGCTTACTGGAGTATATTTATTGTTTCAAAAGTGAAGGATGAATGATTGGAGACACAGAGATAGGAAGCTGGGGTTTCCTGAAGGCCAGAGCCACTGTCCAATCAGGGCAGATAGCTGTGCTATTAATCCCTTGGCCATCATGGCATTCCTCTCCCTACAAGAATGCTGCTTAACTTTCAAAAATAGTAATAGCTACCATTTGGTTAGGAATTATCAAATACCAAGAACTATTCCAAGCACTGTAAACACTACTTCAAATTCTCTTAATAATCTTCTGTAATGATGAAGAAAACTCATAAGAAGCCAGATGTAAAAAGAAAATGTCATTTACTTTTTACTGGGAGAATTTCTTACACTTGGTTACCAGAAAAAAAAAAAAAAAAAAAAAACTAACTAACTAACTGTCCAATTTAAATTCAATACAATCTAATCATGTGAACACCAGCTCTAGGTCTAGGTCTCTTGTTGTGGTAAAGGACTCAGTCTTTCAGAGAGCCTCCCACTCCTCCTGCCTTTCTCAAAACTGAGGTACCACAGGAGTGTGTGGTGACCTGACCTTGCAGTTCTGAAAGTGGAAGAATGCCCTGACCGTGTGCTAGTCATTGGGTCTATCCTAGTGATTGTCCAACCCCCAGCCGGTGGGCCACATGTGACCCAGGATGGCTATGAATTAGGCCCAAAACAAAATGATAAATTTAATTAAAACCTTTCTTTCACTCGTCAGTTTATTAGTGTTTGTGCATTTAATGTGTGGCCCAATACAAGTCTTCTTCCAGTGTGGCCCAGAGATGCCAAAAGATTGGACACCCCTGGTACTGCATTCTAGGTCAATGTTTCCTGTCTATGTGTGGACTTTTGAGGCTTTACTTTGTGGCCAGTGCATTTGCTGTCTTTTTATTTTGTCCTGGCACTTCTCCTGGAATGAAACAACTTCCCTCAGCTCTCCTAATTGCAGGCCAATAAACCTCCGCTTACCCCCATGTCCTGTGGTCTGCACACTCCATGCTGTGGGATTGATTGTAGGCCCCTGACAAACCCACCGGCTTTCTCATCAGCATGCACCCATGCACAATCTGAGAGGCTAGGGAAGGCCAACGCAATTTTCTTCCAGCTAAATCACCACATTTCACTCTTTTAACTAGGGTTGCCTGTGTTATAGGTTCCCTCAAGAATTCCAAAGTCAGAATGGGGAGAGAGGTCTTTCCATGCTAGACATACCTCTTAATTCATCTAACACATGACCTCTTCAAGCCCAAAGAAAGGAAATTAAGACTACACTGATTTGTTTTATCCTTCACACACTCTCTCTCTCTCATCCTTTTCCTCCTTTTGGACTGCAAGCTTCTACTTTACCTCTCTCATAACATATGCTCCTCATACCTTAGAACAGCAAACCTATGGCTTTGTTATTAAAAGCAGAAAAGCTGTTTTTTTGTACACTTTGGTAGGACTCTTTAACCTAGGTCAAGTCCAGGTTTGGTTAATGGGATAAAAGTAAGGGAGGGGAAGGAATTGCTAAAGGAATACAGCAAATCTCACCCCTCCACAAAGCCTGGACCTTAAGCATATTGTTTTGCTTAGGGATAAGATACCAGTCTCTTCTGGTTAATGTTGAGAAGCTGAAATCAAACTTGATCCAAAGGTAAAATTAATTTCTGACAAAGAGTTATCCCCTTCTACATTTGCAACATATGTTACCAATCCCAGAAAAACTGAAGCGCAAAGGAGCTAATAATGTACACAGGTCAAATTTCCTAACTGCACCTGATGCCTTATTTGCCTTCACTAATAAGAAGTTGACGCCTTGGCTGAGTGCTTACTTTTCTTCCCTTGTCAGAGACTGGCACACCGCAGACTTTGCACAACTCATTTACCTCTAAAACTTGACCAACATTTCTCCTAATGATCTGGTGGAGCCTCTTTTAAAATTTTCTATAATGTGAAATATGAACTCTGAAAAATCATTACCTTTATTACGTCTCCATCATCCCCAAGTTCATTTCAAAGTACAAAGAGACACTCAAATTAAAATTGCACCTAATGCTAAATGTCTAGGACAAAAACTTATCTCAAGGAACATAGAGAATAGCTCTTTAAATTAACTCTTGCAGTCCAAATGCACTCAGTCAACAAATATTTATTGAAAACTCATTTTTTCCCAGGCATATTTTAGGCACTGGGATTCATCTTCTAAATAAAATAAATTTCCTTATGGAAGTGGACCTACACAGTTCCAAAAAAGACCCCACACTACAAAAAGGAGGGAGGGAGATTGATAATGAACAGATTAACAAATAAATATGTGATATTTTAAGTGGTGGTAAATGCTGTGAGGAAAAATAAGCAGGATAAGATCGATGTGATAGGGTGTCTGTTTTATATACAAAGTCCATGAAGGCCTTTCTACAAGGTAACATTTAAGCAAAGGCACGAAGATGTGGACAAAAAGGGGGGTTCTGCAATAAAACCGACAACTTTGGTGACAGAAATTAACTTCAGAGAGTGATTGGATCATAAATTCTTAACTGGGCCCGTCATGGTAGGCAGTTGACTCCAGTCCTGTGTTTCATGAAAGCTTTTTAAGGAAGTCCTGTCCACTTGTCTCCAGCATCTAGATTAACATGCCTTTGAAATGCCAGAGTAATCATCTTTTTCAGACCCTTGGAAACCACACTCAAGGGAGCACATAATCTTGTTAGCCATCCTGTAATCCAGTCCCCACCTTGCTTTCTCCCACCTTCAACTAATCCTCTTTACCATCCTTCCTTTATTCCAAATGCATAAAATAAACAGCAAACTCATTTTTCAGAGCATTTGACATTGATCTTGCTTCCCAGCATGTCCTCACTTTGGCTCAAACTCATACAAATTCTCTACAAGTTTAGGTGTTTCTTATGTGGACAAAGAAAAAGAGATAAAGAACACAGATTTCTGGGGGAAGTCTATTTTTAGGCATAAAGAACAAGGATGCATACTTGAACACCGAGTATGTATTCAAGGAAGAACAGATGCACCACTGCGGCTAGGTCAAGGGGCACCCGGGGAAGAGTTGTGGTAGATGAAGGTCAAAGGCCTAAGAAGCAGATAATGGAAGACTTTTGAGACCCCCCCTTTTTTTTTGGTGTGTATGTGGAACAATGTATTTTATTGACCAAGTGCCTGTGGTATCCATGGTAAGATATAGAGACAGCAATTCATCTTAAAGCAAACTATTAGGAATATTACCTTTTTTATCTTCTGATTTCCATGAAATCAGCTAATGGCAAAGCAGAACTTTTATCTTCCTTTCTAAAGCACAGAACAACCACTCAAGAATCAGAAGATACAGGTTCAAGTCCAACTTCAACAAGGTACAAACCATGCAACCTTGGACAGACAAATTATTTAGTCTTTCTAAATGTAAGTTTTCTTTTTTTTTTTTTAATTTATTTTAATTGTTGTTCTTGTATAGTTTTCTGTCTTTTACTCCCATCCCAGTCCACCTCCCCAGCCCTCCCCACCTCCCTCCCATTTCCAACCCCCTAGTTTTTATCCGTGTGTCCTTTATACTTGTTCCTGTAAATCCTTCCCCTTTTCCCCTGATCTTCCCTCCCCTCTCCCCTCTGGTGACTGTCAGTCTGTTCTCAATTTCAGTGTCTTTGGTTATATTTTGCTTGTTTGTTTGTTTTGCTGGTTAGATTCTTGTTAAAGGTGAGATCATATGGTATTTGTCTTTCACTTCCTGGCTTATTTCACTTAGCAGGATGCTCTCCAGTTCTAGCCATGCCGTTTTAATTCCATGAAAGGTGCAATGCCACTGGAAGTTTTTGTTTTTGTTTTTTAATTTATTTTAATTATTGTTCTTACACTGGAAGGTTTTGAGAAGATTGTCATCAACCAATTTCAGCTGCTAGGTAGATGAGCAGCCGTGAAATCAGAAAAAGCTGTTAGAGATAATTGCAATAGCCCAGGATCAAGATGATGCAGGCTTAATTAGCACAGCAAAAGAGTTTTCTTCTAGTTCGTAGTGCTGCACAGCAACACACTCCAAATTTAGAGACATAAGACAAAAGCTATTTGATTATGCTCATTTATTCTGTGCCTCAGGAATTTGGACAGGATATAGCTGAATGACTTGCCTCAACCCCATGATGTCTGGGGGCTCAGCTGGAAAAGACACAGAGAGTAAAGAATCTTAACTCAGTGGTTAGGGGATAGTACCGGCTGAGAGCTTGCTACTCACTCAGGTATTTGGTGGGTGATGGTGACTCTCTGTTAAAACAATGTCTCTTCTCCATGTGTCTTAGGCTTTCTCACAGCATAGTGATTGGGTTACAAGACTGGGGTATCGCCATGAAGCTGCATGGCTTTTTAAAACTGACAAAGACTCTCTCTTTAATCAAACCATAGTCAAGCTTCTTTGAGCCTTCTTCTAAACTAGGCCTCTGCCTTGGCTCCTGTCCTGTCTTTAGCTTGCCAAATCCAGTTTTAGCAAAGAATCCTGCTAAGTTACTTTCAACAAAAATCCCACAGCCCTTAACGTCTAAGTCCTAGGCCCACCTTTGGCAGGTTAGCTAGTAGCTTCCTACCTTTGATATGCCCTCTTAGTAATTTTCCACCTATTGATCCCTTCACTCTGCTCATTGGATATAATTTCCCAGCGGTCATTGCTGCATTCCTATTGAGTTTGCTCTCTCTTCCCTGTTATTGTCATCATGAATAATGTCTCCCCTTACCATTTTAAGAAGTGTCAGAATGAATGTTCTTTTATAAATCTAGCCTTAGAAGTTATATAGTGTTATTTCTACTGAGTTCTGTTTTGGAAAATAGTTGCCAGCCCACCTAGATTAAAGAATAAGAGGATTAGACTTCATTTCTTGAAAGGGAAGAGGCAATTTTCCATTAAACTAAGAACATGAGAGATAGGGGCAATTGCTGGGGACAGCTTTAGAAAATAAAATTTGCCCCAAGTTTGTACAGGGAGGCTCATAGATGAAAACAGAAGAATCTATCAAAGGCATTTGTCTATGGGAAATTATTTTTTACCAAACACTTTATCCATATACATTTTTAAATATAATGTTTGCTTACTTCCTCTACAAAATAATCTCTATTGAATGCAGTATAAGCATGAAGATCTCAGGCTTTCAGTGCTGTCAAATGCCGATACCACTCCCGGATCACTTCCCATTTATCTGATCTTGAATAAGCTATTTTATTTCATCTCAACCTCAGTTTTCTTATCTGCAAATTGGCAATAATAGTAATAGTAATGAATAGAGTGTTTGAAAAGATTAAGTGTGACAGTGTATATAAATTATATATAAAATGTTTGATGAATTTTGACTCTTATTACTTCCATCTTGTTTTTGAGAATTAAAAAATTACCTGCAAGGATAGCTCCCAGAGCCATGTCTTTTTAGTCTATTAATATATTAGCATGGCCTTAATGTGAACAAAGTTAATAGATTTTATTTTCTTTATAGGTTTCAGAGTGATTTCAATAATAGAGAGCATTTTTCAATCAAAACTGTGTGTGTATTAACTATATCTCCCCCCCCACACAAACACACACCGACATATACAAGAGGCAAGAAAGAAAGAAATTTGCTACAGCCAGAGGAGCTTTGCCTTGCTCCAGAAGAGCGGTAAAAAACTTATTTAAAGTGAATGAGGATTAAATGTAAACATAACCTAGTCTAAATAGAATACAAAAATGAATTCTTCTCAAGGTACTGCTCATTCAGATAGAGGATTTGAAATTCGATCGAATGCCAATCCAAAGGCATATAATGCTTGAATGACATTAATTAGTTGAAAATGGAGCCTAGGAGCAAGTGAGGCTCATCCACTAAATATGTACATAAGATTTTCCTATCAAGGAGAACCAAAGAAAAATATCTGGGCAGCTTCCTCCTCTTATTTACATTGTGGTTTCTATTAACATTTTTTCTGAGAAAGAATGTCATGTCTTCCAATTTAATAACAAACTGATAATAAAAGTGAGCACTTTTTTGTGAACAAATGCCTTTAAAAGGCATCTGAACCATGAAACTATTTAAGAGACTATGATTTTAACCAGACTATGTTTAAGACATCAACTAAAAAGGATTTCAAATATCCCCTTATAGCCTTAATTGCAAAGAACTTTCTAGTTTCTAACTTAACACCACTATTTCACAAATACAAACTTCACATTTATCAAGTTTTTTAATAATTTTTATTGGCTTTGTGTGTTTTCAACATTTTTTGTGTTTTATGTAACTTGAGAGCATGGAATTTTATTTTAATTTTCATTTTTGCCCCAAAATAAATATTATGGATCTAACCAGGTGGCCAATCTAACAGCTTTGACAACACAAACCAAAAAATTCATCTTGGCCACTCAAATTTAAGAATATATAAGCAGTCCTGGCTGGGGTGGCTCAGTGGATTGAGCACAGGCTGAGAACCAAAGGCTCACCAGTTGGATTCCCAGTCATGGCACATGCCTGGGTTGTGGGCCAGGTCCCCAGTAGGGGGCATGTGAGAGGCAATCACACATTGATGCTTCTCTCCCTCTCTTTCTCCCTCCCTTCCCCTCTCTCTAAAAATAAATAAGCAAATACAATCTTTAAAAAATAAGAAAAAGAATACATAAGCAGTTTAAATGTTTTTGTACATAATATTTTTTCTACACTAAACATGAATTTACTTTGAAAGTTCACAATAAATGATACTATTATTGCTGCTTTCTTATATGCATTATGGTCTATCACTTAAAAAAATCGATCCTTTTTAGCTTCAGAAAGCCTTCACAGAAAAATCAGCAAAAGGCCAGAAAAGAATTAGTGTTGTGGGGGGGGGAAGGGGGGGAAAGAACAAAACTGCCAACCCAAAGATCATGACCTCTAATACCTTTTTAACTATTAACTTATCACCTGGCCTTCTGCTGGTCACTTACCCTTACATAGTCACCTTTCTGAAGTTTCTGAAAATGGAAATGGCAACATTGCCAGCACTGCCCAAAGGGATTAGGCAGAAAAAAACCGGAACAGGGGCTATAAAATACCTTGGAGACCATAAAATGCTACATAATTGCTTGATAGGAGAACAGTTACAGGGCCCCATGGTTTAATATAAAACTCATTTCTCTGTTAAACAAAGTACTAGCAGAAGCAACTATGATCAAATAGGAAAATATACGAAGCTCCTGGTCATAATTAGCAGTGTTTGTTTGAATTAATTTTATGGACTGATGGGTAGGTGTCTGCACAAACTATGTGATCAAATGCACACAGCAATCTAGTCACCACATAGTACTCTAAAAAGACAGTGCAGTCAAGCAGGCTGAAAGCAGAAGATGGAAGGCATATTATTACACAGTCCCATGGGTGTGTTCCTCTTTAAATGAGTTTGTATGTATGTGTTTTGTCTAATAGCACTGCTTCATGGTAAACAACCAGAAGCAGAAGAAATGTTTTTGACATATTTTTTTTACTGATCCTATTTGAAAACATTTGTTATGCCATTTTTCCCTTTGAAATTCTGAATTCATTTACTTAAAACTAGCATTGATTATTTCAAGAAATCTTCCCCCAAATTGTAGCTTTACTTAGGAATTTAATCACAACTAGAAATTGCCTAACATAATTTATGTAATGTTCAGAAATATCTTAATCATCTCCACTTTCTCCTTATTGTTCTTTAGGAGAGAAATAGGAATAGAGAAAAGGGCTCACCACATCTCACAGAGGAGCATTGGTGTTGGTCTCACAATCACTTGCTAATTTACTATTTAATGTGTGTTTTTAACTTTAAGCTAGTTCTTTTCAAAGACAGTGGTATAGGAAAATGCTGAACTCCCTTCCTCCCAGGATACAGCAAATCTTCAACTAAATGTGGAATGATTCCTTTTAAAAGGGGCCTGAAAATCAAATGTTTAGAACCTGCAGAACAAAGTATAAAAGGATAGCATCAAGATGGAAAAGAAAGGCAGAGATACATTCCCACCAGGGAAAAATGTGCCATCCAGCATGACAGTCCCTCCAGCACTGTTAGGGGAATATACATGTGCAGCCCCACAGAAAGCAATATAGAGGTTCTTCAAAAAAAATAAGAATAGAACTACCATTTGACCCAGGTATCTCACTTCTGAGTATCTATACAAAAATACACAAACACAAATTCAAAAAGATATATGCACCCTTTTGTTCATTGCAATATTATTCACAATAACCAAGATATAGAAGTCAACCCAAATATCCACTGATAGATAAACATATAAAAATAATGTGGTGTATACATGAAAGGGAATACTACTCAGCCATAAAAAGAAGCAAATCTTGCCATTTGTGACAACATCAGATTATGGTATTATGCTAAGTGAAATAAATCAGCCAGAAAAAAGACAAATACCTATTATTTCACTCTTATGTAGAGTCTAAAAGAAGCAAACCAACAAACGAAACAAAATAAAAATAAACTCAGGGAACAGATTAGTGGTTACAGGAGTGAAGGGGAGTTGGAAGGTTAACTGCCTTAGGGAAAAGGGTGGCTCTCAGGACTTGCCACAGCTCTGCAGGGTAGAGAGCAGGCGCGTACTCTTGAGACATCTGCTTTAGGAGGGAGAGAAGTGGAGCTTGCATCTAATGCCTCAGCCTTTCAGGACATTGCCCTAGGGAAATACAGTAGCAGCAGAATCTCAGCCCCTAGTATGACTCTGCAGAACTGAGAGAAGGCATACAAGCCTAAATTCTCTCCCTGTTCCCACACATACACTCAAGATAGAGTGAGAGGAGTGGAGTAGGCACATTCACAGAAGAGGTTTGAAAAATCTCCAAAATCACGAACCAGCCTGGAGAGCAGTGTGTGTTCCGTTAAGAAGGAGCATGAACTTCTTAAGATGGTTGAAGTTGTGTCACTGAGAAATTTTAACAGAAGAATGACATAGTTTGTTTTCCATTTCAGGTAAATCACAGTAGTAGAGAAGAAGATTTTATTGAAGAAGATGAAACAAAAATTTGAGAAACAGCCTAGAGGATGCTGGGATAAAAGATTAAAGCAATGAGAATCTAAACTGTGGAATTGAACTTAGAAAGATCAGGAATTGAAACATGTTATGAAAATAAAATAATTGGAATTTGGTGGTGTGATTAGAGAGGATGTCAAAGGATTCTACATTCAGAATCAAGTTTGTAGTTTGCTTAAACAGCAGACCAGCATTTTTTATCACGGACCCATTGTTTAGTTTGGGAAATCACGGAGTTAAGATGCCAGACAACAGAGGAAAAATGCACAATAGATGGTCTACTATATGACACCAAAATTCAGCAGAGAAATTTGACTAAATAAATGCAAAAATTTGGGTGTCACTGGCAATAAGGTATTAATTGAAACTTTAAGAATTCATAGTATTACCCATGGTTAAGTATAGAGATTACCAAGAAAAGAGTTTCAAGGATGAAATGCATGATAAGTATGATTTATTTTAGTTCAGCAGGCTAAGCTCTTGCTACATCCTGTTCCCTTCCTCCCTACTCAGTACAATTCTTCTCTCTGTTTTGGTTTAAGAATATCAAAGAAGAGCTGCTGAAAAACATAATAAAGGAAGGTCTCAACTACTTTCTAAACTGTATATGTGAGCATGCCTATTCCACTTTTCCCTCCTTCTTTCCAACCTGAAGTTTCAGAAAAGTGCCATGAAATTATGCATATCAACCATTTTATGGTGAGCATTTTGATTCTGTTTTGGCAGTGGAGGAGGCAGAGATAAGGAGAAAAATAAAAATATACAAATACACTCTGTGCACATGATCTTGGGGAAAATATAATATTAATTATTGGTTTGTTCATCGATCTTCTTGACACAGGGTGCAGCCAGGAGGGGGACCCCCAAAATAGGAATTTGGAATGGGACCCAGAACTCAGGGTTTCCAGGGAATACTAGAGGGACATATAAGATGTCCTCAGCCCTTCCCCCACAGGTATGAGTTGGGGGAAGGGACACATGGAGCAGGGATATGCAGAGCTGCTAATCCATGGCATGGTCATTTAACATATCTATAGCCTTTGGCTGGTAGCTTAGATGTATTAAATAGCTGTGGCAATGCTCTGAGCCAGGGGGATGGAAAGGACTCTCCCCAAGTCATGACTGGGGGAGGAAACCCAAGTTATGGTGCCTGCTTGGGAGTTTGAAGAAGATTGGCTCCAGAAAATGGGGACACACCTTCCCAGACTCATGTTGGCATCCCAATAACCTTGGAAATATATGGGAATGCTGGCAGGTGTAACTGATTGTAGGAGGAATCGGAAATGGGGGTACAGAAGAGATTTGGTGCGGGGATTTAAACTGAGATGGGGCAGCCTTTGAGAGAAGATCCATGCGGTTTCACCAGAGTCAGGACCCCACAGCCCTATGAGGGAAAATCGCCATGTGGCTTTAGCAGAGAATTGCCACTTGGCTTTGCCCGAGTGGAGACCCTCTTGCAGCTTTGCCAGAGGGAGAGATTCCACGTGGTTTCACCAAAGTGCAGACCCCTACAGCTTTGGTGAAGAGGGAGAGCCACGTGGCTTTGCCAGAGTGGGGACCCCTTCCCCACAGCTTTGGTAGAAGAAGGACCACGCAGCTTTGGGGTGCTCCCTTTGGCTGCATGGCCTGGGAGCAAGAGAGACTGCTTGAAAGAAGAGGGAAAGGACTTTTGCCAGCAGGCCATGATAAGGTGCCACATGGCTTTGGATTAATTAGAGATCCTGCCTGGATGACAACACAGCTGATGGTGTCAGGAGCCTGGATACCGGACATGTGCTTCTCTTCCTGAGTTATGGTACCCTGAATTAGGGTAGAGGGAAATAGGAAGCACTGTGGGCGTCTGTGGGTATCCTAAAGGACTTTGATATTTTAATGAAGATGTTAAGTCGCTACTTTAACTCTGTATAGCATTAATAAACATTTCCTTTCCTTTTCTCAAATCTCTGGCTTTGAGAGACATCTTTCCATAAGGCAGCGGACAGTAACAGACCTTCTGTTGCTCTGTAACATTCTCATTTATTAAACAAATGTGTATTGAGAATTTACCTTGTGCTAAGTATTCTGCATGACTTTGAGGATGCTGAGATAAAAGAGTTAAGAGTAAAGCAATGAGATTCAACTGTGGAAATCAACTTAGAGAGAAAGGTGAATGAGGTTTTGAAACATGTTTACAAGAATACATATTTAGAAGAAAACAGAAAAAAATAAAACCTGATCCTGGCCCTTGAGGAATTTACAATCTTGAAGAAAGGCATTCTCATTAGATTGTTCTTCTACATACTTCAAATTCAAATAAGAATATCTGAGGACTTTGGTAACAGAAAATCCAGAAGAGAAAGTTATGCTTTTGAATAATTTTGTCTATGTTTATTCTAATTATAAAATGTGTCAAAGTAATTTACCCAATGTACATAAAAGAACTTGCTGTTTAAATTGCACCAATATCAAGCATTGCTTGGGTGGGTGGGTAGAGTGACTTTCAAACCTGTTCTCAGTTCCAATCCAATAGACTCATAGTCAAGTCCCCCATTGATAAGACACTCAGTCCATTTCCAAGTAGTTAAATCTTTTTCTTCACTTTAGATGAAAAGTATACTTTTTGAGTTCTATTATTGTGAAACAAATAATACTTAACCAATGACAGTTGCTGAGATATATATGTGTATGTGTGTGTGTGTATATATGTACATATATATATACTTATATGCATATCATACACACACACCCTTCAGGCTTTGATTCTTTTATTCATGTCTGCTTATTCCAGCACCTTAGATTAGTACTTTCAATGTCTGCCTTTAAACAAAAGCATCTTTCCTATCTGTCCTCTAGCATCTCTTTTAAAAAAAACCATTTTGAAGTCTCATGATATTTAATTTAACACTAATTTTCAATTCCTCTCTATAAGTGTGTTGTGCATATGATATTCAAACTCACAGTACTCACGTGAACTTTTTATAAATCCTTTTTACAAGTCACACTTAAAAAAATCACAAGCTTTAGAAATGTCTGCATAGTCATTTACATATCATTTCATCATTGTTTTCAATTTTCTCAGATTTTTCTACCCTTTTTATCCTATGTCCTTCTGCTTTCAACTATTCCTGAATTTTTATCACCTGGAGATAAAGTGATGTTTTTTTCCCAATCTGCTCTTTCCTGTATTCACAAGTTTGCCAGATCTTAGAAACCATTATAATGCACCAAATATTCAAACTGAGCATACTTTTGTAGTTCAGCAACACTAAACATTTGCCAATTTCAAGATAGTTGAACTAACCTGTTGGTTTTCAGATGATCAGGAAGAGCAGACTCGAGTGAAATGTTATTGATAAGAAAACAAAATAGCATGTCAAGGTGCAATAATTCTATGTATAATTCTATATTACACATATGCATTCAGAGTGTAAATGTGCCCTTTCTTTGGCCAAAACATCATTGAAGAAAATATAATATATGTAAAATATTGTCAATAATATGACCACAAACAAAAAAAACATAAAATTTAAAAACAAGCATCATTTTCAACTATGATTGTGGAGACCATCCATCTGAGCTATTGATACTGAAAGATCAACATCTGTATTAAAAGAATACTATAAATAACAGCTAAATGTGAATCCTTAAACTTTTTTTTATGTCTTTCTGTTGTAGTTGTAAATTCTGTAACTATAAAAGCAGATGACTCATTGCAACTGTGAGGCCATTTTCATCTGAACCATCAATGGTAATGATGTGTTGTGAATAATACAGTTGAAAACTGATTTGGTGCAAATTCTTAGGAAGATTTTTTTTCTGTGTCCCGGGATTCTAAAGGATTTAACTGTAATATAGATTATACTGCTTTTCTGAAAATTCTCTTCAAGGATGGAGACTATTTGGCATCACCACATTATGCTTTATAAATCAGCACAAAACACAACCATTTCCCCTTTTTATGGGAACTACGGTATTGGCATTTTCTAAATGTGACTGTCTTTCAATGTGTTATATCGGTTGAAATTGGTCCCTTAGAGAGGGGTACCTAGCTGTATAAAACTCCCAAATGGAAGTATATGCTGAAACTATGACTGCAGATTTTGTGAAGGATGCCTTTCAAAGAATAGTTTCAAAAAAGTGTAAAGACTTCACCGAATGTCAGGAAATCTTACTTTTAGTCTCAGCCTTACTAGTTGTGTGACATTAGATATGTCAAATTCTCTTTGAACCTCTGTTTTGATCTGATTGAACGGGACTGGCCCAGTGGATCTGAAACTTGCTGGACATGAAAATTACTTGGAAAGCTTTTAAAAAATATAGATGTCCCTAATTCTCCCCAGACAAGTTAAATCAGAATTTCTGAAGGTGGGACTGAACCATTAGTATTTGCTTAAGTTCCCCATGTGATTGCAATATGCATCCAACAATAACTTCCAATTCTAAAATGTTCTGACATTTTATAAAACTTGCCACTTGAGAACCTCAGCATGTGTTTCAAATGAGTTCTGGAGAGAGAATTTCCAATGTTAGGTGTTGGTGTTTGTTCTATCAGTTGCATTCGTAATGTAGGCTGACAAGGGAAAAAAAAAACAGCAAGAAAAAAATTAACAGAGAAGGTAGGCAGGCCATGCAAACGAGAGCTCAATTACAGAAGAGCTGTCTCCAGGAGACCAGTCATGCTCTTTAACATTCTAAGTGATTGGTTTGTGCACTGAACCAAATCTGAGCAGTTCCAGTGTTTGAAAATGTAATAACTGAAATAGAAATACTAATATACCCCTCAAGGTCATGAAACAGTTTCTTGACCTTAGGAAACATGTAACTTCTGTGAGCTTATGTAGGTCAATTTGATGGACCCCTAATAACCTTAAGATGCATCTTGCTCTTTTTTCTGCATTAAAATATGTTAATACCAGCTTTGGAATCAAATTGATTCATTTTTTAAAATCTTCCTTTTATAAACTTTCTTTTCATTTGAAGAATTACCAAGAGGTTATTCAAAATTACCATATTTTCTAACCGAATAAAATTAAATAAAGGGCTAAAATATGAAAAGGTCATCAAAACAGGAGGCTATAAAAGAAATCTGAGAATAGCTATACATTGCTAATGATAGCCTAACATTTAATTTAAAATAAGTCCTGAAAATGTATCATGGTTAAGAATTGATTTGCCATCTTTAAGCAACACATTTTAAAAATTTGTTGTATACACTGTCTCAAATCAATTCAGTGGGGGAGTGGACAGGATGGGGAACAACCTACTAAGAATTTGCTCATCTAGAATTCTTTTATCTTTGAAAAGTAGGCTGTTGAATATCATAGATACAACGTGGTAAATGAAATGTGGTTAATACTATACCAAATACATAAAGTCTAGAATAGGTTATAGATTTACAAAGAAGACATTGATCAGAACTAGCCAAGTTAATAGTAATTCAATTCCTAGCAGCTGCTACTAAGTTATGGCCATACCTACAACTTCAGAACAAGCCAACCCCTTTTTAAAAAACAAATATTCTGTACATCCCCTTAACTTCCAAGTAACACAATCTATGTCCAACCATAGTTTTTAAATAAGCAATAAATAAATTTGTAACAGTGGAATAAATGTTAATGTGCATTCATGACTACAGGACATTCTTACTTATTCTTACACTTTACTTAATCATGAGTAAGTTGGGATCATAGGGAAGTATGATGAGAAGTCATTCCGTATAAGCAGGTCAGGAAAAATCGAAGAGCAAAGGAAAGATGGCCTCTAAATAATAACAGATCTTTTGTATCTATAAAACATAACAGATAAATGGGGAAAAGATTTGAAATAAAGACAACATGCCAAGGTAGGTGACAGTCATGTTGGAAAAAAAAAAGGTAGAAGAACAGTGTTCTTGTGGCTAAGCTAGGCTATTTATAAGTGTACCCTCAAAATCTCGGTCACAGTGTGAGATACAGTGCCAGTGAAGCACTGCTGGAAACATACGTTCTGCCATGGAGTCAATCACACGTGCAAGGGCGTGTTCGGTCTCTGAAACAAATATCTTTCTCTGAACTAAAAATTCTTGAAGAAATTGTCCTTTCTTAAGCAAAGCATAATTGAGGATGGAATGGAAATCTAAACAGAAATAAAAGAGGATGTACAGAAATTATGAAGTAACCTCCTCTGGGGACAATTTCAGATTGAAAAAAATTATAAGTAATCTAATAAATGCAATATATAATTTTTATAACACAGATTTCTTAACCTTGCATTAAAGATATTTTTAAATATAAGTGGTTTTAAAATAACTTTCAGTAGTGTGACTCCATTAATTTCATAATGTTTAATTCTAAATATTAAAAAAACTTATGTCTCATCTCTTACATTTTAGCAAATAGTTTTCTTGCTTTTGCTAGAACTGTGTTATAATCTAGAATCTCTTTGAACTAATGTATTGTTAAAAAGAAGAAAAAGCTATTGGTAACTTAACTTATTTTTCAAAGATGTGGGTATAAGAATCTAAAATGGAGCCAAATCCTTTCATAACTAGACTGATTAAATTTTGCTTTGGTATAAAAGTCGTGTTTTAGCTCATTTCATTCTTTTTGTATATCTTGGCTAACACGTTCCACAACCATTTCAAATGGATTCATCACCCAATTTGGTATTATATATTTCACTCAGAACTTTAAATCTAGCCATTTTACCTTATTTATTAATAAAAATAAGTGATCTATTCCCAACTAATATCTTTAATATTTAATGTGTTACAAGGACATTTTGAAAATTCTCAGTAGTAAGGTCATTTTCAGTGTGACTTACATTCATGGTGTAAGTTTGTTGATGAATCCCATAATTATTTATTTTATTTTAATGAAGTGGACTTGGTTCTATTGCAGCTTAAAGTGATGAAGTACTTATACATGAAAAATATGCCACATCTATTCACAGTATCTCAATCATTATGTTTATTTTTTCATTGGTAGAATTTTAAAGAAAATGGTATTAAATAGTGAACAGAATCTGTTTTCAACTATATCTTTTGATGATCATCTTACTTTCGTGTCCAGGATAATATTTTCAAATCTTATTGCATCATATTCTGTACGAAATAATCAGTTACTAAAAGATTCATTATGAATTTTGTTATTAACACTGTTAAAAACATTCATTGATTTGTGGAGCTTTCCAAAAAGTTCTTGGGGTTCACGTGTAGTTTATTCAGTGAATTGCTAAAACACATGGTACAATTTTTTAAGTTAGCAATAAATGGACATTGCCAATAACTCATAGTTGGTATTCTCACCTGTACCAGAAACATCAACCCCTAAACAGAAAGTACCCTCCTCCATGAAATTACAACTATACGTTTACGAGTTTCAGGTATGGACAACCACCTTACATTTGTTATCAGTATTTTTTAAAAACACATTTGTGTATGATGTTTTCATTCCATATGAACCTTTCAATTGCAAGTAATTAAGCCTCGTTATCCACAGGAAGTTCTATCTACTTGTAATAAAAATTCATTTTCACTCAAGTTCATTTCATAGCTAATTTTTGACATCTTTTGCTATCTCATTGATTATTTTTTAAACACTATCTTTGCTCAATGGAAGAGAAAATTTATTTCACTTTGATTTGCTTGATCAGCATCTTGAAACATCTTGCATAAATTAGTTTTAGTGATTATTATTATAATTACCATAAAATTAGTTTTTTCTCAAAAGGTAACCATGAAGGTTACCTTTTTGTGATCATGTAGGCCCATGTATGAAGCAAGCAGAAAATGATAATTTTGTTTATGAGAATTTTTAAATCACTTCAGAGAAAATGTTAGATTGTTTCAAACTTTTCCTTTGAAGTTATGCCAGCAAACTTTGTTAACATCTTTCTTTGTAAATGTCTACATAATTTTGACAGAGTCATGACTTCTTTAGAAACTAATGTCTGCGCATTGGTAAGTGTTCATTTGCAGACCAATCTATAATATGCAATACCAAAAAATCACCTGAAATTTAACAGTTTAAAATGAATTAAATAAATATATTTAAATATATATAGAGAATTACTGTGAGTGTAATAGTCTCACACCAATGAATATACAGTAGATGCAATGTATTGTCCCCAACATTTGAAGCACACCTATTTTCCTGATGCCACCACTAAGTTCATGTTATCCCCAATTATTTGACAGTAAAAACTGCCAACAAATTTTCCCCAAAAAAAGCTTAGGATATGGTGTTATTCCTATTAAAATCAAATACTCTAGACATTGTTAAACAAAATGGCAGACTTCTGGCCAAGATGCAGGTGTAGGTGAACACACTGTGCCTCCTCTCACAACCAAAATTAAGGACAACAAAGATTTAGAAACAAGAAAACAACCAGAACTCATGGAAAATTAAACTGCACGGAAGTCCAACAACCATTCATCCAGACCAGTAAAGAGGGGCAGAGTCGAGGCAGGAAAAAGTGGAGGTGCGGACCGGGCATGCAGACAGCAGCGGCTGGCAAATCCCAGGTGTACAGGCGGCAGCTAGCAGACCCCGGGCATGGGGTGGCAACTGTGCCAACCCAGTGAGGCTGCGCAAGGCTGCTGGCTGACCAGGTGGTCCCACATTCGCGCACAGATAATCCAGGTGAAGGGGAAGCAGCAGAAGGGACTGGAATCCGAGAGTGAGCAGAGCAAGCACCACTGTTTCCTCTCGGACCCCGCCCCCACATACAGCATCACTACCCAGCGACTGGGCTGCCCCGCCCTGGGGAACACCTAAGGCTCCACCCCTTACTACATAACAGCCGAGACTAGACCCCCCCCAAAAAAAAAAAAAAAACCAATGGCTCAAACTGGAGAACAAATAAAAGCCCCAGAGGCAATTTATCTAAGTGATGAAGAGATTGCTAACCTATTAAATGCACAATTCAAAGCCTTGGTGATCAAGATGCTCACAGAATTGGTTGATTTTGCTCACAAATTAGATGAACAAATGAAACTACAATAAGTGAAATGAAGAAAAACCCATGGGGAACCAACAGAGATGGGAGGAAAACTGGGACTCAAATCAATGGAGTGGACCAGAAGGAAGAAAGAAACAACCAAACAGAAAAGAAGGAAGAAACAAGAATTCAAAAAAATGAGGAGAGGCTTAGGAAGCTCCAGGACATCTTTAAACATTCCAACATCCAAATTATAGGGGTACCAGAAGGGGAAGAAGAAGAGCAACAAGTGGAAAACTTATTTGAACAAATAATAAAGGAGAACTTCCCCAATCTGGCAAAGGAAATAGTCTTCCAGGAAGTCCAGGAAGCTCAGAGAGTCCCAAAGAAGTTGGACCCAAGGAGGAACACACCAAGGCACATCATAATTACATTAGCCAAGATTCAAATGAAGGAGAGAATTCTAGAAGCAGCAA